>JBBGZY010000872.1:0-309561 GCA_037952925.1 Lithobates clamitans | reverse complement strand
CCCTTATACATTGTAAAGCGCTGCGTAAACTGTTGGCGCTATATAAATCTCGTATAATAATAATAATAGAAGTAACATTCCGGAGACATGTCGCCCTTCACAGCGGTGTACGGAGACTGCTGCAACAGCTTCGTTCTAAGGTAAGTATTTCATAATGAGCTAGTATGTGATGCATACTAGCTCATTATACCTTTGTCTTTTTTTTCAGAGTTTACAACCACTTTAACCCATTCACTTGGAAGATTGGTGTGCTGCTGTTTTCTCCTCCCCTAGCTCTCTGTGCTCCTATTGCAGCTGACAACAGAGGAAATGTGATCACTTATCAAAAATGGAAAAAAAGTATTTATAATGTTTTTTTTGTTTTTTTTATTATCTATACACAAATGTTTTGCCTTTCATTTCTATTGTACACTGAATGGGATGTTTTACGAGGTGAAGGTTTACATATACATTACAGTGGTTCTAAAGGCAGAAGGTTCTTTTACCGTCATGCATTCTATGCAAGAAGATAAAAAAACCTTCTGTGTGCAGCAGCCCCCCTCTCCTCCCAATAGTTACCTGAGCCCCATCTCAATCCAGCAATGTGCATGAGTGTCTTGGCTGTCCGGAACTCTCCCTCCTCATTGGCTGGGACGGCAGAGGGCGCCATTGGCTCCTGTTAATGTCAAAATCAGTGAGCCAATGAGGAGAGAGAGAGGGGGTGGGGCTCCGTGTCTGAGTGGGCACACAGAGCAGTGGCTCAGCTCGGGTGCCCCCATAGCAAGCTGCTTGCTGTAGGAGGCACTTGGCAGGAGGGAGGGGTCAGGAGTGCAAGCGAGGGAACGGAGGAGGATCCGGGCTCCTCTGTGCAAAACAACTGCATAGAGCAGTTAATTAAAAGGGGTACGAGAAAACATTTTGGGACTTTATATGAGGATAGTGGGGCCGTTCAACACCCCTCCTCCATCCCGGTTGAATAATAAAATTAGGAGAGAACATAGTGCAGGTAAGTATAACATGTTTGTTATTTTTAAACAAAAAAAAATAAAAAAAATACAAGACTTTAGTATCACTTAAACACTTTTCTTTGAGAACTGGAAGTTCAGGGAAGCAGCACCAGGAAAGCAGAAGCAAGCAGCAATTTAAGCTGTGTACTGCAAGTGCTGGGGTCAAAATGTTTTAAAAATATTTTACTGGGTAAATATGGTTCATTTTATGGTCTTCCATGAGTTTGGCTAAATTGCTGAGGGTTTAATACTACTTTAACTTGCTTTTCGCAAAGAAACGGTTAATATACCGAATATAACACACACAAAAAAAAAGGCTTCTAAAAAAACAGCTCTGCTTGAAGCCAAGCTGGCGCTGAGATTTTTTTTTTTTTTTTTCAGTTTTACAGGAAAGGCTAATCATAATCCTCCAAAGAAAAGTGACTTATTTTAATTGTTAATAATAGATTGCTTTTAAACGCCATTAATTTCGGAGATAGAGCCGAGGCTGCAGCTGCTCCAGAAACCGCGCGGGTTCAGGTTTCAGCCATCGCTTCCACCCAAGTGGAAAAACTGAGCGAGAGAGATACATACAGGAGATTACAGTGCAGAATAATACCAGGGTGTGCTGACAGTTGGGTGTCCGCCGAATCAAAGAGAATCAAAACGGACCAAGCTGGCCATGAAGAAGACGCCCATCATTGAGTGTTTGTGTATTAACCGGTTCAGGACCAAAGCAATTTATACTTTACAAAACTGCCTCAATTAAACTATTAATATGTTTTATTATTTTATTAATGATTATAATTTTCTTTTTTAACCAATTGCTGACCGCCCTATAGCAGTTTTACTGCTACAGGGCGGCCGCGCAAGATCACACATTATCTCTGATATAGATAGATAGATACACACATATATATATATATACATACACACACACACACACACTAATCTATATATATATATATATATATATATATATATATATATATATATATATATATATATATATATATATATATATAGATAGATTAGATAGATTAGATAGATTAGATAGATAGATAGAGATATATATATATATAGATAGATAGAGATATATATATAGATAGATAGAGATATATATATATAGATAGAGATATATATATAGATATATAGATAGAGATATATATATAGATATATAGATAGAGATATATATATAGATATATAGATAGAGATATATATATAGATAGAGATATATATATAGATATATAGATAGAGATTATATATATATATATAGATAGAGATTATATATATATATATATATAGATAGAGATATATATATATATATATATATATATATATATATATAGATAGATAGATAGATAGATAGATAGATAGATAGATAGATAGATAGATAGATAGATAGATAGATAGATAGATAGATAGATAGATAGATAGATAGATAGATAGATAGATAGATAGATATATATATATATATATAGAGAGAGATATATATATATATATATATATATATATATATAGAGAGAGAGATATATATATATAGAGAGAGAGATTATATATATATATATATATATATATATATATATATATATATATATATATATATATATATATATATATATATAGATAGATAGATCTCTATATCTCTATATCTATATCTATTCATATACACACAATACCTGCTGATCGTTTGGTACAGAGGCAGAACGTCAATCTGTAAATATATATGTAAATAAAGCAGATTGCAGTTCTGTCAGTAGGGAAGGCATGGATCCTGTGTTCCTGTAAAGCAGGAACACAGGATCCATGCCTTCCCCTAGTACAAGCACTTCCCACACTACAGTAAAACACCAGCTAGGCACACATGTAACCATTTGATCACCCCTAATGTTAACCCCTTCCCAGCCACTGTCATTAGTACAGTGACAGTGCATATTTTTACCGATCACTGTCATACCTCCCAACTTTTTGAGATGGGAACGAGGCACACCTATCAGCAAAAATATGCAGGCATAGGGCACAGCCCTTGCCACGCCCTCTTAAAGGAGAATTGTACAAAAAAAACAAGATTGGTTGAACCCACAAGTGTGTTTCTTTTTTATCACTACTATTCCTTTATATTGGCTTTTGGAATTTTAAATGCAGCAATTTAGAAATCAGATGAAAGGTTTAGCGCTGGAAAACACTTTTTTTAAAGATAAAAAGTGCATTTTATATACATCTATATAGATCAGACCAAAATGAGGGACAAATGAGAGGGACAGAGGGACATTGCTCCAAATCAAGGACAGTCCCTCAAAATCAGGGACAGTTGGGAGCTATGTTCGGTGCTTTTTACAGATGTTTGAGCTTTTTTTTTTTTGCTGACTATAAAAGAGTGAAGAAGCTTGTTCTTTTTTGTGGTCTTGCGCATTTTTAGACCATTTTTACACTGAGGCGTTTTTCAGGCGTTTTAGCACTAGAAATAGCACCTGAAAACCGCCTCTCATTCATTTGATGGGTTACTTTCATAGGTATATTTAAAGTGGACCTTTCCCATACCCAGGAAATTCAACCTGAGCAGTGAGCACATACTGAAAAATGCATAAGCAAAGGTCAATGTCAGTGAAAGCGACATGTAAGACAGTCATTAGATCCACAAATGTAAAAGGCAGCTGAAGTTTCAAATGTGGTCATTTTCTTTAAAGCAGAACTTAGCCCTGCCCCCCTCCCCGATCCATCACAATAAAACGACCAATGGGGAGGGTGTGGAAAAGCAAAAAGGGACATGACCAGGTGTTCCGTCAGTTATGGCGACCCATCAGAAATGGTAATGGAAGTGACGTTCCTTTGCCGCCATCTTGCTACACCCCACACTCCTCCATAGTAAGGATACACTGAGAAGGGGGAAAGCGGACATCTTGTTACACCTACCAGAGTTTTGCATTTTATACTTATTTTTAACAGTAAAGCGAGTTCATATAGTAAAATATAGTACTTAGAACTCCGTATGAATGTTTAGATGTTGAATTTTAAAATCAGAGGTGTTCTATCAGATTAGCAAACCTAGGAGATGAGCAGGCTTACCGCTGCTTTCAAAATTCAACATCTAACCAGTCAGACGGCGTTCTAAGTACTGTATTCCACTATATAAACTCACTTTACTGTAAAAAATAAGTGTAAAACGCAAAACTCCGGTGGGTGTAACAAGATGTCCGCTTTCCCCCTTCTATATGTATCCTTATTGTGAAGGAGTGCGGGGTGTAGCAAGATGGCGGTGACGGAACGTCACTTCTGTTACACATTCTGATGGGTCACCTAATCTGACGAAACACAGGCAAGAATGTAAAGGGAAGGCTGAGATTGGCATCTAACTTCTGCTGCCAATGTAAATGGACATTCTGGCTATAAGTTTAGCTAAAGTATAATATATTGCAGCTACCAACCATTAGATGTGGTGGCAGCATTAGTTTTCCAAGACAGGAACAGAGCGTTGTCACCCTATAAAAGAAATTGCCTGAACAAGGACCTCAATGGCAGGATCACCGGGTATTATTTTAATAGAAACTACTATTTAGGCCCCTTTCACACCTGTACAACCTGAAAGTCACATGACTTTGATGCAACTTGAAGCAATGCCTGTGTAAATCTTGAGGTCTATGGACCTCAAGTCGCATCAAAGTCGGACCAAAGTAGTACAGGGACTACTTTGAAGACGCTGCAACTTGAAGCCGCACTTGTATGAACGGTACTCATTGGAAATCATGGGGTACGACTTGTCATGTGACTTTGCAGTCCCAAGTCGCACAAGTGTGAAGGGGGGGGGCCTTAAAAAAATTGGAAATGCATTTTAACCACTTGCCGACCAGCCGCCGCAGTTGTACTGCGGCAGAATGGCACGGCTGGGCGAAGCAATGTTATGTTACGTCGATTCGCCCTGTGGCCACTAGGGGCACGCGCGCGCCACCGGGGCCCCCCCACACCCCCACCCGCTGCAAGTGCCCGGCGGTTACGATCAACGCCGGGCTCCCGCAATTGCTGCTGACACATAGAGAACCGGGATCTGTGTGTGAAAACACGCTTTCCGGTTCTCTGAGGGGAGAACAGACAGATCGTCTGTTCATACAAAGTATGAACAGCGATCTATCTCGTCCCCTCCCCCCCTACAGTTAGAAACACACACAGTGAACACAATTAACCCCTTGATCGCCCCCTAGTGTTAAGCCCTTCCCTGCCAGTGACATTTTTACAGTAATCAGTGCATTTTTATAGCACTGATCACTGTATAAATGCCAATGGTCCCAAAAATGTGTCAAAATTGTCCGATGTGTCCGCCATAATGTCGCAGTCCCGATAAAAATCGCAGATCACCGCCATTACTAGTAAAAAAAATAAATAAAAAAAATACCATGAAACTATCCCCTATTTTGTAGACGCTATTACTTTTGCGCAAACCAATCAATATACGCTTATTGCGATTTTTTTTTACCAAAAATATGTAGAAGAATACATATTGGCCTAAAACTGAGAAAAAAAATAGCTTTAAAAAAAAAAAAAATGAATGGGGATATGTATTATAGCAAAAAAGTACAAAATATTGTGTTTTTTTTCAAATTTGTCGCTTTTTTTGTTTTTAGCGCAAAAAAATAAAAACTGCAGATGTGATCAAATACCACCAAAATAAAGCTCTATTTGTGGGAAAAAAAGGACGTCAATTTTATTTGTGTACAGCGTCGCACGACCGCGCAATTGTCAGAGCGACTCGCAAAAAATGGCCTGGTCATTAAGCAGCCAAATCTTCCAGGCCTGAAGTGGTTAAAATGACATCCACAACTTAGAGCTTAGATGATAATATTAGGGATTTGGTGTTTTATTTCTACTTTAAGACTAAAGTCTAGGGAGGTCTGGCTATCGGGCTGCGTCATTCATTCGGGAGCCCGGAGACCGCCAACTAGAGATACAGAACGGCATCTCTGGAGTGAGTGAGTTCATCTGATACAGCTTTTCACATACTTTCTGAATTGCATCATCTTCTTAATACACCCGAGTGCTCCACTCCCTGCTGTTGCTATGGTAACGTAAACATAAAATATTACATGGAAGGTTGAAGATCATTTTCTGATTTGAGAAGAAAAGAATGACGGTGCAGAATCTGAAATTCAATAAAAGGGGAACGAGGAAGTGGAAGTACCGCCGCTGTCCATACAAATCTGCGGTCTCCTAGGTTTTACAGAACACAGCACTCTCCATTGTTATTTAAAGGTGGAACTTCATGCTGGGACATTAATATAGGTGGACAAGCGGGATTTCTAATGTAGAATAGACATGTGTTGTCTCTTCTGCATTAAAAGCCACTTACCTGTCTGTCAGCCCTTGTATAGTGAGCTGCGCATAAGTACCTCACTGTACAAGTTCAGTCATTCTGAATCTGACGAACGTCATCCCCGCCAAGCTATTGAGACACGAAGATTTCAGCAGATCAGCATGGGAACGTAGGCCGTATAAATAATATTCATTAAACCATATATAAATAATAAATAAATTAGACCACACAAAGAATTAACTCATATATTTTATTTAAATATTTATCATATATATATATATATATATATATATATATATATATATATATATATATATATATATATATATATATATATATATATATACACCGTATATACTCGAGTATAAGTCGTTCCGAGTATAAGTCGAGGCCCTAATTTACCACAAAAAAATGGGAAAAACCTATTGACCCGAGTATAAGACGAGGGTGAGAAATGCACAGCTACTGTAAGTGGAAAAGAGGGTCAACAATGCCCATTTGCAGCCTCACTGTGCCCATTTGCATGCCTCACTGCGCCCATTTGCAGCCATAGGTCCCCCGAACTTCAAACTCGGTAGTTAAGGGTTCCTAGATGCCCCCTAGCTGCAGCCAAAATTTGGGGTCTCTGAACCCAAAGTGTCCCAAACATTGCTACAGATGGACACAGTTGACCGACTTTGGGGCCCCGTATCTTGGGGCACCCTTAGTGCGAGGAACCCTAAATTTGGTGTGCAAACCCAGTGGAACTAGCACAATAAAATATCCAAAGCTGGGATTTCTAGAACCAAGTGGTCCTGAGATACAAGACCCCAAAAATCGGTTCAGAAAATGTCAAGCACTTTTTTGCAGCAGAGAATGACATTTTCCAAACCAATTTTGGGGCCCCGTATCTCAAGGCCACTTAGTGCTAGGAACTCTAGCTTTGGATATGTTGTGAAACCAGGTCCACTGGGTTTGCACACCAAATTTGGGGTTTCTAGCACCAAGTGACCCTGAGATACGGGGCCCCAAAGTCGGTTCGGAAAATTAAATTTTTTGCTGCAGAAAAGTGCTTGACTCGAGTATAAGTCGAGGGGGGCACTTTCAGCACAAAAAAAGGTGCTGAAAAATTTGACTTATATATATATATATATTTTTTTTTTTTTTTTTTTGGTAATGCAAATGGCCGCGGCACTTTTATTGGTATAATAATAAATTAATTAATTTATTTCCTTAAATTCATAAATAATTTAAAATTAAAACTTTAAATATCAATTAATATCTCGCTCAGTCATAGAACTCGAGCGAGTACACTGAATAAAAAACATCAAAGTCCCCCCTTGATCCAAGGGTGACAAACCACATAAAAGTGCTGCGACAGGGTCACCAAATCACTCCGGGTCACACTCTGACAGGAGCCTTAATGCGGGGGTCTTATATAGCCCTTCCTCACATGTCCATACTTTTGAAAACACATGTTTTTCCTGCCCAAAGTCACGTTGTTCCCGCCCGCAAAACACTTGTCCTGTCATGACTAACCTTAAAGGGACAGTAACACAAATTTTTTTTTTTCTATTTAACTGCCACAATCCCATGCTGTGGGCATCTAATTAAATGGCCACTTTTTTCAGGGAGCTCGGGGGCGCTGCATCGCTGGAGCGGAGTTAAGTATTGCTCTGCTTCAAAGCTTAGGGCTCGTGCACACAGGGCGTTTTTAAAAAACGCGCTACAGTGGCGTTTAGCCGGGTTATTGCGCACTTTTCATTAAAAACACTCTTTAGGGCTCATGCACACAGGACGTTATTACAGCTGTTAGGGGCATTTGACTTTTTTTTAAAAATGCCTCTAAATATTAAATTAAAAAGGCGAATATAACAGATTTATAAATCTATAAATATATATATTTAATTGTTTTTTAATTTTATATATTTATTTATTTTTTAAACCGTCCATTTCGGGTTCAGCCAAGTGCATCCTGACTTTTCGGTTTCGGCACCAGAATCTTGGTTTCAATGCACCACTACTGTAGTTCGAATCTCAGTTCCCTGCTGATCCGGCTGAGATTTAAACCGTGTATGGCTGGCCCTAGTTACACTTGGCTCATGCACACATTACTTTTTTTTACAGCTGTTAGGAGCGTTTGATTTTTTTTTTAACTTCCTCTAAAAGCCCCACCATGTTAGCCTATGTGTATCCATGCAGACAAACATTCAGAGGCAATTTGGAGGCATAAGTGTTTAGGGGCAGTAGAAAAAAAAAAAAAAAAGTCAGCCTGTACTTCCAGGAGCAGTAAAAATGCCCCTAAATGTGGTAAAAACGCCTAGAAATGTCAAACGCAGCTTGATGCGTTTAGCCGCGATTAGATGCATTTTTAGGTGTTTTTGCTTTTACAGCTCCTGGAAGCACAGGCTGTCGTTTTTGTTTTTTTCTACTGCCCCTAAACGCTTATGCCGCCAAACCCCTATGACAGCTATATACGGGACACCATCCATCTCCTTCAAAACATCGATGGTCTGCAGGTCTGCCAGAACATTTAGGGGTGCACAAAAAATTAATACTGGTGGAAAAGGGAAGCAGCGTAGCTGTGACTGCACACAAAGGGGTTTGTATAAAAAACAAAAAATGCTGTACAGATGTCCTAAAGTGGAACTAGACCGTCATATTCTTTACAGCCAAGGAAGCTGCCATCTAAGTCTCTGTCTGATGTGCAGTTGCCATGGTTGCTTGGGTAGCTGTTAAATGATCACATCCCTGCTGGGCTTATCAGCCGGTCAATGTCATTGACCTCACATGGCCATATAAGGTCACTAACTTCCTGAGCGTCAGCTCTGGGGCAGGGGATTCCCTGGCCAGAGTTCATTAATCTAGTGGGAATGAGTTTGGATGGAACCCAGCTTGTCCAGGTTGAGGGTAATGAAGGAAAGGTGAATAGGTGCTGCTGTGGAGCAGCAGAGTGGATGAATGTGAACCTGTTGCACAGAGAAAAAAGGCTTAAACCTCTTAGGGTTCCACGGCACGATTATTAGACATAAATGCTCTCATACAGATCCTTTCACTCTAGTAATGATGAACTGAACCTGCAAACATGGTAGAAAACAAAAGCAAAATCTCTATTCCAAGCCACGGCAGTTAGCGTCCGATACGCAGGAAGGCCAAGACAAGAAGATCTGATGGCTTCTCTATATGGCCAGACAATTGTGGACACCTGACCATACCAACTATACAAGTTTTTATGATACCCCCATCCCCCCAAAACCATGAACAGTAATAGAGTCGGCCCTTTTTTAACTATAAAAGTCCACATTCTTCTGAGGAAGCCTCTACACAAGATTTTGGGGTGTGTTTTTGGGAATGTGTGCCTATTCAGCCATAGACCATTTGTAAGGTCAGGTACATGATGGACAAAAAGGCCTGGCTCCCAAAAGGCATTCGCGTTTGAGAAGAAGACGCTCAGACCGACCCGGTGTTCTTGCAGTGTATGGCCTCACGGCCATGCACCTGGTGAGTTTAGCTCCACCACCGGGGGCTTGATCACAGAGGTCAGGCAAAATGCATCACAAAGTGTGGCCAGAGCAGCACTGGCTGAGGCCATACACTGCGAGAGCACCGTGTCTGTCTGCGTGGTGTCTTCTTCTCAGCATGCCTACAGTTCCAAATTAGTGCACAGATGCTGGCCCCCGCACTGTGAATACCAACTGGGAAATCTTCCATCATCCAGTTTTGAGTGGCGCTACAAGCCCAACGTGATCACAGGCATTACAGTTCACCTCAAAGGTGTCTTCTAGGGTTGAAATGAAGGTTCTAAAGGTCCTCTACTCTACTCACGTCTTTATGGACCTGCCTTGGTGCAGTGGGACAAAGTCATGTTAGAACCAAAAAGGAACTTCCAAAATAGTTGTCGATACGCACACAGTGTCATTCAGAAGAGGTGCTCCCAAAGTTAATCAAGAATTAGATCTGCCATTTTCAGCACACAGCTTTCCAGGTTCTAGGACTCATTGGAATTCTCCTACACAGTAGCGTTGATGTGTGGCAAACGGGACACCCTGGAGATTTACTAAAATTGGTGCACTCAGAATCTGATACAGATGTGCATGGTAGCCAATCAGCTTCTAACTTCAGCTTGTTCAATAAAGCTTTGGTATTAAAACCTGGAAGTGGATTGGTTTCTATGCAGAGCTACACCAGATTTTGCACAATCCAGTTTTCGTAAATAACCCCAATGAGATAAGCAAATTGTGTAATGAAAAATATAATGTTTCTGATGATGTATGCACACTGATTCTCTTAATTTCAGTCTGAAAACTCAATGAAACGTTATTCTTAAAAAAAAAAAAAAAAAAAAGATTTTGGTTATTCAGAGATTTAGCAGTATCCGAATCACAATAGTAAAGAATTTGAATAAATCCAAAATAAATGATGCTAAAACAAAATTCGTTCATTTTATCCATTTAATTCAGATGTTTGAAGCATCTGAACTAACCTAAGGACATAACGAATGATCTGAATTGACTGGGATCTATTTTGTTTTTATGTTCCATTAACATTTTCCATTATAAAAAATGCAATACATATAAAGTGGAAACATATTGCAATAAATACAGTAAGGTTTACAAGGAAATATGAGAATTCCTACTTATTATGTTTGGGTTGGACGGAGGTGGAAACATCAGGAAATCGCTGAATCATAACATAACAAATTAATCCGAAATTAATTTTATTCGATTTGTTTGGGTTGGATGGAGGTGGATGGAACAAATTTAATTTGGGATTCATTCGTTATGTTATGATTCAGAGATTCTGATGGATCCATCCAACCCAGAGTGCATAAGTAATCTGCCAAAGGAATAAATTCATTTAAAAATCTAAAATTGATTTAATTAAATTAAAACACATAACATGTTAAAAACGAATATTGCCAATCTTCCGAAATACGAATCAATTAGAAACAAATATACAAAGCAAATTCTAATATACAAAAAGAATTACGGAAACTAATTATTCTAACGTAATGAATACGATAAAAATAAATGATGAGCTTAACGAACTAACCCAAAACAAAAATAATTTTTCCGTGCACATCTACAAAATTCAATAGGGAACATGGCAAGGTGCTGGGCGCTGGTATCACTCACTGCCAGGCCAAAACACTGATCTAAAAGTGGTTGTAAACCTTCACATATACCCAGTGAAGTGACTGGCCTCAGATGACACACAGATGAAATAAATTCTCCTAAAACTTAAGTTTTACTTGTTTATCTGCAGTCCTCTCCTCCCTACACCCCTTCAAATTGACAGAAAAGTGTTAAAATCCTTCTTCATCTGTCAGTAGCACAGAGGAGGGGGCGGCGAGCTGCAGTTACAGTGTTAGAGAGCTGATTGGAGGAAAGGAACACTTCCTCCTCCACACAGCAGAACCAAGTTCTAAATAGACAAACAGTGTGCCCATCTCCCTCCGACACAAATTTATCTCATGCGTCAGGAAAACTTCTCAGAAGTGACTCATGCTGATAACAGAGGAACGAAGCACCAGAGAGAAACAACACTTCGAGCTTTGGGGAGAGACAAGTAAACACTACGCTTAGTTCAGATTTCATGACTGAGGTTTACAACCACTTTAAGGTGAGAGAGTATGTCAGTGCCAATACAGGCACAGAATATACACAAACTCTGGAAGACTCAAGAAAGGCTTTGGGGACCAAACCTTAGTTCACACCAATGAAATGTGTCATGTGATTTGATAGTTCAACGTCGCATGACAAGTCGCACCCCATTTGCAGCAATGGAAAGGTTCAAATCGTTGCAACTTAAGTCTTTGATAAAGGTTCCTGCATTACTTTTCTGTGATTTCGTTGCAAATTGCATTAAAGTGTTACTAAACCCACAACAGGAAAATCAGTCTATATATGCAGTAAAGAATGCTTGTTATACTCACTGTGGAACCTAAGGGGTTAATCAATAAAAGTGTCAAATGATCTGTCATTACATATACACACCTTTTTGAAAGGCCCCAGAGGCTGCAACACCTAAGCAAGAGGCACCACTAACCAAACACTGCCATGAAGACCAAGGAACTCTCCAAACAAGTAAGGGACAATGTTGTTGAGAAGTACAAGTCAGGGTTAGGTTATAACAAAATATCCAAATCTTTGATGATCCCCAGGAGCACCATCAAATCTATCATAACCAAATGGAAAGAAAATGGCACAACAGAAAACCTGCCAAGAGACGGCCGCACACCAAAACTTACAGTCCGGGCAAGGAGGGCATTAATCAGAGAGGCAGCACAAAGACCTAAGGTAACCCTGGAGGAGCTTCAGAGTTCCACAGCAGAGACGGGAGTATCTGTACATAGAATGGCAATAAGCCGTACGCTCCATAGAGTTGGACTTTATGGCAGAGTGGCCAGAAGAAAGCCATTACTTTCAGCAAAAAGCAAAATGGCACATTTTAAGTTTGCGAAAAGGCACATGGGAGACTCCCAAAATGTATGGAGGAAGGTGCTCTTGTCTGATGAGACTAAAATTAAACTTTTTGGCCAAAGAAAACGCTATGTCTGGCGCAAACCCAACACATCACCCAAAGAACACCATCCAATAGCAATAGATAAGGAAAGTAAAATTGCTTTTATAATGCTACCCTTAGCAAAAAAACAAGCATTTAACCCTTACCCTTGCAAGGGTTACAGGATGGATACTTGTTACTTGAACTACAGAGAGTCTTGTGCCTTCTCTCAGCATCTAATACTTTTCCACTCCTGTCAGTTCTGCTCCTGGATTTGCCTAAAAGTGACCAGAGGTGGGCAGACAAGCCAATTATAAAAAGACAAAAAACTAACCCGCAAAGCTTGTGCCAATCCCCCCCCCCCCCCCGTCCTGTCACCTTAGACAAAGGGGTACAGACACCTTATGGTAAATATGGCAGTAGAGCGGGCAGCGCTTCTCTGTGCCGTACCCTTCCTGGCATCGCTCTCCATCTCCCTCGGCTGCAAACCACAAGTGACAGATTGGGTTTGTATCACAGGCAGCAAAATAGGAGATTAAATTATCAGATTTAAGAATAAAAGACAGATTAAATGATTAGACGGCAGAACACAAGGCAGCCATTACGTTTATTAGAATATTAATTTATATGAAATTAAATTTACTTAAATAGGTTTTGTCACGGATGACACATTTATGTACTTTAAAAAAGATATTTCTTGCTAAACTAGTTGATTGCAATATTTATTATGACCAGCTGAGGAACATCAGGGATGCTATGAGGATGTCCTGCTGGATTGTCTGCCATCGCACATGCCAATCGCCCTTCACTGTGATAGCGGCTTTCTTTCTATAGGCACCAAATAAAACTGATTTCGAAGAGTACCTGTTACCATCACTGATTGAAGACCGTTTGAAAGCAACTCCAAAAATGTTTTATTCCGTGCGGGGGGTCTCCAAACTGCGGCCCTTTGCGTGCCTTTATCCAGTGATTGGAGGACTGTTCTTCCCACTAACACCAAGAATGGGGCATAATTCCTGCCACCGACACCAATGATGGGGCATAATTACTGACACCAAGGATGGGGCACTATTCCTCCCACTGACACCAAGGATGGGGCACTATTCCTCCCACTGACACCCATGATGAGGCACTATTTCTCCAAATGACACCAACGTTGGGGCACTATTCCTCCCACTGACACCCATGATGGGGCACTATTTCTCCAAATGACACCAACGTTGGGGCATTGTTATGGACCCCAGGACATTTTCTACTCCCACTGGCCACAGTCTGGCCCCTCTAAAGTCTGAAGGACAATAAACTGGTATTTTTTTTATAAAGTTTGGAGACCCCCTGATTCAGTGCATAGATTAGGAGTTTAGAGCCTCTTTCAGGCTTTCTGGATCCCTGCTGGATAGGTTCCCCTGTTGAGATATTTCAGGAAAATAGCAATTTAAAAAAATGCAAAAAAATAAAAATAAAAATAAAAAGTATATAATATATATATATATATATATATATATATATATATATATATATATATATATATATATATATATATATATACTGCCCCGCAAAAAACGTATTTTCTGGCAGTGCCCCTCCCGAGACTAGACACTGGATCCGCCCCTGGGTGAGGGGGGGCCCATACAACATTTTGCTATGGGGCCCTGTGATTTCTAGGTGTGTGTGTGTGTGTGTGTGTATATGTGTATATGTGTATATATATATATATATATATTATATATATATATATATATATATATATATATATATATATATATATATATATCCATAATTGCCATAACTGCTTGAAAGAGTTCTCTTGCACTTCCTGTCCTGGTGAACACACAGGAAGTGAGGATCTATCCACCCTATTGGGTCACTGACAGTAATAAAAAGCTGGAACATGAGGTAGAACCATGACACTGGAGGCCAAAAGCTTTTAGTATTGATATTTGTTCCCAAAGAGAAATCACAGAACAGCCAACACATTTTGGGGTTCAAAGCTCTCCCCCCCCCCCTTTTCTTCAGGGCTCAAGGATGATGGAAAAATTGGGAAGACTCGACCACCCGTGTTTTAATTGCTCGCTGGAAAAAAAATGACAAAGATCAATAAATCAGCAATAACCTGATTAGTCAGGACAAGGTTCGGACCGGTCGCTATGGATACTGCAATTTGACTAATCGCTTTGTTCCAGCGCTGTGTAACTGAATAGACCAGCTAGTGTTTCTACAGCTTGCATTTTACATTCAGTGAGTTGGCCAATAAATGATCTCTCTTCAGCGAGAGAATCAAACCGAACACAGAGGATTGTCAGACTGAAGTGTACCTTGTCAGCACAGATTTTATTCCAGATCTATGGAAAACGTGGAACAGCAAACCCACACCTCAATACGGGGCCAAGTACCCACTTGGGGACCAGGCCTTCTCTGACACTTTTTTGTTTACAAGGAAAAATCTGAAATTGCTAGAAGTTTTTTTTTTTATTTACATTAGGGTAAAAAACATTTAGACTTTAGAATCACTTAAAACCTTCTGGGTGTAGCCCCTTCCACCCCCCCCCTTCTATTCTACTCACTTGAGCCCCAACTTGATCCAGCAATGTGCATGAGATCAGCGGCTCTCCAGGTCTCTCTCTCCTCACTGGCTGACACTAGTGGAAGCCATTGGCTCCTGCTGCTGTCAATCACAGCCAGTGAGCCAATGAGCAAGGGCGGGGGTCGAGCCGTACTCTGTGTTTCACTGGACGATTTCCATTCACAGGAGCATGGCTTGGGAGCAAGGCTGCTCGAGTGCCCCCATAGCAAGAGCACAGCTCCCAACTGTCCCCGATAAGGAAAAAAGTCCCTCTAGCCCCTCTTTCCTCCTCATTTGTCCCTCATTTTGTTCTGATCTATATAGTTGTATATAAAATGCACTTTTTAGCTTTCGAAAAGTGTTTCCCAGTGCTAAACCTTTCATCCAATTTATCCATTTCTGCATCAGTAAATTTCAAAAGCCGGAATAAAAGGAATAATAGTGGTTAAAAAAAAAAAAAAAAAGCAAGCACTTGTGGGTTTAACAAATCTTTTTTTGGTTTAATTCTCCTTTAACCACTTCAGCCCCGGAAGGATTTACCCCCCCTTCCTGACCAGAGCACTTTTTGCGATTCGGCACTGTGTCACTTTAACTGACAATTGCGCGGTCGTGCGCCCGCCCCCAAACAAAATTGACGTTCTTTTTTCCCCACAAATAGAGCTTTCTATTGGTGGTAATTGATCACCTCTGCGGTTTTTATTCTTTGTGCTAAACAAAAAAAACGTAAATTTTGAAAAAAAAAAAAAAAAAAACGCATTCTTTTTTACTTTATGCTATAATAAATATCCCCCAAAAATATATATAGAAAAAAATGTTTTTTATCTCAGTTTAGGCCGATATGTGTTCTTCTACATATAACATCTATAAAATAGGGGATAGATTTATCGCTTTTTTAAAATTTTTTATTAATGGCAGCGATCTGCAATTTTTATCGTGACTGCAATATTATGGTGGACACATCGGACTATAAAAATGCACCGATTACTCTGTAAATGACACTGGGCTGTGAAGGGGTTAAACACTAGGGGGCGATCAAGGGGTGTCCTAGGGAGTGATTCCAATTGTGTGATGGATGGACTACCAATGACATGACAGCGATTACTGCTCCCGATGACAAGGAGCAGTGATCTCTGTCATGTCACAAGGCAGAACGGGGAAATGCATCTCCTCGTTCTTCCGCTTCGTGACACGATCACGGGCACCCCGGCGGACATAGAGTCCGTGGGATCCACGGTCGCGGAGCCCCCAATGCCACATCTTACAGGGGATGTACCTGTACGCCCACTTGCCCAGCCGTGCCATTGTGCCCACGTATATCGTTGTGCGCTGGTCGGTATGTGGTTAAAGCGGAGATCAGGGCAAAAATTGAACTCTGTGAAAAAACAGAAGCACTCCCCCCCGCCCCTTTTTTTTTTATACCTTTTTGGATATTTTCTTCAGTTCTTCTTATCCACGGCGCCCCACGTCACATCTGCGCGTTTTCTTGTGCCCCCCCCCCCCCCGTCACCTTCTGGGACCAGTGTGTGTCCTCGGAGACGACAGGACCATTCAGAAAGCGCAGCGCGACTCGCGCATGCACAGTAGGAAACAGGCAGTGAAGCTGCAAGGCTTTAAGGATGCCGGCACCTGCACCGAAAAGCCGATGGACGGGCGGGCAAGTGTCCTAATACAGCTTTATGTACTCTCACTTTATGTACTCTCACTTTATGTACTCTCACTTTATGTACTCTCACTTTATGTACTCTCACTTTATGTACACTCACGAGTACGGAAACATTGGCGTCTATGGGAAATCTTGGTCAGCTTGACATGGCACTACTCCCGAACTATAAGTGACAGGGACACCAAAATTGGGGAGCACAGAGAGGGGACCCAGGACTACAATGTGACCGATTTTGGGGTCGGCCAGCTTGCCTAGGTAATTGCTTATGCCTGTAAATGACTATTGCAATGCAGTAGATGCATTAAGAAGTGAAAAAAGGGTATTGCTTCACTTTAACATACCTCCCAACTGTCCCTGATTTAGAATAAAGTCCCTCTGTCCCTCTCTCCCCCTCATTTGTCCCTAATTTTGGTCTGATCTATATAGTTGTATATAAAATGCACTTTTTATCTTTCAAAAAGTGTTTCCCAGTGCTAAACCTTTCATCTGAATTCTAAATTGCTGCATTTGTAAATTTCAAAAAAACAGTATAAGAAAAAAGTAGTAGTAAAAAAAGCACTTGTGGGGTTAACTAATCTTTTTTTTTTTTTTTATAATTCTCCTTTAAAGCGGGGTTCCACCCAAATTTTGAACAATATCTGTAAGTATTCTCTTCCTTGCCTAGATGCTGACATGCCATTTAAAAAATTTAAATCGCTGTAATTACCTTTTATTTTTCTATTCTTCTTTGCACTTCCTGGTTCTCCTCCCGTGGGAGTAGGCGTGTTTCTAGCCTCTCCCAGACTCCTGGGAGCTAGTCTCAGGCTTCCCAGGATGCCACTGAGCATGTGCGGGAACGAGCGGTGAATGCTGGGAGCACAGCATTCACCACATCCAGGAAATAAATGCTTGTGGGCTTCAAATGCCCACAATGAAGATGGAAACCGCCTGCAGTGAATAATATAAGTTATTCTTTCCGACGAAATCTTACACAGGCGGACATATTACACACAATATGTGAGTATGTAATGCTGAGAAGAAAAGTTTGTGAATGAACTCAAAAAAAAAAAAACGATAGATAGGTGGACCCCCGCTTTAAGTAGGCCTGTCCTATGCCTACATACTTTTGCTAATAGGTGTCCCTCATTCCCATCTCAAAAAGTTGGGAGGTATGCTTTAAGTACGTTTTCGTTTTAACATATATGCTCTGGTCCCATTGTGTACTTAAAAGTGGGGTATGCCTGTATTAAAAGTCAGCAGCTACAGTATTTGTAGCTGCTGACTTTTACAGTTTTTTCACCCAGGCTGGAACTCAGCTTTAAAAGGGGCGTGGCAGAGGGGTGTGTCCTATGCCTGCATACTTTTACTAATAGGTGTCCCTCATTCCCATTTCAAAAATTTGGGAGATATGCAAGAGGCTTGCTATTGGGGGCACTCAGCGGGGGAGGAGGAGCCAGAACCACCGTTAGGGGACCCCAAAAAGAAGAGGATCAGGGCTGCTTTTTGCAAACCCATTGCACAGAGGAGGAAGTAGAACATGTTGGTTACTGTTAAAAGATAAAGGGGATTCTTTACGAAAGGAAAATCCACTTTGCACTGTAAGTGCACTTGGAAGTGCAGTCGCTGTAGATCTGAGGGGGACATGCAAGGAAAAGAAAAAACAGCATTTGAGCTTGCACATGATTGGATGATAAAATCAGCAGAGCTTCCCCTCATTTCAGATCTTCCCCTTAGATTTAGAGTGACTGCACTTCCAAGTGCACTTTCAGTGCAAAGTGGATTTGCCTTTCGTAAATAACCTCCCACAATCAGAAGCTTTACAAATCACTTTAGTCGCAACTGCAATGCTTTGCAGGCTCCAATAAAATTTTTTTTATAAATGCACATTTTTCTTTTTTCACTATAGATGCACTTTTTTTTTTTTTTTTAACCAATGGGGAAAATAGGCTTTTAACAAGCATTTAACCCTTGCGGGGGGGGGGGGGGGGGGGGGATTCAGGGGCATTGCAAGGGTAGATTTTTTTTTTTTTTAGGAATCTCAAAGTACAACTTAAAAATTTACAATCCATGTATATCGCAGCCTCCGGGACGTCTCCTGCAGTATATAAATGAAGTAATTCTACCTCTGCTTTCAAACTGTGAGCCTAATGGAGGACGCATTTATCAGAATCTTTCAACAGCAGATAAACTCATATAACCCCGTTCACATCCTGGCAAAGGCCGGTGAAATATTAGAGGGAGAGGGGTGTGGGAAAAATATGGGCTGGATACATCGGCTGGAGGTGTGATAAAACGACGTCTGATGTCTGTCATATGGCAACAAACAACACAAAATATAACGCATGACCGTAAAAAAAAAAGAAAAAAATCAATCTATGCAACTATTCTGTAATAGGCACTGCAGGGTTCAGCAGAAAAATATATGAAATGTAACACACAGTGCAAATATACACTCACCGGCCACTTTATTAGGTATACCTGTTCAATTGCTTGGTAACACAAATTGCTAAATCAGCCAATCACATGGCAGCAACTCAATGCATTTAGGCATCTAGACGTGGTGAAGATGACTGTTGAAGTTCAAACCGAGCCTCAGAATGGGGAAGAAAGGGGGTTTAAGTGACTTTGAAGGTGGCATGGTTGTTGGTGCCAGACGGGCTGGTCTGAGTATTTCACAAACTCTTGATCTACTGGGATTTTAAGGCACAACCATCTCTCGGGTTTACAGAGAATGGTCCAAAAAAAAGAAAATATCCAGTGAGCGGCAGTTGTGCGGACGAAAATGCCTTTATGTCAGAGGAAAATGGGCAGACTGGTTGGAGAGGATAGAAAGGCAACAGTAACTCAAATAACCTCTCGTTACAACCAAGGTATGCAGAATACCATTTCTGAACGCACAACACATCGAACCTTGAAGCAGATGGGCTGCAGCAGCAAAGGACCACACCGGGTGCCACTCCTGTCAGCTAAGAATAGGAAACTGAGGCTACAATTCACACAGGATCACCGAAATTGGATAATAGAAGATTGGAAAAACGTCTGATCTGATGAGTCTCGATTTCAGCTGCAACATTCAGATGGTGGGGTCAGAATTTGACATAAAAAACAAGTATGGATCCATCCTGTCTTGTATGAATGGTTCAGACTGGTGGTGGTGTAATGGTGTGGGGGGATATTTTCTTGGCACACTTTGGGCCCCTTACCAATTGAGCATCATTGATGTTAAAGGGGGCAATACACAGTAATAAAAACTGGGGTATGTAAACTTTTGATCAGGGTCATTTGGGTAGTTTCTGTTTCGATTACGATTTAAAAAGAGTAAACCCAGTTGATTGATAATAAATGGCTTCAGCCAAACACTAATCATGAGTGAAAGAAAAGTTGTTGTGTTATCATTCATATTCTCTGAGAAATGGCCAAGAAATCATAAATTCTGCCAGGGTATGTAAACTTATGAGCACAACGGTATATGACCAGAGAACAGTCACCTATTTAAAAATTAGTATAAAAATATATTTAAAAAAAAAAAAAAAAAGACCTTCATGCACATGGGCACATTCACCCTAATGCCCTGTACACACGATCGGACATTCCGACAACAAAATCCATGGTGTTTTTTTTTCCGTCGGATGTTGGCTCAAACTTGTCTGGCATACACACGGTCACACAAATCTTGTCGGAAATTCCGATCGCCAAGAAACGCGGTGACGTACAACACGTACGATGAGCCGAGAAAAATGAAGTTCAAAAGCCAGTTCGGCTCTTCTGCTCGATTCTGATCATGCGTGGAACTTTGTGCGTCGGAATTGTGTACACACGATCGGAATTTACGACAACGGATTTTGTGGTCAGAAAATTTTAGATCCAGATCTCAAATTTTGTTTGTCCGAAATTCCGACGGAAAACGTCCGATGGAGCCCACACACGGTCGGAATTTCCGATAACAAGCTCCCATCGAACATTTCCCGTCGGAAAATCCGACCGTGTGTACGGGGCATTACAGCGTAAACAGGCTGCGTATTTTGGTGCCCAGGATGTCTTGGTGCTGCGAATAGCCGCCCATAGATTTGAATGGCTGAAGCCGTTAAAAAAAAATAAAAAAAGGGAAAGCAGCAGACCCAATTGACCACTTTGATCTTTTTCTGGCGTCACTTTTCAATGCGTTTTACATTCCCTCAATAAAATTCAGACCGCCATACCCCAATTTACTGTTGAACACTAAAGAGAGCTCTGTGATTGGTGGAAATAACGAAACTTTCAGCACTGATAACTAATGTGTCATTGTGAAGATGCTTGGATACAGCCAAGTAAATGAAGGCGGAGTGCCCCCATAGTAAGGAGCTGGGGCCAGCTATGTTCACCATACCAATATCAGCCTAGAATTTACCCAGAATCCTCCTCAATGCTCGCTACTCGATTCACACCCAGAGTTCCCCGGGGTACACGAGTCCTGGAAATCATAGGGAAATGTTGGCAAATTATGTGCATGCTCAGTACACAAGCTGATTTCTTATAGAGTGCAATTATGGCCGTGGGTCTGGTGGGAGGTTTTGTGTTGATGTGTTAATAAAGTGTGACACAGTGCAGCTGCACTTGGAATTCTGCGCTGCACGCCAAAAAGCATTCAATTTTTCTCCATCCACATCATGCTGGAAGTCAGCACTGCTCGCAAAACATACATTAACTTGCAATAAATTACAGATTTTCATGTCGGAGAGAAGATGGGAAGAGATATGGGCGTTTAAGGCTCGGATCACTTTTTTTTTTTTTTTTTGCAAAAGCATTGCTGAAAAATACTATAATCTTTCAACGTTCTATTCATCCAACTATCACCGTCACATTCTGCCCACTTGGGAGCACTCTAGTAAGCTTCCAGTCTTGCACAGTTTTACGGACTCCTCTCCTATATTTTGATTTCACTGCACACTGTGAACTTCCCATAGTGTGCCTTAGAAGCTGCAGCAAGTCAGATAGCGCTTTTTTCATTTCCTGGCTGAAGGACTTACAGCAGGGGTCTCCAAGCTTTCTAAACACATGGCCAGTTTACAATCCTTCAGACTTTAGAAGGGCTGGACTGTAGCCAGTGGGAGTAGAAAATGTCCCGGTGTTGGTAACAATGCCCCATCGTTGGGGTCAGTGGGAGGAATAATGCCCCATCGTTGGGGTCAGTGGGAGGAATGGCGGCCCATCGCTGGTGTCCGTGGGAGGAATGGCAGCCCATCGCTGGTGTCCGTGGGAGGAATGGCGGCCCATCGCTGGTGTCCGTGGGAGGAATGGCGGCCCATCGCTGGTGTCCGTGGGAGGAATGGCGGCCCATCGCTGGTGTCCGTGGGAGGAATGGCGGCCCATCGCTGGTGTCCGTGGGAGGAATGGCGGCCCATCGCTGGTGTCCGTGGGAGGAATGGCGGCCCATCGCTGGTGTCCGTGGGAGGAATGGCGGCCCATCGCTGGTGTCCGTGGGAGGAATGGCGGCCCATCGCTGGTGTCCGTGGGAGGAATGGCGGCCCATCGCTGGTGTCCGTGGGAGGAATGGCAGCCCATCGCTGGTGTCCGTGGGAGGAATGGCGGCCCATCGCTGGTGTCCGTGGGAGGAATGGCGGCCCATTCCTGGTGTCCGGGGGAGGAATAGTGGCCAATCGGTGTCCGTTGGAGGAATAGTGGCCCAAGGTTGGTGTCCGTGGGAGGAAGAGCGGCCCAACGTTGGTGTCGGACTTACATCATATACCCCTGATCCAACCTAACTGACCCTAGACGACTTCTTGCAATTATGAAGGTTCAGCTTTCGAGGTGGGCATTACCTAGGGCAGTCTACTTAGCAATGACCACTCTTCCAGGCTGAGCACAATCATCACATGGGAGGAGCGAGGAGCCATCGCTTTCAGCTCTTATCACCAGTTACTGCACAAACAAGCAACCAAACAGGCAATTTTATTATTATACAGGACTGGATGAACCGGTGTGTTTAATCAACATTACCAACTATGATCAACTAAGGTACAATCAGCCTGCCCATTTTTTTCTAAATGAGTCCTGGAATATGTATGTAGGCATTTGAGATTTGGACATTCGATTGTTAGCTCTTGAAGCCAGGGACTGACTGATGTGAATGTACAGTAAGTAAAGTGCTGCATAAATTGAGAGCATTATATAAACACCTTTAACAAATACTTAAAGGGTGGTTATTTTGGTCCCTGCGTGGCCGCAAACTTTTGTACCTTTATTCTTAACTGCAAAACTTTATTAACCCTTTCCCCGATCGCCCCACGTATATGTACTACGGGGCGGCAGCTCCTCTGCGCAAAATCATGTACAGGTACGCAGTTTCGTATATCCGGGTCTACTGCGCATGGACCCACAGGTGGAGCCAATCAGTGGGTCTGGCTGACCCGATGTCTACCATGGCCTGCCCATCGTTCCCGACAGAGGTAGTATTACTTTTGCACAAACCAATCAATATACACTTATTGGGATTTTTTTTTTTTACCAAAAATACGTAGCAGAATACATATTGGCCTAAATTGATGAAGAAATGTGAGAGTTTTTACATTTTTTTATTGGATATGTTTTATAGCAGAAAGTAACAAAATATTGGGTTTTTTTTTTCTTTTAAAATTGTCAGTTTTTATTGTTTATAGCGCAAAAAAAAAAAAAACGGCAGAGGTGATCAAGAAAGCTCCAATTGTAAGAAACAAAGGACATCAATTTTATTTGGGTACAGCGTCGCGCGCAATTGTCTGTTAAAGTAACGCAGTGCCGTATCGCAAAAAATGACCTGGTCATTAAGGGGGTAAATCTTCTGGAGCTGACGTGGTTAAAAGGAATTTAAAAAAAAAATAAAATTGGGCGAGAAGGGTACTCTAATTTTTTATTTATCCTGATGATGTAAAAAGCAAACAACAGAAATGCAACATGTATTTTTAAAGCATGACAGAGCACACAAAGGGAAGGAAGTGTAATGTTAGAGTCCATGTGGACAAGCAGGCAAATAAAACGAGACCTGCAGTAAGCCAAGTCTTCCTTCCTGCTTCTAAAAGGAAAAGAACAATCAAAAAAGCATAAAAAATGGTGCAACGCACAAGATTTAAAAAACGTGTCAGACACACACGTGCGCTCCCCTCCATATCACATGCTATATCTGCATTTCAGAATACCGGAAAATAATATTATAGTGTTCAGCTGGCTATATACTAGTAAAAATTAAATTTATATTTTTTGTTTTGATTTTCTAATCCTAAATGGGGTCAAAGCAACATTTGTATTTTAGCTTAACCACTTGCTAACCGCAATATATATATACGTTGCGGTTTGCAAGTGGGTTTACCGGGGTTATGGCTGAAGAGATCAGCCATAAGCCTGGTATGTTTTTTGTTTTTTTTTTGTTTTTTTTACAGCCAGCGGCTAGCTCTCTCATGAAAACTGGTCCGAGTGGCTCATTAGCCGCTGGATCGCTTTCAGAAGCAGGTGGAGGGGGCGCCGGTGTTTCTTGGGCTGTTTGTACCAGCGTGCCCAAGAAGTGTTCCGATGGTGCAGCCAGCTGGTCACAGACGTGAACAGAGACCAGATCGTCTCAGATCGCCTCTATGGCCTTGGAGGACTGGAGCAACATCATGACGTCACTTCGGATCTAGGGCGGAAGTAAACAATTTT
Source organism: Lithobates clamitans (assembly GCA_037952925.1). Lineage (NCBI taxonomy): Eukaryota > Metazoa > Chordata > Amphibia > Anura > Ranidae > Lithobates > Lithobates clamitans. The sequence continues at coordinate 284,959 of JBBGZY010000872.1, read as the reverse complement.
TTTTTTTATGATCTGTTATTTTTAAAAAAGGAGAGGTTTTGGGTCTTTTTGACCCCAGGTCTCTCCATAAAGGGAACCTGTCATCCTTATTTCTATTACAAGGGATGTTTACATTTCTTGTGTTTGGAATAAAAAAAAAATGAAAGGAATAAATAATAATAAAAGTAAAATAAATAAGAAAAAAAAATAAAAGCACCCCCTTCTTTCCGTGAATGCGCGCAGAAGAAAAAGACATGCCTGAGTTGAGCACGCATATGTAAACAGTGTTCGCACCACACATGAGGTATTGCCACGAACATAAGTGCGAGAACAATTATTTATTTATTTTTTAACAATAATTTTTTATTGGAATTTGTTTGTATTTACATACACACAACCAAAAACACACACAAAATAAGAATGAAATATGAAAATAGGAAAAGCCATTTCCAAAGAATTACGATTTAAAAATACATTTAACATGTCACATGATGTTACAATATGTATAGATGCAAATATTCGCCCCTACAATAGCATAGTCTTATTCTCATGTCCAAAACATAAGCATTTATTCAGGGTGCAAAAACAGCACTTGTTATTTCACATCTGTCTCCCCATGGCCTGTCTGTCTTTCTCCAAACTGCTCAACCTCCTCTGAATATACGACTTAGAATGACCCTCCGTTGTCCTAACGTTCGAGCAACCATATTATAATTATATTAAACAACGCGTTACCATGTAGTTGACTTAAGCCTCGTACACATGATCGGATTTTCCGCAGACAAAACCTCAGACTTTTGTCCGAAGGCGTGTGCCTGGATTTTGTCTTGCATACAAACAGCAAGGAATTGTCGGCCAACAAATACGAACATAGTGACGTACTATGTGGTTTTTCAGCTCTTTAGCGCCACCCTTTGGGCATGTGTGTGCTGTAATATTTTCTTCTACTGTACGGTCTTATGGCTGCACCATCTTTAGGGTATGCCCCCCAAATATCTTGTTTGCCTATTGTATGGATTCTGACCAAATCCTTTTGGGTGAGGAGCACCCCACTCCCTCATTAGGTACCTCTCATTAGTGTCCACTTGTGTCATGGGTGGAGACCTCAAGATTCTCCCATTTAGAAGAGTGTATGGCTCTCATGGTTCAGAGAAGCAGGATCTCCCAATCTATGGATAGTGTAGGACCCACTAATCATGGGGTACTTTGTCGCAGTCAGTGGGCTTAGCACCATATAGCAATATGGTGTGACCAAATCCCCATTTTTTTTGATAATGTTTTTTTGAAAATGTTTAGGTGTTTTAAACTAGCCTTGCTGGAGGTAAATGTCTTTTTTGCATGTGTGCGCTGTAATATTTTCTTCTACCCTTTGGGCTCCTTCTGCTAATTTCATGTTAGTAGAAGTTTGATGAGTGTTGATTGGCACTTTTCATTTTGCGCTTTTCATTTCCTGCTTTTCAGTTCGTTTCTGAACGACCGTTCGTCAACCAGACATGTTGCGGAATCGGAGGAGATAGCGTGTTATTTATTATTGGCCTTGGAGTTATTGCTTTGACCCAAGTCCAGTCCAGGAACAGGAGGAGGAGAATTTCTAGGACCAAAAATTGGTTGCTTTATTAATCGTGACCAATTCTGTCATATGCCTTTGCTGCGGGAGCTCCAGGAGAATAATCCAGATGATTTTCGGAATGACGGACCCCTTCTTTCACCAACTCTTGGCATTGGTGACCCCCTATATTAAGAAGCAGGACACATGCATGAGGCTTTTATTTTTTGGTTAAATAATAATTTAATTTATTATATTTTCTATATTTTTGGATGCATAGAATGCACTTTTTGGTTAAGTTCTATTGGCAGATAGCATGTCTAATTTTATTTGTTTTCTTTTTTTAATGCACAATAAAAAAATTGTGGAGAATGATACTTGGCTATGTGTTTTACTTCAAATGACAGTTTGGGAGTCGGCAGTTACATTTAAAAAAATACAATGTAAAATTGACAAGGGACACCAACATAGTTGTATCTTTGATCTTAAGGCCTCATACACACGGACGTTTTAACAACGGATTTTTTGAGCTTTTTTGCTGCTTAAGAACGCCACTCCATGTTATTCAATGGGCTCATACAGACCATGGTGTTTTTAAGCTTCCAAAAAAAACAAGGACCAGCGCGTTCTGAGGCTCCAGCGCTAGAGCTGTCTTGACGCCACAAAAAAAGCTCAAAAAAGCGCATTAGTGCAACACCGACGTTTTTTAGCGTCACCGTTTTTAAGCTGTGAAAATGTTTATGTGGGTAATTTGGGAGTGGAAAATAGCATTAACGACGTTAAATGCACATTGACGACAAATCAAAACACTAATAAAATCGCGTTTTTAACGCTGTTTTTTTTCCAGGTGTCGTCACTATCTTTACAGCCCGTTTTTTAAAACTTCCGTGTATATGAGGCCTAAAAGCTACGGGATAATGGTGTTGTGGTAACTTGCCCAAAAGAAAAAAAAAAAGAAAAGAAAAAAAGCATAATAATATTATTCTTGATATCACTAGAAAAAAAAAAACTTTGAAAATTAGTTTGCAATAATTCCATCAGTATCACCAGCAAAGCAGCTTCATTATTATCCCATTAAAGAAGAAGAGAATTGTGCGCTGCATTTGGAGATTTCATAATTTGCCGCGTCACGAATGTTAATTCTCCGTTACGAACGCTAGTTTACATGACCGACCGCTTCTGGCTCGTCCTTGCTTCCGAGCATGCGCGTTTGTACTTTGGACTTTTGTCGTCTGACGGACTTGAGTACACACGATCGGAAAAAACGACAACAGACATTTGTCCGCCGAAAATTTTAAAACCTGCCATCCAACATTTGTAAGTACCCATCTTTTGTTCAAATAAACCCCTTTTTGATGGTACTTCACTATCAGTTCGTTTTTTTACTTCTGGGTATGTTTTCTGTCTGGCTGAAACCCTTCACCAAGCAACCCTGGATCTGATGACCTGATCTCCTATCCACCATCCTAAAGACATCCATATTAAGCCTTAAGTGACCCACCAGACTGAAAAGCTGGGGGTCATGTGGATCTGGTGAGTGGGGACACATAAGGGGGTGTTGTGCACCTGAATTTTTTGAGGCACCTTTCTTCTCTTCATTTTGGATTGGAGCACCTTAAGTCACTTGTTTTGCACTTTGTGTTGTTTTATTATTTTTCATTCCATATTTATTGTTTGCGAGCGCTATATTTACATCTACTTTTTCCAACAGTTAACATGGTTAGTGGTTGGCAAAAGGTTAGGAAAAAATAAAATAATCTTTTATTTTATTTGAATTTTTCTTTTGCTATGGCAATGTGAAGACAGCTTTATTTTCCCAATGGACGGTGATCAGGACTCACATTGTCAGGATCCGTTTGCATCCGCTCTCATCGATAATTCATGCCACCGCAAGCTTCCTGTGAGACTGCAGTCATCTCATCTTGATTTGAGATGCTCTGAAATCTCGACACTATTCAAAAACACACTAATTACACTTCTTTACAAGTACACAAAAGTCAAAATCAGTTTTTCCAAAAACAAGACCCCTTCTCAATACAGAATACAAGGCAAGTGTAACTCAATTAATACATTACAGGTACGTATCAGTCAAAATAAAAAAATAAGCTTTGTGGTCAGGGAACACAGCCAACACGCTGAGGTCTTTTGCTTTTCATCCAGGCATAGCTGGAGAGCTCAAGGTCACTTTGTTGCCAACACATGGCTTCCTGTTGGCAACCCAATGTTTTGGGAACACCAATGGCTGAGAAAAATAAAAATGAAAGGGCAGGTATTACAAATCCCTGTTCTAAGTTCCATACGTAGAACCCTCCTGGTAAGGTAAATTCAGTCTTTTTGGCTCCCCTGTAATCAGTGGAGCAGTTTGTAATGACATTGGGCTGTTGTAGGCTTCACCGGCTGCAGGGTTGACTGCTTCCCCCTGCTTTCTGGAGGATTCTAGACTGTAGTGGGCTGTAAGAGGTAAACCCACAGTCTGAATATCTATGTGGTTTCAGCCAATCCCTGGGGAAGGATGTCCATTAGGTGGATGGGGAGTGCATAAATATTCTAGGCCTGAGGCAGCCCTGGTCTTGTCCAGGAGGAGAAGTTCCCAGCCTGAAGGGCTGCTGTCCTTTTGGGCAGTCCAGCTGTGGTTCTACGTGTGCTTCGCTATGCTAGAACGGGGGGGGGGGGGATGTAGTGCTGAAACCGATTGGGGGATTTCAAGGAGGATCTGGTCTGGAGAGTTCACAGAGAAATTTCTGACTGATATTGGAAGGAGGCATCTAAATATCCAGGGGCAATGTGAGTACCGACCTATGTGCAGGATCCTAGTGACTGTAAGTTGCTACTATCCCTTGTGCAGCAGTGCCAGAGCTTGCTTGAATTGGGACATTTCCTATGGAGTCTCAGTGTTGTTCAATCCCCTGCTAGAGGGACCACACTAAGAAGCTTTGGCAAAGTGAACTATGTCCTCGTGTTATTACGTTGTGCTACTGGAGTATCCCCCAGCTTCCCTGTACCCTATTCAAGTTCAACTCTCAAAGCATTAAAAAGATACCCCTAGACTGTTCCAGAAAAGTGACTGTTGCTGTGTGCTTGGCTGCCGCTGCACTAGTTTGGAAACAGAATCTGGGGCAGAACAGAGGGTCCTTTCGGGGGTGAGAGCTACACATACTAGAGGTAAGGTTAATGAATCTCATGGGGTGGAACCTACAAAATATAGATAAGCCTTATATGAGGTACCATCCCTGAATATACCAAAAAAGTGGAAACACCCCTCATCAAAGCATGATGGGTAGAATTTGGGACTTGGAATGTACCACTAGGAGTCACCTGGATCACAATAACAATAAGATAAAAAAACTATTTTACACATTCAAATTATATTAAGACACAAAGATTTAAAATCAGCATCGAGTTTGACCTAATAAGACATATGTGAAACTGTAGAGTAGCAGCGTAGAGTATTAAGTTAAAACGCGTTGATACGCCACAGTTTGCTTATATATTCTTGATCATTTTATGTCTTTGTGTCATAATGTAATTTTGGCATGTATAATATTGTTTTTATCTTATTTTTGTGATCCACGTGGCTCTTGGTGGTCAGCTGATTAAATATGAACAGAAAATATGAACAACTTAGTGCTGTGCTGTCAACAATGTAAGCCTTAAGCCAGGTACACACGGGCCGAATATCGGGCGGTTCAACAGAAACTGGCCGACAGTTGGCCCGTGTGTACACCAGCCTGACCAACCTCTGTCGAACGGGCATGCTGGAAAACCAGCATCCGATTGGCACTGGCAGCCAATGGCTGTGACAGCTTAATGCTGTGTTCTGGTGGGGGGGGGGGGGTGGGTGTGGTTCTCCTGTCACAATACAAAAGCTCAGCAGGGAGATCACTGTACCAACATCGGATAGGTAGTACAGCGAGCTCCTCAGTTTTTTTTTGATCAGCATGTTGGGTTGAAATAAAAAAAAAAATTTATGGCGAGTACTAGGCTTTACATTGGTGGCAACGAAAGGGTTAAAGCAGAACTAAAAAAAGGCAAAACTTTTTTATTATTTTTATTTTAGAGCAGGGATCTCCAAACTACGGCCCTTCAGCTGTTGCGGAACTACACGTCCCATTATGCATTGTAAAACTCTGCCATTCACAGACAGGACTAGGCATGATGGGTATTGTAGTTCGTGAACAGCTGGAGGGCCATAGTTTGGAGGCCCCTGTTTTAGAGTAAGGGAGGGTTAAAACCCCTGTCTGTTTTTTGCCATCTGTGTCCCATTTCCCTTCACTTCCTGTTCCACCTCCAAAATAGGAAGTGAAAGAAAATACTCTGAAGTGGGGGAATCCCTGGATGTTACCAAAATTAGTGTCCCCGTTGCAAGATTTCCTCTCTATTCCTGTTCTATCACTCTACGATTAGGTGATAATGGAAAACAGGACAAATATAGAGAGATTTTTGGCGCATGTTTCTCATGCCACGTGTTGAAATGGCCACTGTCATGAGAAATGTTTGGCTGACAGAACCATGAAATCTTGGCAATGACATTAAAGTTTGATGCCCACCCTCCAGGGATCTGCACCTACACGGAAATGTTTAGACAGTGCTTACAAAGCTGTTCATCAGTCAGCCACACACTGCAGGTGCAATCAACTAATCTGCATTATTTATGAACTCAGATTTATCCCTTGGGCTTATAAGAAGAGCTATTCATGGGAAAAATAAGGTTAGTATATAAAATGCCCCCAAGCAACAAGTCTTCTTTCAATGGAAGGACACTGATTACAATAGAAAAGTGTTCAAATTTCACACCAGGAATATTTGAGTTCTTGTAAATCAACTCATTTCCCCCATACAAGATGAAGCAGGTGAAAGGCGTGTTTTTTACCAACCCCTTCACACGCACTACTGCAAGTGTACACAAGAGTTTTATTAAATGATAACTAAAGGCTAAACCATTTTTTTAGTCTTATATAGAGTGGAAATGGACTGTAACATCTGGCAGGTTTTTTAGGTGTCTGTGACCCCGTTAGGGAGATTCACTCTCTCCATTTGCTCTGTTTACCATTATCGCCATGAATGAAAGTCAAAGATGATCCCAAATTTTGGGTTGTCACCAGAACAGGAATAGAGGAGAAATTTCCAATGGGGACACTAGTTTTGGTGATAACCAGGGATTCCCTCAGTTTGAGTAGGATTCCGTCTCACTTCCTGTTTTGGCTATGGGACAAGAAACGAAGAGCAATCTTCCCCAACGGGACACAGATGACTGAGGTTGTAACTCACTCTTAACCTACTCTATTCAAAATGAAAAAAAGCTTTTGTCTTCAGTTCAGTTTTAGATCGGGTCTGAATCTGGTGTAAATCCAGCCGCTTCTCATTCAGCAAGGGTATTGCATTGGTTTTGTGCAGACATGCTGCATTTTTTATGCAATGCACCAGCGCTCACCTAAAGTTGCCCCCCTCCCCCCTTTTCACACTGCAGTGAATGAAATGTCACACTGACATTTCAATAAAGTTAAAAAAAAAACAAAAAACAAACAATGCAGTATACGCCCTTACCCCCTCCCACCCTCCACTGCCAGCACACAACACTAGCCTGCATGCTAAAACAGATCATGCAGCTAGTGTCAATGGGCTTTTCAAGTGTTTGTAAACCACAACATTTTATTTCTCTATATAGCGTACTTTGTGACTGTTATATGCTGTATGTAGTGGAAGCTTTTTTTTTTTTTTTTTTTTAGTAAAAGACCTTTCCGCCAAAATACATTAGGGGAACAGATGCCTTTATTTCTGGCTGCCCAACAGTTGCAGAACCATTTCTAAAAAACGAAAACAAAAGAAAAAAACTTTTTTTTAATGAAAACTTTTAGTTCCTTTATTTCACTTCCAAGTTTTTCAGGAGCACTTGTATTGTAGCCAGTGTTTCTCAGCTTTCCCCCGGGAAGGCTACATTACCAGCATCACCATAGATGTCCATGCTAAAGCACCCCCAGGATCACCATAGATGTCCATGCTAAAGCACCCCCAGGATCACCATAGATGTCCATGCTAAAGCAACCCCAGGATCACCATAGATGTCCATGCTAAAGCAACCCCAGGATCACCATAGATGTCCATGCTAAAGCAACCCCAGGATCACCATAGATGTCCATGCTAAAGCAACCCCAGGATCACCATAGATGTCCATGCTAAAGCAACCCCAGGATCACCATAGATGTCCATGCTAAAGCAACCCCAGGATCACCATAGATGTCCATGCTAAAGCATCACCAGGATCACCATAGATGTCCATGCTAAAGCACCCCCAGGATCACCATAGATGTCCATGCTAAAGCACCCCCAGGATCACCATAGATGTCCATGCTAAAGCAACCCCAGGATCACCATAGATGTCCATGCTAAAGCAACCCCAGGATCACCATAGATGTCCATGCTAAAGCATCACCAGGATCATTATAGATGTCCTTGCTAAAGCAACCCCAGGATCACCATAGATGTCTATACTAAAGCATCCCAAGCATTTCCATTGATGGCCATGCTAAAGCATCACCATAGATGCCCATGCTAAAGCAACCCCAGGATCACCATAGATGTCCATGCTAAAGCAACCCCAGGATCACCATAGATGTCCATGATAAAGCAACCCCAAGATCACCATAGATGTCCATGCTAAAGCAACCCTAGGATCACCGTAGATATCCATGCTAAAGCAACCCTAGGATCACCATAGATGTCCATGCGAAAGCATCCTCAGCATCACCATACATGTACATGCTCACAGACTGATTGAGGGAAGAGCCAAAAGAAGCACATAAGTGAGTGACAGTGGTAATGCTCTATTTTATATAAAAGATCTGCAGGCTGTCTGCATCGCTTCCGTCTCCTCTTCAAAAGGATTACATTCTTTTTATCTTTTTATTAGAACCGTTTCCATTGTTTCCAAGGAACAGCTGGACTACAAGTGTAATTATTTTAGAGGTCCAAGCTGCTAAACATGGATCAAACCTGAATATGGTGCAACACAAACTTGTTTTAGACAGCTATACACAAAGGGAATGTGGGGCAGCAATAGCTATAAGCAATAGATGGGGAATTTAATGGTATCTTAAAAGGTTTGGGGTCAATTTATTTAAGCATTTAAACTGTCTACTTTACTATAGACATATAATCTATATATATTATACACACACACACACAGAGCGACGGAAAAAAGTATTTGCTCCCCTGCTGATTTTGTAAGTTTGCCCACTGACAAAGAAATGATCTGTCTAACTTTAATGGTAGGTTTATTTTAACAGTGAGAGACAGAATAGCAACAAAAATATCCAGAAAAACGCATTTCAAAAAAGTTATAAATTGATTTGCATTTTAATTAGTGAAATAAGTATTTTATCCCCTATCAATCAGCAAGATTTCGGGCTCCCAGGTGTCTTCTATACAGGTAATGAGCAGAGATTAGGAGCACTCCCTTAAAGGGGAGTGTCCTAATCTCAGCTTGTTACCTATATAAAAAAAAAAACCTGTCTACAGAAGCAATCAGATTCCAATCTCTTTACCATGGTCAAGACCAAAGAGCTGTCCAAGGATGTCAGGGAGAAGATTGTAGCCCTACACAAGGCTGGAATAGGCTACAAGATTATCGCCAAGCAGCTTGGTGGGATGGTGACAACAGTTGGTGTGATTATTCGCAAATGAAAAACACATAATAACTGTCACTCTCCCTTGGTCTGGGGCTCCATGCATGATCTCACCTCGTGGAGTTTCAATGGTCATGAGAACGGTGAGGATTCAGCCCAGAACTACACAGGAGAATCTGGTCAATGATCTCAAGGCAGTTGGGACCATAGTTGCCAAGAAAAAAAATAGGTAACACACTACACTGCGAAGGACTAAAATCCTGCAGCGCCCGCAAGGTCCCCTTGCTCAAGAAAACACATGTACAGGCCCATCTGAAGTTTGCTAATGAACATCTGAATGATTCAAAGAAGAACTGGGTGAAAGTGTTGTGGTCAGATGAGACCAAAATCTAGCTCTTTGGCATCAACTCAACTTGCCATGTTTGAAGGAGGTGGAGGCGGAGGAATGCTGCCTATGACGCCAAGAACACCATCCCTACTGTCAAACATGGAGGTAGAAACGTGCTTTGCGAGTGTTTTTCTGCTAAGGGGACAGGAAAACTTCACTGCATCAAAGGGACGATGGACGGGGCCATGTACCGTCAAATCTTGGCTGAGAACCTCCTTCCCTCAGCCAGGGTATTGATAATGGATATTCCAGCATGACGATGACCCAAAACACACGACCAAGGCAACAAAGGAGCGGCTCAAGAAGAGGCACATAAAGGTCCTGGAGTGGCCTAGCCAGGCTCCAGACCTTAATCCCATAGAAAATATGTGGAGGGAGCTAAAGGTTCGAGTTACCAAACGTCAGCCTCGAAATGACTTGGAGAGGATCTGCAAAGAGGAGTGGGACAAAATTCCTCCTGAGATGTGTGCAAACCTGGAAGCCAACTACAAAAAATGTCTGACCTCTGATTGCCAACAACGGTTTTGTCACCAAGTACTAAATCATGTTTTGCAAAGGGGTCAAATACTTATTTCACTCATTAAAAAAGGAAATCAATTTATAGCGTTTTTGAAATGTGTTCTTCTGGATAGATATGTTGTTATTCTGACTCTCACAGTTAAAATAAACCTACCTACCACTAAAATTAGTGTCAATGGGCAATCATAAAAAATTAGCAGGGGATCAAATACTTTTTTTTCCCCTCACTGTGTAGGTGTGTGTATGTATGTATCTATCTATATATTTATTTAGTTATTATGCCTGAAATTCAGTTTTGTAGTATCGATCTGTAATGAATCCTCTGCAAGTAAGCAATCTCCGCTCTCTGCGCACGTTGGATCAATACATTTCACTGTGAAAGAATAGGGACCTGCACCTGCGGTTTCACGTTTGGAAGGCTATGTTTAGAAAAACTGCAGGCCAGACCGATGAAAAGCATATGGTACAGATGTGTGGACACAATGACACAGACATATATCTGAGCACAGGAAAAATATTCTGGAATGTCAGCAGGAAAAACGAGTGTCGGAAAACAAACCCCGCTAGAAAATCCAGAGCCGAAGTGGCTGAGAATGAAAGGGAAGGGGACACGTGATTGGGAAGAACAGCCATCTTGTTTCCATAGATAAATCAATTACAGGATGAACATTGCCAAACGATTTCCTTCATAGCGGACCTAGATGTGCAGTGCTGAAAGGCAGGTCACCGGCAAGCTAGGGACAGTTTGTATTATAAAAAAATTATATTTATACACTGTGTGCATGCGCGTGTGTATTACACATACACACATTATATATATATATATATATATATATATATATATATATATATATATATATATATATATATATATATATATAAAGGCAGTAAGCAGGCTTAGGCTATAGTGCAAATTGCAGAATACACTATGGGAGAAACACAGGGTAAGAAGGGGTCAGTGATGCTGAATTACCCTGAGGAGTGCACCCTAAACCACTGGAGCAAGCTGTGACATCACTCTTCTAATGCCGCGTACACACGAGCGGACTTTACGGCAGACTTTGCCCGGCGGACACGGGATTTCGTCAGACAATTCGATCGTGTGTGGGCTCCAGCGGACTTTGTTTTCTCAAAAGTTGGACGGACTTAGATTTGAAACATGTTTTAAATCAATCCGTCGAAATCGAGTCCGGTCGAAAAGTCCGCTCGTCTGTATGCTAGTCCGACGGACAAAAAGCCACGCTAGGGCAGCTATTGGCTACTGGCTATGAACTTCCTTGTTTTAGTCCGGTCGTACGTCATCACGTACGAATTCGACGGACTTTGGTGAAATGTGTGTAGGCAAGTCCGTTCATTCAGAAAGTCCGTCATAAAGTCCGTCGAAAAGTCCGCCGGGCAAAGTCTGCCGTAAAGTCCGACCGTGTGTACGCAGCATAATAACCACTTTAGCTTTAAGATGGCCATGGATGGTCCGAATCTCGGCCATTTCAGCATGGATCGGCCAAGATTCGAACCACCTATGGGCAGGCTGATTGTACCCAACCAGCATGCCAGATTTTTAATATAGCCACTAGCAGTAATCACAGTGTTCTCTAGGCAGGGTCCACATGCGCGCCCCCCCCCCTTGCTAGTTGAACACAATAGCTTCCAAATGCAGGAAGTAAAAATAACACCGTCTATGGCCTGCCTCACTGTATATCCTGGGTCAAATCTTGCTCTCTAGAAAGAGCTGATGATACAGAGGGCTGAGAGAGAGCTGACATAGGAAGCGGTGCTGATAAACCAGTGTTTCTCAACTCCGGTCCTCAAGGCGCCCCAACAGGTCATGTTTTCAGGATTTCCCTCAGATGAAATGGATGTGGTAATTACTAAGGCAGTGAAACTGCTCAAATCACCTGTGCAAAATAATGGGAAGCCTGAAAACATGACCTGTTGGGGCGCCTTGAGGACTGGAGTTGAGAAACACTGTGATAAACCAAGAAGATGAATTAGGAAATAGGTGTGTCAACCATCTGGCTGTGGAGTGTGGAAAATGTGTGGGCATCACAAAAATGGATGGACAGAATTACAAATACTTAAAACAGTATACATTTAAGTAATTCATCTGTGCATTTGGCTTTTTGCCTGGAGCATCACTCAGAGCTGTGATTCAGCACTCTTCACCGGAGGTGTGTTTTAAGTGAACTTGAAATTAATTAAAAATTCACTCATCAGACTCAAAATTTGTGAGATTATACAGAATCCTGTAGATAAGCTTTTGCCCTTCAAACTCTATATTAGAAAAGGTCACCTTATCACTGGTCTCTGTTCCAATACTTATCTTCTCTATTGTTCCAAGTCAAACAGACCCTACTGATAAGATAAAAGCATCAGCGGCATTCCCCAGTAGAATTTAGTACAAACGCTCATACAAAAATTCTCATCAGGACTTTAGAACATTCTTTCTTGCCATCATTAAGTCAATTCATTTCTTCTAGACCTGCCCAGATGTATTAAACAGGTTTCCATACCATGTGTCCAACTTTTTGTAGGATTTTTTCCCCCCCCGAATGAAAACCACACACAGTTAAAATTTAATTTGAGATGTCATCACATTCCTTAAAATTTTTTTATCAGTACGGTTAAAAATGACTATCGATTTAACCCCAATAATGCTTAGAAATGCAAACAAATGTTCCAAAAACGATACTGTTTGCACTAAATTCTACTAGCATTAAAGAGGAAGTAAACCCTGGTAAGCCTTGACATGTGAAGGACTTGCTTACCAGTCCTGGCATACCCCTTTACCATGTTCTCCACCCTCCAAATCTTCCCACAAATGACTCAACAAGGTATTGGAGTAAATGGCCTTAACAGCCTTTTATTATAATTACCATAAAACTAAATAGATAACATTTTAAATAATTTTAAATAACCGTTCGTATTCTCTTGGGGTCTTAAAGGGGAACACAACCACTGGTCACTGCGATAAACTTCAATAAACTTTTATAGGCCTCGAGTCGCAACTCCCGGACAGCGAGACAGTACCCAACCTTCGCAGTGACCTAACTTCACCCCTTCCTGTTCCACGGGTAACCGGAAGGTACCAGATAAATCCCATATTACATATGGGTACCAACCATGCTATATCTCAATATAACACACATCTCCTCCTTCACACAGACCCAAACCACTGCCTCGGCCCTCCCCGTGGCCCCCCATTCCCATTTTCCAACCAGGGCGGATGGGTGGGAATCTTCTTCCCCACCGCTCAACACTGACGTCACTTCCCCTGTACACCTAACTAATTCCCCTGAGCGCCTCCCCTGTCCTGACCACTCCCTTTCTCTTAAAGAGCCCTAACTAACAGCGTGACTGTGCAGTCTGCACATGTCATGCTGTCCCTCCGCTGATCCCTTCGTTCCTGCTGCAGGACTCACTTTCTGTATACCCGGTTGGAGAGGACACATGGTGGCGTTTTCGAAGAAGTTTAATTGTGAACACGGATATCTTGTCTTTGGATATAAGGATTCATTTATTGTAGGCGTTTGTACTCTTTATATCTGCACTATATGTGATTCAATTTCTGATCTTATGTGTGCGCATATAATTTCACTTTGTATTTAATGCCCAGCATGTTATTTGTTAATCCATTTATTATTGAATGAAATCTCATGCATATACTTGCAGCCCACTTGTAGTGACAATGTATAGTTAAAGTGATATTAAAGTCTTGTGTCTTGATATTTAAAAAAAAAAAAAAAATGTTCTACTTACCTGACTCTTCTCAGGTCCCTCTTTGGCGCTCCTGGCCCCTCCCCTTCTGCCGATTTCCCCCAGCAGAAAGTGGATCTGACCCGAGCCACTGCTCCGTGTGTCCATTCAAACACGGAGCCGCAGTTCAGCTTTGCCCCCTCTCTTTCCTCATTGGCTCACTGATTTTGACAGCAGTGGGAGCCAATGGAGCCTGTTATGTTATCTTTTTTGGACCGATGAACAGGGTTTCTGTAATGGAAATACTATGCAGCCCCATTGAGTTAATTGCATTTCTGTTTTAATCATTTTTAATTAGTTTAACAAGTAGCTAACATGCTATCGTTCCACCCACACAGGGAATTGGGTTTCAATTGATTGCATTACTGACCACAGAACACTACGGGGGGGGGGTATACTTTTTGCTTCCCAACAATGTAAAACTCAGTTTTGCAGCTTAAGCTTCGGGACAGTAAAACCACAACTCAACCACCTAGTTTTACTACCTCCATGGACCTGAACTCCTTAGGGCCGGTTCCCACTGCTGCGATGCTAGAACCCGTGCCAATCCAGTACGGGTTCCTGTATTGCATGTCACCCGCCGGCAGTTCACACTGCCCTATGCGGACTGCTGCGGGTGTCAATAGAAAGTTAATGACACCCCCAGATCTGTTCGCATTTTGCAGTGTATACTGTCGGTACGGACAGGAATCGGATCGCCTGGGTGTGAATACCCATCCAATCCGATTCTGGGGCGAGCCAAAAAAAGGGTCCTGTGCGATTTTGGTCTGAATGCGATGCAAATTCAGCCATACAATATGTATGGCTGAATTTGCATCACACATACATCGCAAGTGATTTGCACAGCAATGTGGTGCGAATCACATGCAATGTCGGACATCGCAGCAGTGTGAACCGGCCATAAGGGTTTTGAAGGCATTCTGATGTAAGCAGACCCCATCAATATGTCCCTGTGGTTGCAAGGAATCAAAATCAAAAGTTTGTAGCACATTTAGTCATAGCTGGCTGTGGATGAAAGTGGGATGATCATTTTTTTTTTTTTTAATAAAATACCATTCCAAAATGGATTGTGCAGCAATAAATAATAAAACAAGATTAATTTATTTAAAAAAATGTTTAATCACTTCAATAACTTTTTTCTGCCAAAGTAATGAATGTGCATTAAAAATGAATGTTAAGTTTTATGAAAATGCAGCTCATGAAATTGAGAAAAATGGAGTATAATGTATGAATGTTTTGAAAACTAAAAGCATTGCTTTTTGTGTTTCGCTCAATTTGTACGCAATAAAAGAGGAGAAAAGTGGATCATTAAGTGATGAAAACATAAAGTAGAAGGGTTGATGGGTCGGAAGGTAGAGCTACAACGATCAGGCTCCTTTCCATCCCAGGATTATGTAACCCAATGTTTTTTTGCTGCATTCTCTGGGGAAGAAAGATGATTGCTTTAAAATCATTGCTTGGCTGCCAAGGAATGTTTTGTGAGAAAAGTAAATAGTGCAATAATATCACTGCTGAGAAACATCAAACAAATCCCATAAGAACTGCGGTTTATCTTTAGTAGCACAAGAGCCAGCTCTGCTCATGGCATCCGAGAAGTCCTAGGTATCAAACTGTACAATGAACATTCTACAGCCATTTTTTGTCTGTTTTCTCCTTCATATATTATGATGTCAAGTTTCCCAAGAAACTTGACAGTCACCCAAAATTTCAAGGTGCTTTCCTGATCTCCTAGCAGCTGTGCGAAGTCTTCAAAGATGTTCCACATCTTCCCTAAACTCTTAAGACTTGGATCATCTGATCTCACCAAGAAAGATTTGGCATGTAGGCAGTAATCTGAGGCCACTCAACATGCTTACACTCAAAGGCTTTCAGGACAAATCGCAAGACCTTTGGGTTTCTCTCCTGGTGTCCTGACAGATGTATGAGGTCTCCCCAGATGTTTCTCACACCTGAAGAGCGTGAGCTTGAATCAATCTGTGCTTCTATAGTGTAGGTATGTATGCCCCCTACTGCTCTACAAGTCTTTTTGAGGTTCTCTTTAGCTGTATGAAGTTTCAAATCTACCAGAGTCACTTGAGATTTGGATCTTCTGGTCCTATGATAGTGGGACTTGGCCCATATGCAGTATGGAGTCCAATCAAAAACAGTCTAGAGCAGGGGTCTCCAAACTTTCTAAGTAAAGGTTAAAGGATCACTAAAGATACATTTTTTTTTTAAATAACAAACATGTTATACTTGCCTCCACTGTGCAGCTCATTTTGCACATAGTGACCCCGAACCTGGTCTTCTGGGGTCCCTCGGCGGCTGTCTCGGCTCTCACCGCGCAAGGACTCAACACCTTCATGCGAGTGATTAGTGCCTGCGGGCGCGCTCCCGTGATACAGCCGGCGGCCATAGCCGCTCACGGTATCACTCGGCCCCGCCCCCGGCACGCCATGTCATTGGATGTGATTGACAGCAGCATGAGCCAATGGCTGTGCTGCGTTCCATCCAACCACTCTGGCCAATCAACAGCCAGGCTGGGCGACGAAGAGGATGGCGGGGGCGAGCGCGGGACTTTCGAGGGGTCAGGTAAGTAAAACGGGGGGGCTAGGGGTTCCGGTCCATAGAATGCATTAAGGCGAAAAAACTTTTACCTTTACAACCCCTTTAAGTTTACTGTCCTTCAGGCTTTAGCGGGGCTAGACTGTGGCCAGTGGGATTAGAAAATGCCCCAGCATCAGTGGGCATACACAGTGCCCAATTATTGGCTTCAACAGGGGATTAAGACCCCGTTGTTTGTATCAATGGGAAGAATTGTGCCATCGATGGTCAGTCGGAGGAATGGTGTCACATCCATGGTGTCAGTTGGTGGAATAGTGCCCCAAGGGCCAGATAAAGGCGAGCAAAGGGTCACATCAGTTTAGTGACCACTGCTCTAGAGAATCTCTGGAAACACCCAAGGCTTTCATGGTTCTTTGCCATTTCTCCCCACAGCTGTATGAAGTCTCCTGAGATGTGTCCTGGAGACTCAAGAGACTTAGATCATCTAGTGTTGTGGGACACTTGGTGCGTTTGCAATATGCTGAATCTGCTTGAAAGCAGTCCATTGTGTTTTGAGACGCTACAAAAACTTGCATAACCTAGTCCCATGATTGAATGGAATCAGTGTATGTGCAAGAAATAGAATCTATGGCCCTTGCATTTTTTTTTTTTAATATTCATGTACAAGAAATTTGATATACGGTATGTGAATAATAATAATAATAATAATAATAATAATAATAATATGTAACCAGGCTCTGCTTAAAGTAAAATTTTTAGATTTCTCTCTTTTTTTTTAAAGTTTTAATGGGGACAAATCAACTATTGTTTTCAACCATGGGAATGAGGTTTTCGTTTGGGAAATTCCATTAATTTAAAAATCGTTAAAAGCAAGCAACATTTTGAAGCCTTCTGAACATTCGCCAAGTATCTATTGGCATTATCAATTGTACTAAAGACATTTTTTGTAGAAATGTTTATGAATCGTATGAATGTATGAAAATCTATTAGTGTATGCCCAGCTTAAAGCCCATTTCTGGGCGAAAACAAAAATTTGTGTGCCTGCACTGCATGAGTTAACTGCTCGTTTTTGGAGAGGAGAAAAGGAGACTTGCCTAATCCTCTGATCCTTCCAGAGCAAGACTGGTCAGGTACCCTCACGCTCCAGCAATCTTGAGTTGTGGACCGTTTGACATCATTAAGCCCAGAGCAGGCTCCATAGACCAGGAACAGTCTACTGTTGGACCGTGAAAGAACGTTGTTTTCTAGTGGAGTGAAGGATCGGACAAGTATAAGCTTTCCCCTCACCCCAAGCAGTTGCACCGCATGGGAAAGTTTTTGTTTTTTTTGCCCGGAGATGGTCTTTGAAGTGGTTGTTCACCCTGTACAACCACTTTTACCTACAGGTAAGCCTATATTAAGGTGATGTCTACGGCGCATGTGCACTTTAGAAAGGGCACATCGCGCCGTTTCTAATAGGGGTCATGCCATGACTGGCGGCTCCCGCGCGGGAATGACGTCACGTGACTCCGGACAGTCACATAGCCGGAGTTTGCGGCCCCGGAAGGAAGAAGGGTGAAGATGGACGCTCGGTGCTAGTGGGGACAGCGGTGACATCCCAGGCTTCGGTTTCAGGTAGGTGACACATAATGGGCTACTATGCATCGCATCGCAGTAGCCTATAATGGGCTACTATGCATCGCGATGCATAGTAGCCCATTATGCTTTACCTTTGCAGGGAAATAAAGAGGAAGTAAAACCCACCAGAGCATGTGTGACTCTCCGTTATGAGAAGTCAGAAAGCGCTTGTGTATATAACATATCACGGCCATGATCCACCATCCAACCTCCAGTCACAGATTCTCCACTGCTCTGGGTCTCCGGGAATGTAAAAAGAGCACCAGGCTTGCATAGTGTAAAATCCTTCCTGAGGTTCTTTATTGTATTACAATAAAGAATACAATAAAATAAAGCACCTCAAACTGTAAGGGGCCCTTTCACACTGAGGCAGGGGCGGCGTCGACGGTAAAGCGCCGCTATTGTAAGCGGCGCTTTACCGTCGGTATTCAGCCGCTAGCTGGGCGGTTTTACACCCTACTAGCGGCCGAGAAAGGGTTAAAAACCACCGGAAATCGCCTCTGCAGAGGCGCTTTGCCGGCAATATAGCCGTGCTGTCCCATTGATTTCAATGGGCAGGAGCGGTATACACTCCGCTCCTTCACCGTTCCGAAGATGCTGCTAGCAGGACTTTTTTTCCCGTCCTGCTAGCGCACCGCTCCAGTGCGAAAGCCCTCGGGGCTTTCACACTGGAGAGACAGCAGCGGCTGTTTCGGGTCGGTTTGCAGGCGCTATTATTAGCGCAATAGCGCCTGCAAACCGCCCCGGTGTGAAAGGGCCCTAATGTGAACCTGATGTCTATGGTTTATGTGCTAGCTGTTATTGAGTACATATTGTGACTTTTATCAGTGTCTAGTTAAAGCTTGTAGGAGGAGTTTTTATTCTCCTCTGAATGTCCTATGAGGCTGCATGATCCCTGACTTTGTCTCCAAACTCCAGCAATACACACCAAACTGAGCATGTGCAGAGTGCACCCAAGGCTCTGTTCTATTAGCAGATGGATTGGGGACAGTAAAAGAAGGAAAGGATCAGAGAAGGCCGGAACCAACAGCCTTTTTAGACAATGCAGAGAATTAACCCCTTGGGTTCCACTGTGAGTAAAACAAGCATGCTTTACTGCATATACAGACTGATTTTACAGGTGTGGGTTTAGTAACACTTTAATGTTAAAGTGGTTGTAAAATCAGAAGTTTTTTTGATCTTAAAGTGTTTGTTAACCCAAAAAAACCCCAAACAGATCCAGTTTTCTTAAAGCAGGTTATACAGCACAGTGCTTGTTCTGTGTCATTTGGTCCAATGTATCACCTAAAAAAACTGGCCGATCCTGCCTGGGTATACCCTCCCCCCTGAAAACTGACCACATTTATCATGGCTGCTGAGCCCCAACACCTGCTCTGTCCTTCTCTGTCCTCTCCCCCCTCCCCTCCCTGCCTGTCTGCTTGTGTCAGTGCCCCCACCCCCCCTCCTCCTCCACTCCTATTGCCCTCCTATCGAATATAACATTCTGCCACCCCCTCTGTAACATAACAATAAGTGTCCCTGTGCCTGTCTTATATAAAAAAAAATATGCTCATCTCTACCTATATCACAGCGGCTCCCGGCAATCACATGACTCCTCAGCTCTCTCTCTCTTCTCTTCCCCTCCTCACTGACTGACATCATCGGGAGTGCTCGGCCCCGCTCACTGGAGCTGTCAGCCGGACAGAGGAGAGAGCCGAGGAGTCACATGATCACCGGGAGGCGCTGTGATATAGGTACAGATCAGCATTTTTTTTTATATAACACAGGCACACATATTATGTTACATAGGGCATAGGAGGATTTTATATCAGTGGCTTAACAACCGCTTTAATGTATTCTATGCATTAAGATAAAAAAACCTTCTGTGTGCAGCAGCCACCTTCCAGCACCCCCTAATAATTACCTGAGCCCCATCTCTCTCCAATGATGTCCACGAGCTCCTCTGCCATTCAGGACTATTCTCCTGATTGGCCAAGACACAGCAGTGACGTCACTGGTTCCCGCTGCTGTCAAACAAAGTCAGTTAGCTAATCAGGAGAGAGAGGGGGCGGGGCCGAACCGGGGCTCCATGTCCGATTGGACACAGGGAGCTGTGACTCAGCTCGGGTACCCCCATAGCAAGCTGCTTGCTGTGGGGGCATGCAACAGAAAGGAGGGGCCAGGGGAGCAGAGACCTGGGAAGAGGAGGATTATTTTTAGAGAAAAAAAAAAAAAGACTTTACAATCACTAAGTTTTGTTTTCTTTGAGTTAATCCATTTTTTCTACCTTTTGTATACAATTTAAGAAAACGTCATTGTAGTTTTCTTTCGGAATCAAATCAATATTATTTTGATCTATTGTTGCAGGGACCTTAAATGGCACAGAGCCCCTTAGGCCGGTGCCTACTCTGCCTATTTGATGATCCGGCACTGAAACAGACAATAAGTATGCTGCAGCCAAGAGTCGTTCAGCTAAAAAAAAAATCCCATTAACAGTGGCATTACATTTTCTATGAGCACATAATATAAGAACACACAGTGCCGGGACAAGGTCATCCAGGGCAAAGATGTCAAACTGCACCCCCCCCCCCCTTTCCCTTCGGGTCAGGGTGCCCCAATCCTGCAATAAACAATTGCGCCCAGAGCAGCAGCTCCCCCTGCCCACCCCTTGTCCCGGTCCTGAGAACACATAATGAACCTATCTAAAGGCAAGCTGGGCCCTGATCTATACAGACTTGCCATAAAAGTGGCTCGGTTTCTTCAGACCTATGGGAATGAATGGTAAACCTACCAGGAGGAAATGTGGTCCATGTACAGATGTGAGGCATGGAGCTACATTGTTAATTAAGGAGGAGCTTTATAAACTTTATAAATTTAAACAAGATGAAAAGGCAACGATTACAATGTTTTGGCTAATTGACAGGAGATGTAGCCTTGATAATCCTGCCTGTAAATGAGGCACAAGGAAAGACAGAATATACTGCACAGCCCAGATAAAGCTTTGTCATAAAACATCCACAAAAAAAATAAAAACTTATATTATATTATATTATATTATATTATAATATATATATATATATATATATATATATATATATATATTTATTTTTTTTATTTTTTTTTAACTTCAACATGCCAGCCTAAAGACTGATATTTAAGATTTGAGTGAAGATCTCCAGGTTGAGGTCACTCCATTCCAGTGAAATGTCTACATTTGAGTTCCCAGCTCCACCAAAAACATGATATCATAATAAATCATTTCCCTGCTGAACAGTTTATTATGAAGAATGCAGCACAAGGTTCCCTCCTGGTGCGAAACCTCAGCTGAATGCCAGACGTCAAAAATTTTGGATTAAGTAGGAAACCCTCAGATCTTTTTTTGGCCTTCGGTCACAGGAACGAAATAAAGGTGGGGGAGGTGTCTTCAAAGGGTGGTACTGTGTACACCACTTTGGTGCACTATGCCACGTGCTATTGGTTATCAAGGAAGATCAAGAAATGAAGAAAAAAAATTTACTTTTTAGGCATAACTATAAAAGATATAGTATACATTTTTTATTAACGCAAAAGAAAAACATATATTGAGATGTATACAAATATTAATTAGGCCTCTTTCACACAAACGATCCGTTCAGGTCCGCCTGTCGGTTTTCTAGGCGGACCTGAACGGACGCTCCATAGACCTCTATGGAGCGTCGGATGTCAGCTGTGACATGTCCGCTGACATCCGACCCGCTCCAATCTGAAAAAGTGTAACGGAGGAAAAAACCTACTTTTCCATCTGTCATCGGATCAGATTGGGTGACGACGGACTCTACGGTCCGTCTTCATCCGATCCCCCATAGGGGAGAGCGGCGCTCTTACAGGCCCGTCGCTGCACAGTGTGTATGAAAGAGCCCTAAAGAGCCCTAAATGTGAGCTAAAAGGGGAGGTTCCACTGACCACGTTAGTGGTCCAGTATATCCTCAACCAATAAAAGTTATGCTAGACATCGGTCTTTGGTCACAGGAAATCTAGCTTAGGCAGCCAGCAATTTAACAGGGGTCATTATTAGACGGTTTACAATAAAAGCCATATGGAATTTCTAGGAAGTCATCCTTTGCTGTACTGCCTCTTTAGCTAAACCTAGTGCTTTGGGGGTTCTTTGTCAGCTGAATGCCGAAGTGTAAACATTTTTGGATTAAGTAGGAAATCCCCATCAGAATTTTGTTCCCTAGACTATTTAGGTCAATGGAAATCTTTCTCAGACAGCTGTCAACGTAACAAAGTTTCCCCTCCATTTCCATGGTAACAACTCAATATTGTGGATTTTCACCAGTACACAGACTGTAGGGCAGTGGCCTCCAAACTGCGGCCTAGGGACTGGATGTGGCCCTTTGCTTGATTTCATCCTGCCCTTGGGCAAATATTCCTCCTATGACCCCAACAATAGGGCACTATTCCTTCCACTGACACGTAGGACTATTTCTCCCACTGAAATCACCAATAGGGGCATAATTCCTTTCACTGACACCAACAATGGGGCACTACTGCCCCCACTGACACCGATGATGGGGCATAACCTTCCCACTTATATCAATAGAGCACTATTTCTCCCACTGAAATCATTAACTTGGGGGAGCGGGTACCTGTCAAAATAAGTTCCGCTTTAAGCTCTGGGAAAAAATCCCTTGCAAAGTCAACAGTCTATTTGACTTTAGTAAATCAACCTCATTGAAAAGCTGAATTTATCCAAACAAGGGAGCAAAGCGTAATACCCGCTCCAAGCAGAGAAAAAGTTACTCTTGCAGTTGGGCAGTAGCCAAGCGTTACATAGCCGTTACATAGGGGTAGAGGAATAAGGTGTTATACCCTGCTCCTCCCACCCAGCAGGCTCTCTCCATTGGTGGGACTGGTCCCCCCAAAGGCCTTTTCTCTAAGGCACTCAAGCTAGCAGTCGTATTAGTTACAATGCAAGACAAATAGTCCAGCACTGTATCTGAAGATGCTGGGGGGCCCCCTACAATCTGGAGTATCGAAGAGAAGAGCACCGGCAGCCGAGGGATTGAGGAACAAGTATCACAGCTGTTTTCTGTACTCCATAGACCTAACAAGCATTTAGTCCATGCAACATTGGGGGAAGGGCACTATAAGGGTTTTTTTTTTTTTGTTTATTATTACCATATTTTTCCGTGTATAGGACACCTCCATGTACAAGACGCCCCCCCACTTTTCCAACTCAAAATTAAGAAATCACCAGGGCTTTTTTTCTCAAACAATAGGTGCTAGAACTCAACCACGGAACCCCAAAACTCCTCCCCCCACACACACCCTCCAAATCACATGGTGGGTGTGGTCATATTTCACAAACCGTAGAAAGGTCTTAAAGGGGCATTAAATATCAGGATTGCATTACATACAGAGTTCATGTTCATGGGGGTTACACACAGAGTGCAGAGCTGTCACTTGAAAACACAGAAACCAATCTTCTGTGTTTACAAGTGGTAAGCAGGCACCAAAGGGTCTGAGCCAGAGGTGATGGAACGGAGTTCCTCCTGAAAAAAAGCCCTGCCTGTGGGGCTTGGCGCCATTCCACGAGTGTGCGCAATTTTAAAGTGCGACTTGTTAGATATCTATTTACTCGGAGTAACATCATCTTTCACATTATACAAAAAAATTATGTAAAAAAAAAAAAGGAACTTTTTTAATTAAACTTTTTTTTTTCCACAAAAAACATGTTTAAAATATTGCTGCGCAAATACAGTGCGACATAAAAAGTTGCACGACCACCATTTTATTCCCTAGGGTCTCTGCTAAAAAAAAAATATTTAACGTTTGGGGGTTCTGAGTAATTTTCTAGCAAAAAAAAAAAATATGATGATTTTTACATGTAGGAGAGAAGTGGCGGAAAAGGCCCGATATGGAAGTAGTTAAAAAAGTACCAAACTCCATATGATCTATAAAAAAAAAAATTCACATACAATAGAAAGCTACTATATCACTCACATGCATCAAGAATAGGGCTATAGGTTGGCTCTTGGCACATATTTACTATACAGATTTGACCGAAATCACACAATCCAAAACTAAATTGGACCATACCCCGGCTATGAAAGAGAAAATTGTGTACAACCTCTGTGCACTCTGTCAACATGAATATTAGAAATGTTTCATAAATATTTCATAGAGTAAAGCAAGGAACACTTTGACAATAACAAGGCAAGGTAATCTTAGGGATTCATTACAGGAACATGAACATAGGACACTGCGGAGAGAAAAAAAAACGTTTTTACGGCTTCAAAGACATCACAACAAGGGCTCTTTGGCAACACGGAGAGAAGAGACGCTCAGGACAAAAGGATGCAATTAGAGTGACATTAAGCCTGACAGCCCATGCAGTGTCCTCACCTCTACTGATGAAGTGTAAATACACAGAACTCTGTCTTTGGGTTAACGGCAGTTATTTATCACTTGCTGGTTGAAGGCGGTAATGCGAATACAATGTAAATTGCATCATTTCCAGGTGAATAATGGGGTAAACTCTTGTGCTTACGTCTATTGCATTTACAACATGTCAAATCATTTCTGCACAGAGCTGGCAACTGTAGAAAAGAAAAAAGACGGAAGTAAGCCTGCGGGTTAAAGGAGAACTCCAATATGTGGGTGAAACTGCAGCAGGTGTTAAAGAGGAGCTCCAGCCACCAACGAAAAGTCAGCAGCTACAAATACTGTAGCTGCTGAATTTTACTATTAGGGCACTTTCTTGTGCAGGGATCCCGGGGCGTTCTCACCCAAGCCGATTCTTCAATCTTGGGCAAGGGAAACCAGAAGTGAAGCCTTGCCACTTGCACTTTCTCACTGAGCCAGCTGCGGACGAGGGCTGAACTTCCAGCTGAGTTTGCCATGGAAAACTTGGCAGGGAGTGGAAGCAGGTACCTGCCAAAACCAGGTACCCGCTCCCCCCTCCCATAGTGCTAAATGTGACACCAGAAGGGTGGGGGGACAGACAAGCGGAGCTTCCCGGTTTGGGTGGCGCTCCACTTTAAAAAGAAAATAAATGGCTCTTTGCAACCTGCAGACTTTTTCCATCCTGGTTAGGAAGCTGCTCCTGGTCACCACTAGGAGCGAGCTACCGGTCACCACTAGGAGCGAGCTACCAGTCGCCACTAGGAGCGAGCTACCGGTCACCACTAGGAGCGAGCTACCAGTCGCCACTAGGAGCGAGCTACCAGTCGCCACTAGGAGCGAGCTACCAGTCGCCACTAGGAGCGAGCTACCAGTCGCCACTAGGAGCGAGCTACCGGGCACCACTAGAGCGAGCTACCAGTCACCACTAGGAGCGAGCTACCGGGCACCACTAGAGCGAGCTACCGGGCACCACTAGAGCGAGCTACCGGGCACCACTAGAGCGAGCTACCGGGCACCACTAGAGCGAGCTACCGGGCACCACTAGAGCGAGCTACCGGGCACCACTAGAGCGAGCTACCGGGCACCACTAGCAGCAAGCTATCGGGCACCACTAGAGTGAGCTACCGGTCACCACCAGAGAGAGCTACCGGTCACCACCAGAGCGAGCTACCGGTCACCACCAGAGAGAGCTACCGGTCACCACCAGAGCGAGCTACCGGTCACCACTAAGGCGAGCTACCGGTCACCACTAAGGCGAGCTACCGGTCACCACCAGAGCGAGCTACCGGTCACCACCAGAGCGAGCTACCGGGCACCACTAAGGCGAGCTACCGGTCACCACTAAGGCGAGCTAACGGTCACCACTAAAGCGAGCTACCGGTCACCACTAGAGCGAGCTACCGGTCACCACTAGAGCGAGCTACCGGTCACCACTAGAGCGAGCTACCGGTCACCACTAGAGCGAGCTACCGGTCACCACTAAGGCGAGCTACTGGTCACCACTAAAGCGAGCTAACGGTCACCACTAAGGCGAGCTACCGGTCACCACTAGAGCGAGCTACCGGTCACCACTAGAGCGAGCTACCGGGCACCACTAGAGCGAGCTACCAGTCACCACTAGGAGCAAGCTACCTAAAACTAAGGTTTTATTTACCTCCTCATAAAAAAAAAATCTGATTTGTCTGACAACGTCTGTCTTTCATGAATCCATGCTGACTTTTGCTTAAAATATTTTTTTCCAGCAAGAACTCATCTACAGTATGTGGCGTTTTATTAAACTCTTCAATATCTTCCCAACTATAGAAGGTAAACCAACAGGTCTATAGTTACTTGGTAAAGACTTTGATCCCTTATTAAAGATCACGAACTCTGTCCATTCAGAAAAGGAAAAAAAAAATAAGATTTACCGGCCCCTTTCCTACTCTCCATCCTGACACAGCAGCCAGCGGGTGGAAGCCGGAAGCACTGCAGAGGGACAAGGAGGGACAAGGAGGAGCACAGGAGAGCACACAGGGGTGCAGCAGGACCTAGATAGGAGGGGCGGCAGAATGCAGAGAAACTATTTTCCTCCTGCTGCCACTGAATGTCATGCAGGAGGGAGAGGAGAAGAAGCAGGCTTTCAGCAGCTATCGGAGGAAAATGGAGGGGATTGATTTTGCTACATGCCGCCCCCCCCACTGCCTCTCCTATCCAAGTGTACAGGGGGGCCGCACGGGCTCCCTGGAGCACTGCGTGGGGGTCATAATTGCGACCCCTGTGGTTTGCCCCTGGCCAGCTGCCGGCTTCCTAACCGATGATGTCATAGGTTTATAAGGAGGACATAAAGCGTCTAAGGACGTCCTTGTTCGCTCCTCCTCCGCCTCTTACCATCAGTACTGGGGTAACATTAGCTAAATGAGAGAGAGAAAGTGAGGGAGAAGAGAAATGCTGGAAAACTAGTCAGAGCTAGGGATGAGCTTCGTGTTCGAGTCGAACCCATGTTCGACTCGAACATCGGCTGTTCGACCGTCCGTCGAATTGCGAACGATATGGGCCGTTCGCGCCAAATTCGTGTGGCGCGTCACGGCCCATAATTCACTGCGGCATCGCAGTGCATTGCTGGCTGATGATTGGCCAAGCATGCACTATGACCCGCATGCTTGGCCAATCACAGCGCCGTCAGTAGAGAGAGCTGTAATTGGCCAAAGCCAGGGTGGCTTTGGCCAATTATGGCTCAGGGATTTAGTACACACCCCACACTATATAAGGCCGCCTGCACGGCGGCCCTGTGTAGTGTGTGTTCCGGTGTGCTGAGCGATAGAGAG
The DNA here is from genome assembly GCA_037952925.1 of Lithobates clamitans. Lineage (NCBI taxonomy): Eukaryota > Metazoa > Chordata > Amphibia > Anura > Ranidae > Lithobates > Lithobates clamitans. The sequence goes on along the minus strand of JBBGZY010000872.1, from coordinate 257,821 downwards.
AGAGAGAGACAGTGTCATTTGATTTGAGTTAGATAGATTAGGCAGAACAGTCAGTCAGTTAGCTGCACTTACAGTGTATTGTGTATATATATGCATCCCAGGTGTTGCATATATATATATACACTGTATTCAGTTTAGCTAGATCCGTTCCTTTTATCTTCTATCTAGACTATTTACATTCAGTGCAGTGTGTCCTGCTCACAGTGTTCAGCTAGATCCGTTCCTGCTATTTACATTCAGTACAGTGCTTCCTGCTCACAGTGTTCAGCTAGATCCGTTCCTGCTATTTACATTCAGTGCAGTGCGTCCTGCTCACAGTGTTCAGCTAGATCCGTTCCTGCTATTTACATTCAGTGCAGTGCGTCCTGCTCACAGTGTTCAGCTAGATCCGTTCCTGGTATTTACATTTAGCGCAGTGCGTCCTGCTCACAGTGTTCAGCTAGATCCGTTCCTGCTATTTACATTCAGTGCAGTGCGTCCTGCTCACAGTGTTCAGCTAGATCCGTTCCTGCTATTTACATTCAGTGCAGTGCGTGCTGCTCACAGTGTTCAGCTAGATCCGTTCCTGCTATTTACATTCAGTGCAGTGCGTCCTGCTCACAGTGTTCAGCTAGATCCGTTCCTGCTATTTACATTCAGTGCAGTGCGTCCTGCTCACAGTGTTCAGCTAGATCCGTTCCTGCTATTTACATTCAGTGCAGTGCGTCCTGCTCACAGTGTTCAGCTAGATCCGTTCCTGCTATATACATTTAGTGCAGTACGTCCTGCTCACAGTGTTCAGCTAGATCCGTTCCTGTTATCTTCCTACTGACAGGCAGGCTTGTCTGGTTACAGTATATAAAGCTACCTGAAGAAAATTACAGGTGTTCTTTTTGATCCTATTAGTACCACGGTCAGGCAGCTAGACTATTTACATTTAGTACAGTGTGTCCTGCTCACAGTGTTCAGCTAGATCCGTTCCTGTTATTTACATTCAGTGCAGTGCGTCCTGCTCACAGTGTTCAGCTAGATCCGTTCCTGCTATTTACATTCAGTACAGTGCTTCCTGCTCACAGTGTTCAGCTAGATCCGTTCCTGCTATTTACAATTAGTGCAGTGCGTGCTGCTCACAGTGTTCAGCTAGATCCGTTCCTGCTATTTACATTCAGTGCAGTGCGTCCTGCTCACAGTGTTCAGCTAGATCCGTTCCTGCTATTTACATTCAGTGCAGTGCGTCCTGCTCACAGTGTTCAGCTAGATCCGTTCCTGGTATTTACATTTAGCGCAGTGCGTCCTGCTCACAGTGTTCAGCTAGATCCGTTCCTGCTATTTACATTCAGTGCAGTGCGTCCTGCTCACAGTGTTCAGCTAGATCCGTTCCTGCTATTTACATTCAGTGCAGTGCGTGCTGCTCACAGTGTTCAGCTAGATCCGTTCCTGCTATTTACATTCAGTGCAGTGCGTCCTGCTCACAGTGTTCAGCTAGATCCGTTCCTGCCATTTACATTCAGTGCAGTGCGTCCTGCTCACAGTGTTCAGCTAGATCCGTTCCTGCTATTTACATTCAGTGCAGTGCGTCCTGCTCACAGTGTTCAGCTAGATCCGTTCCTGCTATATACATTTAGTGCAGTACGTCCTGCTCACAGTGTTCAGCTAGATCCGTTCCTGTTATCTTCCTACTGACAGGCAGGCTTGTCTGGTTACAGTATATAAAGCTACCTGAAGAAAATTACAGGTGTTCTATCCCAGCTTAGTGCAGCTACAGGCCATTAGTATGTCTGGAAGGCCAAGAAGGAGAGGCAGACAGTCACAAGCCAATAAGAGAGGGCAAGCAGGCTCTGTGTCTAGTGCTGGTCGTGGAGACGGTGCATCCTCATCAGCACGTGGCCATGGGACACGCTTGGCCTTTTTTTCGGCAGCTGGCCGTGTTGAGCCGCAACATGCGGAAGACTTGGTCGAGTGGATGACCAAGCCGTCCTCATCCTCCTCATCCTCTCTCACCCATGCCCAGGGTGCTTTGTCTGGCAAAGCAGCGGCCTCTTCCCTCAGCTCAATGTCATCAGTGACTCCTTCCCTAGCCCCACCATGTCCTCCTGAGGATTCCCTCGAACTGTTTGACCACAGTGTTGGGTACATGCTCCAGGAGGATGCCCAGCGTTTGGAAGGCTCTGATGATGATACTGAGCTCAATGAAGGCAGTAACATGAGCACGGACAGAGGGGGTGCCCAAGAAGGACAGCAATCTGGCAGTCATGCTCCCCCTGCTGCAGCATACTGCCAGGTTTGCTCCAGTGATGAGGAGGGAGGGGATGATGAGGTCACTGACTCAACGTGGGTGCCTGATAGGAGAGAGGAGGAGGAGGAGGAGGAGGAGGAGGAGGAGGTGGCACATCACCAACTAGGCAGGATGCCCTCCAGGGGCCAGCCTAAGGGCAGCACATTGACTGCATCACACCCCAAAGCTCCACATGTGCAGGGCGCTGCAGTCTCTGCGCGTTATTCAAAAAGTTCTTTGGTGTGGGCCTTTTTTGAGACGAGTGCATCAGATCGCACCGCTGCTATTTGCAATATATGTCTCAAGCGTATCTCGCGTGGCCAAAACATCTCCCGCTTGGGTACCACATGCTTGACCAGACATATGTTGACCTGCCATGCAGTTCGTTGGCAAGCGTATCTAAAAGACCCACACCAAAGAACAAAGACGATCTCTCCTTGCTCCTCATCAGCTGAGATTTCCAACCCCACTAGACCTTCAGTCCTCTCTGCGACCTGCAGTGAGAGGAATGAAGGTGTAGAATTAGGTGTGTCACAGCCAAGTACTTATGGGCAATCTGCTTTTGGTACACCGACGTCAGATTGTACCAGGCAAATTTCCCTGCCCCAGCTGCTGCACCGCCGAAAGAAGTTTGCTCCCAGCCATCCACATGCCCAGCGGTTGAATGCTAGCTTGGCAAAATTGCTAGCACTTCAACTGCTGCCTTTTCAGTTGGTAGACTCTGCCCCCTTCCGTGAGTTTGTGGAATGTGCGGTTCCTCAGTGGCAGGTACCCAAACGCCACTTTTTCTCACGGAAGGCGATTCCGGCTCTCTACCGGCATGTGGAAGGCAATGTCCATGCCTCGCTGGACAGGGCGGTCAGCGGTAAGGTGCATATTACCGCTGACTCATGGTCCAGCAGGCATGGACAGGGACGTTACTTAAGTTTCACGGCGCATTGGGTGACTCTGCTGGCAGCTGGGAAGGATGCAGGACAAGGTGCAGTAGTGTTGGAGGTTGTTCCGCCACCACGCCTCCAAAATGCTGATTGTGACACACCTCTCTCCTCCACCCCCTCCTCTTCTTCTTCCTCCATGGCCTCTTCCTCGGAACCAGCGGTGCTCCGTAGGCGTTCAAGGGGCTACGCAAGTACGCAGGCCAAAAGATGCCATGCGGTGCTTGAGCTGGTGTGCTTGGGGGACAGGAGCCACACTGGGGCAGAGGTTCTGTCAGCTCTGCAGGGGCAGGTTCAGAGGTGGTTGACGCCACGCCAACTTAAGGCAGGAATGGTGGTTTGCGACAATGGCACCAACCTCCTCTCTGCCCTCCGACAGGGACAACTGACCCATGTGCCCTGTTTGGCTCACGTCCTTAACTTGGTGGTGCAGCGGTTCTTGGGCAGGTACCCGGGCTTACAGGATGTCCTGAGGCAGGCCAGGAAAGTCTGTGTGCATTTCCGCCGGTCATATAATGCCAGTGCTCGGCTGACGGACCTCCAAAAGGAGTTTAACCTGCCCAAGAACCGCCTAATCTGTGACATGCCCACCAGGTGGAACTCGACGTTGGCCATGCTGCAGCGGCTGCACACGCAGCAGAGGGCCATCAATGAGTACCTGTGCGACTATGGCACCAGGACAGGGTCAGGGGACCTTGGTTTTTTTTCCCCACGCCAGTGGGCCATGATCAGGGATGCATGCACTGTCCTGTCACCATTCGAGGAGGCCACGAGGATGGTGAGCACTGACAGTGCATGCATCAGTGACACTGTCCCCCTTGTCCACCTGTTGGAGCACACGCTGCGTGGAATAATGGACAGGGCACTTGAGGCAGAACAGAGGCAGGAAGAGGAGGACTTCCTTAGCTCTCAAGGCCCCCTTTATCCAGACAGTGTTCCTGCGTGCCCGCCGATCACACAGGAAGAGGACGAGGAGGAGGAGGAGGAGGAGGAGGAAGATTGTGTCAGTATGGAGGTGGAGCCTGGCACTCAGCATCAGCAGTCTTTAAGGGATCAGTCCCAAGGAACACATGGACTTGTACGTGGCTGGGAGGAGGTGGCTGCGGACGTTGTTGTCCTTAGTGACCCAGAGGACTCCGGACCGAATGCCTCAGCAAACCTACGCTGCATGGCCTCCCTGATCCTGCAAAGCCTGCGTAAGGATCCTCGTATTCGTGGTATCAAGGAGAAGGACCAATACTGGCTGGCAACCCTCCTTGATCCACGTTACAAGGGTAAGGTTGCGGACCTTATCTTGCCATCGCAGAGGGAGCAGAGGATGAAACATCTTCGGGAGGCCTTGCAGAAAGGTCTGTGCAACGCGTTCCCAGAGACTGGGAGGTTACAAACTCCTGTTTCTGGACAACGTGTTGCTGAGGCTTCGGTCAGTCAAAGAAGGAGCGGTGGAGAAGGTGGCCGTCTGACCGATGCGTTCAGACAATTTTTTGGTCCGCAGCCCCAAGGTATGATCGGTTCCAGCAACCATCGCCAGCGTCTGTTTTACATGGTGCAGGAATACCTAGGGGCAAGATCAGACTTGGACACCTTTCCCACCGAAAATCCTCTGGGTTACTGGGTCTTGAGGATGGATCACTGGCCAGAGCTTGCACAGTATGCAATTGAGCTACTGGCCTGTCCTGCATCCAGCGTTCTTTCGGAACGCACATTCAGTGCTGCTGGAGGCGTGGTAACCGATCACAGGGTGCGTCTGTCCACCAACTCGGTCGATCGGCTGACCTTCATAAAAATGAATCAGTCTTGGATCACCACCAGCTACCAAGCACCTGATGCAGATGTAACCGAATAATTTTTTTTGAAATCTCAGATCCCTTCAAAGACTGCCTATGCTGATGCTGAGTGACTATCCCTGAGTAATTATCCTCTTCCTCCTCAATCATCACGCTGATAGCTTGTAAGAACATTTTTGGTTCTGGGCGCCACCACCAGTGCCTAAGGCACAATTTTTCAGCCCCTGTTTAACAGGGGCGTGTAATTACAATTTTTGATGCAATACTTTGCAGCAGGGCTTGTTCCTGCATTCCAACTAGAGTGTCTGTGAGGGGTTGCAGTGTTGTGGCACCAGCACCAGTGCCTAAGACCCAATTTTTCAGCCCCTGTCTAACAGGGGCGTGTAATTACAATTTTTGATGCAATACTTTGCAGCAGGGCTTGTTCCTGCGTTTCAACTAGAGTGTCTGTGAGGGGTTGCAGTGTTGTGGCACCAGCACCAGTGCCTAAGACCCAATTTTTCAGCCCCTGTCTAACAGGGGCGTGTAATTACAATTTTTGATGCAATACTTTGCAGCAGGGCTTGTTCCTGCGTTTCAACTAGAGTGTCTGTGAGGGGTTGCAGTGTTGTGGCACCAGCACCAGTGCCTAAGACCCAATTTTTCAGCCCCTGTCTAACAGGGGCGTGTAATTACAATTTTTGATGCAATACTTTGCAGCAGGGCTTGTTCCTGCGTTTCAACTAGAGTGTCTGTGAGGGGTTGCAGTGTTGTGGCACCAGCACCAGTGCCTAAGGCCTAATTTTTCAGCTCCTGTTCAACAGGGGCATGTAATTACAATTCTTGATCTAATATTTCACAGCAGGGCCCTGTGAGGGCTTACAGTGTTTTGGCCACAGCAACACCTAAGGCCCAAATTTCTGCTGAGTATATAGGGCAGGACCCTACTTTCAAACATCTAACTTACAAACGACTCCTACTTGCAAACGGAAGGAGACAACAGGAAGTGAGATGAAATCTACCCCTAAGGAAGGGAAATTCTCTCCTGTAAGAGTTAATATGGGAAAACAATTTTTCCTTTCCACTGATGCTTTCCAATCCTTGTTCCACAAAAAAACCCAAATTTTCAAAAAACATTTTTCATTGGGACAAAAAAGTGAGGTGAAATCTTCTGAAGAGGAGGAAAGACGCAAAACAAATGTCACAGGGGTGATAACCCTTCCCTATGTTTTCCAAAAAGCTTAGAAAAGATTTTTTGGCTGGAGCTAAACACATTAAAAATGTTCAAAATTACAAACAGATTCTACTTAACAACAAACCTACAGTCCCTGTCTTGTTTGCACCGCCTGTATACTGCTGTTCAGAGTATATAGGGACCTTTCCTTATTTTAATTTGGGTGCGGGGTTCCCCTTAATATCCATACAAGACCCAAAGGGCCTGGTAATGGACTGGGGGGTACCCATGCCGTTTGTCTCACTGATTTTCATCCATATTGCCATGACCCGACATGACATTAAACCCGCAAGCAGTTTTAAATGAGATTTTTTCCTTTAAAAATGACATTTGGTGCAGGGACTGTTCTAAACATGGGAAACACGCGTCACTTTACAGGCATACTATAGACACCCCCCAGGTACGATATTTAAAGGAATATTTCACTTTTTTTTTTTTACTTTAAGCATCATTAAAATCACTGCTCCCGAAAAAACGGCCGTTTTTAAAAGTTTTTTTTGCATTGATACATGTCCCCTGGGGTAGGACCCGGGTCCCCAAACCCTTTTTAGGACAATACCATGCAAATTAGCCTTTAAAATGAGCACTTTTGATTTCGAACGTTCGAGTCCCATAGACGTCAATGGGGTTCTAACGTTCGTGCGAACTTGCGGTCCGTTCGCGGGTTCTGGTGCGAACCGAACCGGGGGGTGTTCGGCTCATCCCTAGTCAGAGCCAGTGTGCAAAAGTACATTTGCTTTAGAAGAACAAAAAGTCACCTTGAACATTGGGTGTCCTACATGTGTTGATGTCGCTGCAATATGTAAAAACTATAAATGTAGAGGTTTTACATTTTAGATTGGGTTGTTTTTTGGTGGCCATCTAGGAAGTGTCCAGTGTAATTTTTGTATATGTAAAAAATACTCGGCATTCCGCAGCCGAACTGCTATTTGCATATTAGCAGCACTCCTACCTTTCAAAATCTAGAAAAGATTGTGAATAAGTTTTATATATAAAAAGTTATAATAAAGAGAAGTAACTCTTCTTTTATTAGAACCTTCAGAAACGGTTTCCTCTTGATCACAGTCCTTTAGGAGGTCATGACCAGACTACATACATCTTTTATAAAGAACCAACCAGGCTGGCTGAAAGCTGAGAATGTTCAAAGGAACAAAAACGGTGGCCCCCAGACCAGGACGGGTCAAGTCATATAGAATAGATACAGAGATAATGAGGTACACATGCAGGCGACCTTTTCAACCAACATCAAACTACCTTGATGACCCCTTTCAATGTCTATATAGTAATAGAAATTATATGAAAAACTGAATACACAGAAAAAAAAAAAAAAAAAATTTTTATTTTTGAGTAGTTTAGCTTTGGGTAAAGTCTAGTGGGTTTGATCGCCCAAAAGACTCCATCTCTCGGGGAACCAATATGCTTTACTTAGAACAATGGCAGAAAAAGTGTTACTAAACCCAGGACCCTGCATTCACTATATCTGGTCTCCCACAGTACACAAAACATGGAAATGCAATTATTTTAGTAAATATAAACTGCTAAATACCTTTTTTCATCAGCAGTATATAGCAGTCTTGTGACATCTATCAGTGTCTGGTTAAAGCTTGTAAGAGAAGTTTTCTTTCAACTCCAACTGTCCTATGAGGCTGCAGGATCCCTGACCCTCTGTCTGGACAGTGCCGACTGGCACTGATCACATGCACCCTCCCAAGAAAAAAAAAACAAAAAAACAAAGCTCTAGAAATACACACCAAACTGAGCATGTGCGGCTTGCCCCCAAGGCTCTGTACTATCAGGAGATGAATTGGGAACAGTGGAAGGAAGGAGGGATCAAGTAAGACAGCATCAAACAGCCTTTTTACACAATGCAGAGCATTTGCCCCTTTAGGTTCCACAGCGAGTATAACAAGCATTCTTTACTGCATATACAGACTGATTTTACTCTTGTGGGTTTAGTGGTGGTTTGTTTGTCGTCGTCCCCCCCCCGCCGCCGCAAAATGGAGCACCACTGACAACGTATACCCGTCGGCAAGTTGCAATTCAGAATTAATGGCACCAACACCTGTGTTGTGGTAAAGCGTGCTGTGCCACGAATGGCATCTTGAGGCGGCAACTCAACAGCCTATTTTTACCCCCCCTCCTCCCCGGCCACTTATGTAACCAAGACCCAAGAGGGAAACTGAGAAGCTCTCCTTACACAGAAGTGTCATACTTCAGTTTCTGGGCACTGTATACCTGGACCAGGAACTATCCACCCCGATCACCTTGTAGGCAGGTGCAATCTATGGTTTCCTGGGTCACAAGGAGGCAGCTATCTGATTGGATGCTGGCGCTCCATGTGACTTTGGTGGCCATCTTGGGTCAGGCAGATTCCATTTAGGACCCTGGCTCCCGGACTTGGCACGTATTTGGCAAGTGGCAGCGTAGGGACCGGTCACCTGTCTGTCAGGGACAGTGCTCCACATCAGGGAAAGGTTCCGGGAGGAGCAGGGAAAGTGCAGTGACATGCCATTCCTCCTGGAAGCCTCTCTATTTTAGGTATGGATCGGGTAGGCTGCATTTCGCTCCTTGAGACAGAGGCTGTCGGGACCCCTGAGATTTCCAACTACTGACACATCCTGTGAGTTTTCCAGGACTGGTTTGCTTCCTGCTGAGCTTGTGTATTGCTGGACTTCTGTTAGAATATGTTTTTGCACCTGGACCGAGTGTTTTCTGCCCACCAGACCACGCTGCACCTACCCACAAGCTCCCCCTTCAGTGGCAAATACATTACAGTACTGGAGTACCCAAAAGCTTGTATGTAATTACAAACAAAAGAAGAAAAAAAAAAAGCTAGCATGCAATTCAGCTGGCTAGCAACCTCACAAAATAGAGAAATCAATTCTGTGTGGCTAAATGGTAAAGGGATACTGTTACTCATGTACAAGGAAAAAGGCAATACACCTCATCTATACATCCGTAATCTAAGCAAACATTAACAGTGCTACTTAAGGTAATTTTTGCATCGATATTGCACAGAAATACCAGATACCACCCCCTGGCGGCACTGACCACTCCTCCTTCCTCTGTGTGCCTCCTTAGAAAGCCCGGTGCTACTGAAGCACCCTCCACAATAGGGATAAAACTTATTTGCGGAAGGGAGTTTAACAAGACTCGTGGCCACTCATTAAAATTAGAAGAAAAGAGGTTTAAACCTTAAACTACGTAGAGGGTTCTTTATTGTAAAAGCGGCAAGGATGTGGAATTCCCTTCCTCAGGCGGTGGTCTCAGCGGGGAGCATCGATAGTTTCAAAAAACTATTAGATAAGCACCTGAACGACCGCAACATACAGGGATATACAATGTAATACTGACACATAATCACACACATAGGTTGGACTTGTGTCTTTTTTCGACCTCGCCTACTATGTAAGTAACTATGTGTATGTGCTCTCTTGAGTTGGGCTGGGCGCCAAGAGGCACTTTTCTGTTTGTTTCACCATGTCCTTTGCAAATAAATTCTGAAAGAGAGGATCGGGCTCATTATAAATCACCTGGTTCGCTCTCAGTGTTCTGATGAGAAAAGCTGCAGGGTTCTGCATCACTTTACCCTTGGGGAATATCTCACCCAAAACTGATATTTCTATTGGAGGAGAGGCCTAAAATCTGACTTGTATCTTAGTGCAGACTTCTGGGAATATCAGTGAGCCAATTACACAGGAAAAAAAAAAAAACATTGCTGGGGGCCATTGGTGTACAGAATTGCTCCTGGCTGCCATATTGCATTGAATTTTACAGATAGGGGAAAGTCGTTTTTCATAACATTAAATTACAACAAGGCCGGTGTAGCAATTGTATATGTTCTGTTATTTTTTTCTGTTTTTTTTTTGCTATTTTTTTGTTTTCTAAAGATCTTCTCTATAATAACACATTACTGCTTGTAGTCTATGGCAGTTATCACTGTGATTTGAAGGAAGCACAGATGGCTTGTGTATCTTATTAATGATTCAGAGTCACATAATGACAGTTCAGCGACACGTATCCCGTGTAATACATCCCTCCCCTGAACTCTCCTTGCACAGTCATCGGTTATATTCTGACCCGGCTCCTTTGATCTTCAAAGTGCCCTCCAGGCTCCTCCATGGGCTTCCCTCTCCTTCTAAACCTTCCCAACAATGGAATGGAATCCCGAATGACGAGCCAGGAATGTTTATCTGCAGGAGAGCCATGCATGGCAACAACAGTGTAATCCTGGAAGGGGGTCCAAAGGGCCAGAATTACAAAGTTGGTAGTAATTATGAAGGGTGGAGACCGGTGGTGTAACGAAAAATATAGAAGGCCCACGGTTTGAATTACACCGACCCCCCCCCCCCCCATCCAAACCTTGACTGCCCCCTTTACTGACCCATTTTACTTTAAGTGGTTGCAAACCCTTCCACGTACCCAGTGAAGTGACTGGTCTCGGGTGATACAGAGATGAAACAAATCCTCCTACATAAGGTGTACATGTTTATCTGCAGTCTTCTCTTCTCTACATCTGTTCAAAGAGCTGAATTAAAAAGCTTGTCTGAGCTGTCAGAAAAATTAAACAGAGAAGGGGTGACCAACTAGTTTAGGAGCTGTCAGCTGTCAGAAAAAAAGGGGGCGGAGAGCAGAAGTTACTCTGCAGACATGAGTGAGGGGAGCTGTGATCACCGATTGGAGGGAACATGCCTGACGAAGGGGTCCCGAAACTTTGCACTACACTGCTATGTGATGTGATCTTTCTGTAATAAAAAAAAAAACCTTTGGATGAAATAAATGATCCTTTGTGTGCTGGCACATATTTACATATTTGATTGGATGGGAGGGGAGGGAAAGCAACCCCCCCACCCTTCTATACAGCACACAGAAACAGAGCTGAGGCTGTCAATCAGTTGGAGTTCCCTCCCCTGTCACCATTATTCTCTTGGTGTCAGAAAAACTTGTCAGATGTGAGTCATGCTTAAAGCAGAGGAAGGAGGCAGCAGACAGAAATATCACTTAGTGCTCTGGATAGAGACAAGTACACACTATGGAGGGATAGGCATTGTTCATTTTTCATTTCTGAGGTTTACAACCACTTAAAAGTTGAAGTTTAGGTACGGCAATTTTTACGCAGTTAAAATTAGTCAATTTTGGTCCATGTGCTATACCTGTGGTATCCCCATGGATGCTGGAAACCACTACAGTAGACACCGCTACTACAGCAATTGCTGCTGGCTTTTGCCACACTAGGCATAAAAGCAGTGTGGTCAGTTTTCTGGCTGTGCTGAGAACTCAGCCTGCTGTCCTCCAATGATCAGACTTGTCCTAACACACACCCTCCCCCGGCACAGCCATGCACTGGGAAGACTAGTATACTGCCGTTTCTTCTCCCAAAGAATTCTGAGCTCATTATGCAGCCGAGACCAGAGGGAATGTGATCACTTATGCAACAGGAAAAAAAAAAATGTATAACTTTAGTTTATTTTTCTTAGATCTATACACAAAATGTTTTGCCTTTCATTTCTATTTTAAACTGAATGGGTTGTTTTACAAGGTGATCGTTCACATACAGTGAGGGGAAAAAGTATTTGCTCCCCTGCTGATTTTGTACATTTGCCCACTGACAAAGAAACGATCAGTCTATCTATATTCTTAATGGTCGGTTTATTTTAACAGTCAGAGACAGAACAACAACAACAACTAGAAGAATATCCAGAAGAACGCATTTAAAAAAGTTATAAATTGATTTGCATTTTAATGAGTGAAATAAGTATTTGATCCTCTATCAGCAAGATTTATGACTCCCAAGTGTCTTCTATACAGGTAACAAGCTGAAATTAGGAGCACTCTCCTAAAGGGAGTGCTCCTAATCTCAGCTTGTTACCTGTATAAAATACACCTGTCCACAGAAGCAATCAGATTCCAATCTCTCCGCCATGGCCAAGACCAAAAGAGCTGTCCAAGGATGTCAGGAACAAGATTGTAGACCAGGAGTCTCAAACTGGTGGCCCTCCAGCTGTTGCGAAACTACAAGTCCCATGAGCCATTGCAAGGCTGACCGTTACAAGCATGACTCCCACAGGTAGAGACATGATGGGGACTTGTAGTTTCGCAACAGCTGGAGGGCCACCAGTTTGAGACCCCTGTTGGAGACCTACACAAGGCTGGAATGGGCTACAAGACCATCGCCAAGCAACTTGGTGAGAGGGTGACAAAAGTTGGCGCGATTATTTGCAAATGGAAGAAACACAAAATAACTGTCAATCTCTTTTGGTCTGGGGCTCCATGCAAGATCTCACCTCGTGAAGTTTCTCTGATCATGAGAACGGTGAGGAATCAACCCAGAACTACATGGGAGAATCTTGTCAATGACCTCAAGACAGCTGGAACCATAGTCACCAAGAAAACAATTGGTAACACACTACACCGTGAAGGACTGAATTCCTGCAACGCCCGCAAGGTCCCCCTTCTCAAGAAAGCACATGTACAGGCCCGTCTGAAGTTTCCTAATGAACATCTGAATGATTCAGAGGAGAACTGGGTGAAAGTGTTGTGGTCAGATGAGACCAAAATCGAGCGCTTTGGCAACGTGATTGGAGAAGGAGGAATGCTGCCTATGACCCCCCCAAGAACACCATCCCCACCATCAAACATGGGAGGTGGAAACATTATGCTTTGGGGGTGTTTTTCTGCTAAGGTACAGGGCAACTTCACCGCATCAAAGGGACGATGGACAGGGCCATGTACCATCAAATCTTAAGTGAGAACCTCCTTCCCTCCAATGGCGTCCCTAGGGGGGGCCAGAGGGGGCCCTGCCCCCCCCCCCTCCCCAAACATTATGCTGTACCCCACCATGTGCCCCCCCAATTTAAAAAAAAAAGTCTGAGCTCTGTGATTGCCAAAAAAACCCAAGAACTCAGTCATGTTTTGCGAAGGGATCAAATACTTATTTCACTCATTAAAATGCAAATCAATTTATAACTTTTTTGAAATGCGTTTTTCTGGATTTTTTTTGTGCTTATTCTGTCTCTCACTGTTAAAATAAACCTACCATTAAAATTATAGACTGATCATTTCTTTGTCAGTGGGAAAATGTACAATATCAACAGGGGATCAAATACTTTTTCCCCTCACTGTATGCTCTCATTCATACAGATAAGTCAGTACATGTCCTGTAAATGACAATGTTAGACATTTTTCCTATCTGGGTGATGGTGTCCCTTTAACACACACTGGTGAGAAGAGAGAACGTGGAGTGTAGAGAGAAGCAGACAGATGGGCCTTGTATCAGAGACGAGGAGAAGGGGGAAGTTTTGCACACATCACTAGATCTGGTTTTCTTTCAAGAACACACGCCAGAAACCTGCTTAGGAACCGCACACGGCTGGAAGTGATGCACACGATTGCATCATGTGTGGGATTTTTTTTTTTTTCCCTTTCAGCTGCAGGGGCCTGACAGCCAATCAGACGGCTCACCTCAAACCGACAAGACCCACACAATGACAGCTTTCCATTGTCTTTGCAATTTAAAGTTTTGCAGTTGCCTATAGGGGCCGGGGGCGGCCGTCTGTAGACTGAACCTAAAGCAGTTCCTGCAAGAAAGCAGCCTAGTATGAGGAACCGCAGTGTGGTCTGCCGCACGCCTCAACCATATCCTCCAACGGATATTCTGATTGTCTCGGGTGACAAAAGTGGCTACTTTCACCTCGAGCGGTCAGCTTGTCCACTTCACTAGACATCGGTAAGCAAGACAGAAAGCAGAATAACAGATTCAGATAAAAATGAAATGAAAACTATTGCCCTTGCAATGGAAGTGGGGCCAGATTTTCCAATTGATAATGAGATCTGCCAGCACAGGGAACAATTGATAATGAGATCTGCCAGCACAGGGTTAATTATGGTAACATCGACTCCCCGGCCCCTTTCCCAAGAAAGGGAAAACTTTTTTGGATTAAAAAAAAAAAAAACACACAAAGTAAACATGTAAGCAGCAATTTTTATTTTATGCTATATGAATGAGAACATACACTATAATAAATATAAAGTAGCCGTTAGCCCAATTCAGGTGCAAAAGTGGAAATACACTTTAAACAATGTCTAATGCACCAATATCGTCATCTATTATTATTACTATTATTATTATAATAAGGTATGCATAACAATTTTTTTTTTTGCTAAAACCCATCAGTTTATCTTTTGCCAATATTAGGGAAATTTGGATTCACTTCCTGTCTCATGGGCACAACAGGAAGTTAAAGCAGTCAGTGGGAGGAATAGTGTCCCATCATTGGCGTCAGTGGGAGGAATAGTGCCCCATCATTGGTGTCAGTGGGAGGAATAGTGCCCCATCATTGGTATCAGTGGGAGGAATAGTGCCCGATCATTGGTGTCAGTGGGAGGAATAGTGCCCCATCATTGCTGTCAGAGGGAGGAATAGTGCCCCATCATTGGTGTCAGTGGGAGAAATAGTGCCCCATCATTGGTGACAGTGGGAGGAATAGTGCCCCATCATTGGTGTCAGTGGGAAGAATAGTGTCCCGAGGGCTGGATAAAGGCAAGCCAAGGGTTGCAGGGTGGAGATCACTGCTCTAAAGCTCTAACACGTGAAGGATTTCCCATTTATTCCTGTTCTGGTGACAAACCAAAATCTGGGATTTCCTTTCATCGTCGGTGAGAATGGTCACCAGGACAAAGACAGAGGCCTGCTACTTCCTGCTCAGGCTCGGTTCACACGAGTGCGACTTGTCATGTGACTTTGGACACACAAAATTGCATGTCAAGTCGCAGCCCCGTTCATTTCAATGGCAACCATCTGATGCAACGTAAAGTCACAAGAAATTTGAAAAAGTTCCTGCACTACTTTGATGCGACTTACTTGCAGCTTGAGTGTCAGAGAGAGTAAAGTCGCATGGAAGTCACACTCCAAACTTTGGGGTGGTACCAGTGTGAGGCGAGCCTCATACATTGTGTGTGTGTGTATGGCCATCTCTACAGCCTGAGTGATTTGTATAAAAATCGCACTTTATTTGCTCACACATCATTACCGAAGTAATGGAGATTTCCAGTGGAAGCAGTGGGAGGCTGGCGTGTCTGTCTGTTTACTTCTTGCTTTACAGGGATTAGAGCTCAGAGAAGTGCGATCTCCCCGAGGGGAGGGGCCATGGAGAAGCAGCTTTACAATCCAGGTAATTCTGCGATAACCTTTATGACCTCATCGCCGGGTCACCTGGGAGCGCAGACTCCTGTTCTCACCACTCACTGAAGTCATAAACTATAAAGAGGTCAGTGATTAACCACTTCACCACCGGACAATTTACCCCCCCCCCCCTTCATGACAAGGCCATTTTTTGCTATACAGCACTAAATTACTTTAACTGACAATCGCGCGGTTGTGCGACGCTGTACCCAAATAAAATGTAAGTCCTTTTTTTTCCTACAAATAGAGCTTTCTTTTGGTGGCATTTGATCACCTCTGAGGTTTTTTTTTGTTTTTTGTTTTTTGCGCTATAAACAAAAAAAGACTGATAATTTAAAAAAAAATTAAATAAAAATTTTTTTTTTTACTTTCTGCTATAATAAATATCCAATTTTTTTTTTATCTAATTTCTTCATCAATTTAGGCCATTATGTATTCTGCTACATATTTTTGGTTAAAAAAAAAAATCCAAAACGCGTATATTGATTGGTTTGTGCAAAAGTTATCGCGTCTAGAACTAGGGGATATTTTTTTATTTGTTTTCTACTAGCAATGGCAGCGATCAGCGATTTTTAGCTGGACCGTGACATTGCGGCAGACAAACCGGACACCTGACACTTTTTTTGGGAACCAGTGACATAAGTGATCAATGCTACTGTAATAATGACACTGGCAGGGAAGGGGTTAACACCAGGAGCAATCAAAAGGGTTAAACGTGCCCCTAGGAGTTGCCTTCTAACTGTGTGGGCAATGGAGTCACTGGATAGACACAGAGATCCGTGTTCCTGCTCATCAGGAACACAAGATCATGGTGTTCTTCCCTGTCAGAACAGGGATCTGCCTTGTTTACATAGGCAGAACTAAGGATCTGCCTCTCTGCGGAGCGATTGTGGGTGGCCAGCGGACATCGCGTCTGCTGATTGGCTCCCCCACAGGCTGATCAGTGCGTGTGCCGCTGCCGTCTATTGCACGGCATGACGTACAGGTACGTAGTTTCGCACAATAGAGCCAACCTGCCGCAGTCTATATACGACGGCCGGTCGGAAAGTGGTTAAAGAAGAGCCCAGCATTGGGGGGAAGGAGGAGGGGGTCCGAACTTCCAGGTGACTTTGTCGCAGCAAAGTCACCCGGAAGTGGGAGCGGGTACCTGTCAAAAACAGGGGCCCGCTCCCCCGAAAGGTGTCAAATGTGGCAGCGAAAGGGGGGGGGGGGGGCAAACAAGTGGAGCATGCGTTTGCCTGCATCAGATTGCATTGTGTAGAATTACCATGCAATCCGGGTGCAGTGGCTTTCCAAAAGCAGTACATGCAATACTTATGGTGCGGCGACATGTGATTTCAGCCTATTCAAAATAAATGAATCACATGTGAATCGCACAGGAATGCGCAATGCGTTCCTGTGCGATTCCTAGTGTGAACGGAGGCGATGTGAGGGGATTAACAAAGATGGTTACAATGAACCTGAGAGGCGAGCGGAACACCACAGGTAGACAACAATTTGTTTTAGTTTCATTCGTTTTTTTTTTTGTTATGTTTTTTTTCGTGTCATTTGTTTTGATCGCAATACGTAAATTGGAAAATGTGAAAATACGAAAATGAGAACGAAAATCTGAAAATTCAAAAAAAATAATGAATAACAACGACGATTAAATTATAGGTATTGGAATTTCCTTTCAAATTTGGCTGTTGGTGAACGTAAAGAATACGAATTTATCCGAAGTTACGAATTATCCGATCTAACGAATGCCGCAACTAAACAAATGGAACAGAACAAATTAATAATAAATAATAATAAAAGTTGATTATTATTGTTATTTATTATTATTAATTTGTTAGGTTCCATTCGTTTAGATGCGGCATTCGTTATTTCGGGGGAATTCGTGACTTCGGATAAATTCGCATTCGTTACGTTCACCAACAGCCAAAGTTGAAAGGAAATGATAATTTAACCTAAACCTATAATTTAATAATTAGTAATAGTTAAATTATTAGTTAGTTATCACTTCAGATTTTCACATTTTCGGGTTTCTGGATTTTCGAATTTAAAAAATTTTCAAATATTCACATTTACGAATATTCGCAAAAATTGGTAAAACTGGTTCTCGTTAATTCAGGTATTTCTGCATTAACTAATTTGTCGAAATTCGTTAAAAAACTAATTCGGAACTAAACAAATTGCACATGTCTAACCACAGGGCTTAAAATAAAGCAGTGAAGATGACATTCGCCAAACATTCACAGCAGGTAAAATATTCCAGGCGCATGTGACAGCGACTGATACACGGCCAGCGAATGTCACATTTATTGCTTATGGCCTTATATAATACAGGGGAACTATAATATATATCTGTGCCTGGCACCCTGTACAGCGCTACAGTCTTTGTCAGCAGTATAATAATACGACCAAAAATAAAAACGGACAACTTCTGCAAACCAGGATTACAGAGAAACAAGAAGCGCTTTGTGAGGCTGTTGTGTAAATGAAGGAACAATACAAGACACTTCTACTGGACTGACTTCCTGTTTTTTCATGCAATATTCGACAAATTAGCTCCTACAACACCGCAAGTGTGATCTGAGCACCCACAGCTGCAGGGTCACCCCAGAACTTCACATACAAAAAGGGAGAGCAGATCAGCTACTATATGTTATTTCTGCTTCTTTAGATAAACTGCATCAAATCATCTAGCAGTTTACAACACACAAACCTCACAATAGTCCCCGCCCCCGAGGAGCTTTTATGCAAACATTGGCACCACAAACACACATTTTAGGCCCCCCCCCCCCACTAGAAAGTTTTTCACGTGTGGGCAAAAGAGGACACAAACACAGACTCCATCAAAGTAGTATCCATGAAGAGAATTAAATCTGAACTCAAAAAACACTAAAATAAAAATATCTTCCTCAATAGCCAAAAAGGATATAAATCTACTATGTGTGCACCAAATGCCTTTGCAAAAACAGATATTAGTTAGGTAAAAGTAGTGGTGACATCATCACTGTGCTGTACAGTGTATGCAGAGACTAGGCGGTGTGGGAGGGGCTCAGCAGGCCCCACCCACTACAGGCTGCCTACAAAGAACCACAATAGCAGCAAAATAAAAAAAAAAAAAAAAAAACACAATAAAATGACGATAATAATGCCAATAAAAAATAAATAAAGAATGATAATAATGAAAATAATGATGATAATAATATCAATAATAATAAAAGTGATCATGATAATGGCAATAATAATAAAAATGGAGTATAATACTATTACCAATACGCTTATTATCAAATAATAATAATAAAAGTGTTGATAATTAATAAATATAACAAAAAAAAATACACAGTAAATGACAATAATGTTAATTATAATAAAATGATAATACCAATAATAATAATACCGATGATGATGATAATGACAATAAAAAAAAAAATAAAGAATGATAGTAATAAAAAAAAATAAAAATAAAAAAAAATAATGAAGATAATAATGCCAATAATAATAGCAATAAAAAAACACCACATGACAATAATATTAACTATAAGCCCTCATGCACACAGGCTGTTAAAAAAACGTTATGAAAACGCCAGTATCTTTGCAGTGATTTTTTAAAACTTTTTTCAGCTTTTTTCAGCGTTTTTGCAATAGCGTTTTTTAGCGTTTTTCCGCGTTAGCGTTTTTGAGCGTTTTTTTTTTTTTTCAATGGATCAAAAACGCTAAAAAACGTTGGTGAATGACGTTTTTGAGCGTTTTTGAGCGTTTTTACAGCTGAAAAACGTCTTTCAGAACCCACTGGTCCTGGGTTTTTTTTACAGCTTAAAAACGCCTATGCCACTTGCAGCTCAAAAACGCCTAGGTGGGCATGAAGCCATAGACTAACAGACAGGCCTTTTTAAGCTGCAAAAAAAGCTCAAAAAAGCAGCTGTAAAAACGTCCGTGTGCATGAGGACTAAAAATAATGATGATAATACTACCAATAGTAAAAAATATAATAATACCAAAGATAATAATGTTTTTTATTAACAATAAAAAATGTTTTTTTATTAATACTACTACATCAAGCCTATATTAAACACACATAATATTTCTTTATGGTACTCAATTCTAAAGCCCGGAGTCTTTACAGAGAATGCTGAAGAGCTCCTATGAGTGTCTGTGATTCGGAGAGCTTACAATCTAATACCTCTCCTACAGTCACACACAGTGGGGCCAATACTGATGATAAACCTGCCGGATGGGTTTTCAGTTGTGAGTATTGTGCGTGTTACAACACGAAGCTCCCTTTAAAATGCAACGTTTCCGTGTTTAATGGAGGCGTACATTTATTACACACACATTCTAGAATGTGACAAAAATTCTTCTATATGGCGGTGTTATGGCGCGCACCCCCATCAGTCACCTTAACCTCTCGTGTGCCAAACAGCTACTTGATGATAATGGGCTTTGAAGGAGACGGCCACCTTTGACCCGGACAATATGTATAGAATATGGAAGCGTGTGGCCTGGCTTGTTTTCACACTTATGTAACACGGCTAAGCTGTAGTCAGAACTGCAGCTACGAGACAAAAGAACCCGAATAGTTGGCCGGGCGTTTCGGGACCGAGCGATAAAGTACAAAGTAACTGGGTTACACCAACAAGAAGACTAACCAGGATCAGGAGAGGTTTACAGAAGAGATTAGGGAATGTGAAGCTACTACTAGAATATATACTGGACACACACAGAGCCGGCTTTCCTAATTAAAATACTCGCTAACATCACTGCAAACGTGGCGCCATTTATTTGAAATGGTATCCAAAAGACATCTAACCAGCATGCAACACGTGAGGATTTTAGCGTTTACAACGCACAACTGTGAGCCGCATTGCTAAAAACGCTGCGTCCATCTGGAGATGTATTGTAGAGGAATGGTAACCCACAATGAATTACCGCAAAGCAAGTTAGTGCGCAAAAAACGTAGTAAAGTTCTGTGACAGTTTGAATGGACCCTTTAAGAAATTTTACGAAATTCATATATTATTAACCACTTGTCCTCCGGAAGATTTACCCCCCCCCCCCCCCCCACATTGCGATACGGCACTGCGTTACTTTAACTGACAATCGTGAAGTCATGCAACGTTGTACATAAATGGAACGTATGTCCTTTCTTTCCCACAAATAGAGCTTTCTTTTGGTGGTATTTGATCACCTCTGAGTTTTTAAAGCGGGGTTCCTCCCAAATTTTGAACAATATCTGTATGAATTCTCTTCCTTGCCTAGATGCTGACATGCCGTTTAAAAAAATGTAAATCGCCGTAATTACCTTTTATTTTTCTATTCTTCTTAGCACTTCCTGGTTCTCCTCCCGTGGGAGTAGGCGTGTTTCTAGCCTCTTCCAGACTCCTGGGAGCTAGTCTCAGGCTTCCCAGGATGCCACTGAGCATGTGCGGGAACGAGCGGTGAATGCTGGGAGCACAGCATTCACCACATCCAGGAAATAAATGCTTGTGGGCTTCAAATGCCCACAATGAAGATGGAAACCGCCTGCAGTGAATAATATAAGTTATTCTTTCCGACGAAATCTGACACAGGCGGACATATTACACACAATATGTGAGTATGTAATGCTGAGAAGAAAAGTTTGTGAATGAACTAAAAAACAAACAAAAAAAAAAAAAAAACGATAGATAGGTGGACCGCCGCTTTAATTTTCGCTGTATAAACAAAAAAGAAAAAAAAATAAAAAAAAAGAGCGACAATTTTGTGAAAAAACATTTCTTTTTTTACTTTCAGCTATAATACATATCCAATAAAAAATTGAAAGAAATCTAATTTCCTCACCAACATGTATTCTGTTACATGTTTTTGGTAAAAAAAAAAAAATCCCAATTAGCGTATATTGACTGGTTTGTGCAAAAGTTATAGCGTCTACAAACTATTGGGTATTTTTATTTGTTTTCAATTTTTTTTTTTTTTACTAGTAATGGCGGTAAATCAGCAACTTATAGCGGGACTGCAAAATTGCAGTGGACAGTCGGACACCGACACGAATGCAGTGATCAGTGCTAAAAATGTGCACTGTCACTGTACTAATGACACTGGCAGGGAAGGGGTTAACATCAGGGGCGATCAAAAGGGTGCCTAGCCAGTGTTTCACTACACTATGTGAGGCATACCTCCCAACTTTCTGAAATGAAAATGAGGGACACCTATTAGCAAAAGTATGTAGGCATAGGACACACCCCTTGCCACGCCCCCCTTAAAGGAGAATTGTACAAAAAAAAATGATTGGTTAAACCCACAAGTGCCTTTTACCACTACTAATCCTTTATATTGGCTTTTGGCATGTACAAATGCAGCAATCAAAAAACTGGATGAAAGGTTTAGCGCTGGGGAACACTTTTTGACGATAAATAGTGCATTTTATATACATCTATATAGATCAGAATGAGGGACAAATGAGGGGGAATGAGGGACATTGTTTCAAATCAGGGACAGACCCTTGAAATCAGGGACAGTTGGGAGCTATGTGTGAGGTGCTTTTGATTAGGGGAAGAGATGGAATATATTCCCTGCTTTGTAGAGACACAGGATCCATCCCTTCCCCCTCTGTCAGAAAGGTGATCTGCCTTGTTGACATAGGTAGACCGCTGTTCTGCCGCTCTGCCTGATGATCGGCAGTTGCCGATGGACAGAGTCCACCCTACCCGGCGCTCCAGGCACAGAAAACTCATTTAAATATATTTATTTTTCTAAACAAATCTATTCCTACATAAAACCACAAAAAAACATAAATCCACTTTTTGAACACCAAATGCTTTTGTAAACCCAGTTATCACCTTGTAAAAGTATCACTGTGCTGAACACTGCCTGTGCAGAAAGCAGAGCTGTGGGAGGGGCCCAGCAGGCTCCACCCACCACAGAAAACTGCAGAAGGGGGGCAGAGACAAGACCAGACACCCTGCACAAGGAGGAAGAGGAGCAGTGACCGGTCTTTATTACAGAAAGCTCCTGCACAGAGGGCGGAAGGAATACACAAAGCACACCTGTTAGAGGGTGGCTTTTTTTTTCACTTGTGTTTAGCGGCACCTAGTCCTCCAATGACGGGGTATTTTTTTTCTTGGGTTTAGCGGCACCTAGTCCTTCGACGGGGTATTTTTTTTTCTTGGGTTTAGCGCCAAGTAGTCCTCCAACGATGGGGTTATTTGTTTACTTGGAGGACTACTTGGCGCTAAACCCAAGTAAAAAAATACCCCATCAATGGAGGACTACTTGGCGCTAAACCCAAGTAAAAAAATACCCCGTCAATGGAGGACTACTTGGCGCTAAACCCAACGTATTGGGGTATTTTTTTACTTGGGTTTAGCGCCAAGTAGTCCTCCATTGACGGGGTATTTTTTTACTTGGGTTTAGCGCCAAGTAGTCCTCCAAAGGCGGGTTTAGCAGCCCCTAGTCTTCCAATGACGGGGTATTTTATTTTACTTGGGTTTAACAGCACCTAGTCCTCCAACGACGGGATATTTTTTTACTTAGGTTTAGCAGCACCTAGTCCTCTAATGGCTGGGTATTTTTTTTACTTGGGTTTAGCGGCACTTAGTCCTTCAACGGCAGGGTTTATTTTTTTTTTTTGCTTGGGTTTAGGGGCACTTAGTTGTCCAACGGTGGGGTCTTTTTTTTTTTTTTTTTAACTTGAATTTAGCGGCACTTAGTCCTTCAACAACGTTTTTTTTACACTTTAGCAACACTAAGTCACATACCTCCCTGTGGCGCCTCCTGCTGGTGGCAAGGCGCTCTGTTTGCTCAGAGGACAGCTGTGCTTCTCATGTCCTTGCCAGGCTCCTATGCCAATATTTCCTCTACTGGCATTACGGTAATCATTTTAGTTAATTCGGAAATGAGAACCGTGACCATCTTCTAAATATGACCGCAAAACCTGTTCTACCGCCGAGGCCCGAACCCCCTTCACACCTAACTTCACAGATTTCACGTTTTCTGCCCATCACTTAATTACCATTTATTTATTTATTTAATTTTAAAGACCTTGATTTAATTACGGAGTGTTTCCCGCCCCTGGTGATTCTTCCCGGCTCACAGTGGATCGTCTGCTGCCATCACACTGGGCTGCGTACAAGTGTCGGACACGTGCCGTGCAGCTCACAGCGGCTTCTGTTACATAATCCTATTGGTTGCTTTTCCTGGACAGCCAAAAGACGACGACAACTCTCGCTCCTTTTACACTGACTAATGTGAATCTAATGTGAAATGACCAAATCTGAGTGAGCCCAGATGACCTGAATATATCGGCGGTTGTCAGCCATCACCTGTCTGGAGGGGCGATCACCCCCCCCCCCCCCCCGGCCCTGCTGAGTAATATCACGCAAGGAGCGCGGTGAGGCCCGTGACAAATGTGACCGCACATCGAGACTGTCATGCTTCAAGTGCCTTATACTGAATGACTGGTGACCTGAATGTTAGATAATAGAGCCTCGGCTCCCAGGGCGATCGTCTGTGCTGAATGATGAAGGCTGGGCGAGAAATGGAGCGTCTCCAGGGAAAAGAAAAAAATACGGATCTATAAAGAAGAATTAAAATCTAAAATACAAATACAACCTAAATAAAATTAAAATCTCAAAAAAATTTTAAATAAATTGGATAAAAAAATAATACAAAAACAATACTTTTTAAAGAAGCGCACTTGTTATTTCTTTTAAAGGGTAACTCCACTGTTGTAGGGGTAAAAAAAATTGCAAAAAAAAATAGCTTATACAAGTGCGACAAAAGTCATACTGTAATTGAATTTTTTTTTTTAAATTACCTTTCCTTTTCAATCTGCTGCTCTCTAATTTTCTGAAAATGCAATATGGCTACCTGGAGGTGTTCTGTATACAGAATGTGTACAGAGCGCACCCTAGAAACATCGTTTTCTGCTTGTATGATTGGCTCACTGATTTTCCCAGAGATGCAAGATGCAAGTCAGATTTCAGGCATCCCCTGCAACAAAAATGTCCTTTCTGATGATACTCCCAATAGGAACACGTCTAAAGGGATGCAGGCCCAGCAGCTTTCCTCATTAGAGCCCTGCAAGTGCAACAGCTAATTGATAATTAGGAAAACAACCGCCATTAGACTTACTTTCCCACATGGACACAGAAATACACAGGAGGGATTTCTTCAGAATAACAAAATGATAAGAATCTGCATCACAGTTTGTTATAATCCTTGTAATGTAAATAGATCACCCAGAAGGGAATGTTTTTTTCTCAACAAAAGTGGAGTTACTCTTTAAGGCTGAACTCTAGGTGTACATTTAAAGCTTAAGTTTAGCTAATAAAAAAAAAAAAAAACATAACTTGTGCTGACAGACACCCCTTCCCCCCTAAATCCCACACAGCCATTCACTGGGAGGACCAATGTGCTGCTGTTTCTCCTCCATGAGCTCTCTAAGAACAAAGGGAATGCGATCACTTATTAAAAAGGAGAAAAGGCCCCTAGGGCCACAAAAGATTTATACCGTATTTATTGGCGCTGACAGGGAGGGGGCAGAACGAGTGCCGTCAGATTACATAAAGGAAAATCTCCTATTTACTCGGCGCCGTCTGTAATAGGAAGTCCCGTCTCCTGGGCTCCCACTGGACGACTGTCTGTCATAGGAGGCGGGAATTTGTATTAAAGAGGCCGCCGAGTAAACAGGAGATTCTCCTGCATGTAATCTGTGGGCGCTCATCCCGCCCCCCTCCCTGTCCCCTACGAGGCTGCAGATGGGCATTGGTCAGGCTGCACTGATGGCAATAGTAAGGCTGCATTCATCATGGCAATAGTAAGGCCGCCTTGATGGCACTGGTGAGGCCGCATTCATGGCACTGGTGAGGCCGCATTCATGGCACTGGTGAGGCCGCATTCATGGCACTGGTGAGGCCGCATTCAAGGCACTGGTGAGGCCGCATTCAAGGCACTGGTGAGGCCGCATTCAAGGCACTGGTGAGGCCGCATTCAAGGCACTGGTGAGGCCGCATTCAAGGCACTGGTGAGGCCGCATTCAAGGCACTGGTGAGGCCGCATTCAAGGCACTGGTGAGGCTGCAGCTGGGCACTGACCCTTTTTTTCCCTTCACAGTTCTTTATTTAAAATTTAAGTTTTTCCCTGAAACTTCCTTCCTAAAGTGAAGGTACGTGTTATACGCCGATAAATACAGTATATCCAAATAACACGCCCGAGCTCATCCTTAGTCCTGAGAGGGGATTCTGGGATTCTTTGGGGGCCACAAAAGATATATATCCAAATAACACGCCCAAGGTCATCTCTTCACCACACACACAAAGGCAAGAGAATTCTTGTTGGGTAGTGTATTAGTGCTCGGACATACAAACTTAGACCGAATTTTTATGGTTCAAAGAATGTCAGGCAAAATGGTCGGCCCTCACGCATGTTCACTTTATCAAATCTGACCCTCTTTGAAAAAAGTCTGGACACCCCTGTTATACAGGATTTATATAGCGCCAACAGTTTGCGCAGCGCTTTACAACATGGGGCAGACAGTACAGTTACAATAAAATTCAACACAGGAGGGATCAGAGGGCCCTACTCATTATAGAGCTTAGAATCTAGGCGTACCTAAGTAGTGATTTTGTAGTTCTATATATTTTTTGTGTTTTTTGTTTGTCTTTTTCACCTTTATTGATTGTTACTGAATTCTCGTGCGTCCTGAGAAAGCTAAATAAGAGAAATGCGCTGACTCACGATTCCACTAGGGATGCACTGATACCACTTTTCTTTAGCAACGAGTACCGATACTTTTTTACGTACTCGCCGATCCCAATTAAGATACTTATTTCCCAGGTCCCCACTGTGCCCCCCTGCACTCCCGTTTCCCACTGTACCACCCCTAAGTGACATTTTTTGGGGACCAGTAACACCAATACATTGATCAGTGCTAAAAAAAAAATAAAAAAATGCACTGATAACTATAAATGACGCTGGCGGGGGGGGGTTAACATCAGGGGCGATCAAAGGGTTAACTGTGTTCCCTGCTAGTGTTTTTTAACTGTGTGGGGGGATGGACTGACAGGAAGAACACAGAGATCGCTGCTCCCGATTACTAGGAACAGAGTATCTCAGTGTACTTCCCTGTCAGAACTGGGATCTGCCTTGTTTACATAGGTAGATCCCCGTTCTGCCTCTCTGTGGAGTGATGGAGGACACGCGGATTAGCTCCCCCCTGCCGTGCAGCGCCCACAGTATCTAGTGCACGAAACAGGTATGTTGTCTCACGCAATGGAGTAGCCCTGCCCCAGGATATATGCAGTGGGCGGTCTAAGTGGTTAAAGCACCCCCTGCGCTCGCGTGCAGAAGCTATGCATAGGTAAGTCGCATACGTAAACTGTATTCACACCACACATGTAAGGTATTGCCGCAAACGTTAGGAGGGAGAGCAATAATTCTAGCAACAGACCTCAACTGTAACTTTCAACAAGTAACCTGTAAAAGGCATTTAAAGCGCCGCCTATGGAGATTTTTATGTACCATAGTTTGTCGCCATTCCACGAGTGTGCGCAGTTTTAAAGTGCGACATGTTAGGTATCTATTTACTCGGCATAACGTCACCTTTCACATTTTCAAAAAAAATGGGGTATATATTGTGTTTTGTTTTATAATTCATTAAAGTATTTTTTGCGTAAATTGCAAAACCTTCGCACAAATACAGTGCGACGTGAAAAATTGCAAGGATCGCCATTTTATTACCTAGGGTCACTGCTAAAGGAAAACAAAAAATGTATAATGTTTGGGGGTTATAAGTAATTTTCTCAAAAAAAAACAAAAAAACAAACAAAAAAACAAACAAACTTGTAAACAAAAAAAGTACCAGAAAAAGCCTGGTCGTTTAAACTTCAGCTTTATTATTTGTGACACCAAAACCAGATGAAAGTTTTTCTGTACAGACTAATAACCCTGAGTTGGGTTTTCCTTCCCCCCTGCAGCAGCCTGCACTACCCCAGAGAGCAGAAGGGAGGATTACCAGAAGGCCACTAGCCGGGTCTCATGTAATGGTTATGTAACTCTCGCTGCTACAACCGGTTTAATCATTGATAAGCGCAGAGAAGGGAAAAGAAATGGACACAACCGAGTTCCTACCATAGCAGACGCTCTGGGCATTTCCAGAATGGAAAACTATAAATAACGACATATTTTTAGATAAATTGTTTTTCTTTCCAAAGTATAGAAATAAATGAAAGAAAAGAAGAAGTCGATATCTGCAGCTCGGACGACAGGCGTGTCACTGTTTCCAGACACATGGCAGGTTACATTTATTATTATTAGCATGCTGTCTGCAGGCATAGGGGGGCATAGGGGGGCATTCATACAACTTCTATACATCTTCATTATAGGGAAAAGCTGGACCATTATTGATCTACTTGGGAAAAACTTACAATTTTCAACTCTTATTTATCCAAAGCGGCATTAAACCCCCAAAACAAAATGTGGTGGCTGCATTTGTTTTCTTTTTAGGCTTTTTTTTTCACCTGGTGATCTGGCCAGTAAACACACTTCTTGTCTGTAAGTGTTACTAAACCCAGGACCCTGCATTCACTATATCTGGCCTCCCACAGTACACAGAACATGGAAATGCAATTATTTTAGTCAATCTAAACTGCTAAATACCTTTCCTCATCAGAAGTATATAGCAGTCTTGTGACTTCTATCAGTTTCCGGGTAAAGCTTGTAAGAGGAGTTTTCATTCTACTGTCCTATGAGGCAGTAGGACCCCTGACCCTCTATCTGGACAGTGCTGATTGGCCCTGTGCTGATCACATGCACCTCCCAAAAACAAAAACAAAAATCACAACAACTTTCTAACAATACACACCAAACGGAGCACGTGCAGCCTGACTCAAGTAACGGTTTTATCCGGACCTGTTTTGGAGTCAGTGAAAGAAGGGGAGGATCAGAGAAGACAGGATCAAACAGCCATTTTACACAATGCAGGGGATTAACCCCTTAGGTCCTACAGTGAGTATAACAAGCATGCTTTACTGCATACAGAGACCGATTTTACTTTTGTGGGTTTAGTAACACTTTAAGCCTGGTACACACTGAGTTTTTTCTCTGTTCAGCCTAGCGAGTTGAACAAAAAAAAGAAAAAAAACACTGTCAGCTCCGGTCGGATGACATTAGTACCGCGATATGATATAAAATATGTAGCGCTACCTCAGTTCCAACATGACAAAAATTATTAATACGTCCAAAGCAAAAGTAAACAGGTAAGGCTCCGTACAACAGTGTGTACAATTTAAAGAGCAAACCCAAAGAGGTAATTCAATTTCACACCCAGTATATTGGAGAATCCAACCTCACGTGACACAGTGTACTAAATAAATCATAAATAGTGTCTCCAAAATGATCCAATCAATATTGCACGTGAAAAACAACCGGATACTAAAAAATCATAATGATGGCATCCATGTTCACACATGTGCGATTCACAAACGTGATAAAGCAATACAACTTCTCACAATTTGACAAAGTGCAATGTGCGTGATCCAGAAATATAGCTGAAAGACCCCATAAATATAAAATAGGCACTTCACAACTATAACCTTCAAACAAAATTGCAACATGTAGTGAATAGTACTAAAATTGATACATTTCACGAGTATGCGATTCACAAATGCAAAATTCAATGCGACTGGAAAAATGTAAAATTTCTACCAAAGTGCAATGTGCATATTTTGTTTGAAGGTTATAGTTGTGAAGTGCCTATTTTATATTTCTGGGGTCTTTCAGCTATATTTCTGGATATACACACACATTATATATATATATATATATATATATATATATATATATATATATATATATATATATATATATATATATATATATATATATATATATATATATATATATATATATAAAAAAAGTGTTTGGGGGGGGGGGGGGATTTAACTTGAAAAACTTGAC
The DNA here is from genome assembly GCA_037952925.1 of Lithobates clamitans. Taxonomy (NCBI): domain Eukaryota; kingdom Metazoa; phylum Chordata; class Amphibia; order Anura; family Ranidae; genus Lithobates; species Lithobates clamitans. Next base: position 228,528 of record JBBGZY010000872.1, on the reverse strand, counting down.
ACCAGCAAATGTCAGAAAAAGGTTTAGTGTTTTAGTGGTTAAGTGGTTTCCCTCATTTACACACCACAGTGTATTCCTTTGATCTAAAAGGACAAATTGTTACAATGTTTATACTTAAGTTCCACTGCTAAATAATGTTGTGATTCTTGGCAGACTGCCTGGTTTTTTGTTTTTTTGTTTTTCCTTTCTTTTGATGGCTGTTGGCTTCAGCAGAGCAGAGAAAATTCTCTGCATAGAAAGAATCTGGAAATACTTTGTCAAGATCCCAAGGGGGAAAAAAAAAAAATCACAATAAACGATTCTTAACGCTTAATCGAGCTCTACTGGCCATACGTGGTTAGAAAATCTTTCTCATTTCGAAAGATTAGTGGGCAAATTTTGATTCTCAAAAACACTCATTTTATGCCAGAAAACAAACAGGTCGGATTTCTTGCACCGAAATGAACGATTTTCAAAAACGTGAATAGTGGAACCAAATCGAAAACAGTTCAAACAAATCTACAGCGCATGTGAGTGTTAAAATTTAACCCCAGATCGTGTAATCGATCGAGGAAAATTGTACTGTTCATGTGGTTATCGATCGAAAATATGCAGATAATTGGGCAACATCTGTTGATACGATGATGGAGTTATCGCATGTACGTTCGACAGATTTTTTTAAATTCCGACCATTTTTGACGAATGATTTTCTATCCATGTATGACCAGCATTAGAATCCTTCTCTGCCTTCTCTCCGCTGCCCCCCCCCCCCCCCAAAAAAAACCTAACACTGCTGTCCAAAGGTGCCCCCCTGTGCTCAGTCATCCAGAGTAGGGGCACTCCAATACAGGAGGTGTGTTACCGGTCAGATCACCAGGTGAAAAGCCTAAAAAGAAAAAACTAATGCAGCCACCACATCCAATGATTGCTAAGCTGCAATATATTCTATTTTTGGATGGGTGCCAGTTGTGGAAAGCAGACTGTACATGCGGAGGGATCTCAGACGCCTTCCCTTGTCCTCCATCCTGATCTGGAGACTTGGCTCTCTGCACTCTAGGTAAACTCTTTTGGAGTCTGGCTGTTAACAGACACTTGTATGATTACATCAGAGCACTGCAGCTAAGAAATGATCATTTATGGCTCCTGGCACTGAATCTAAGAGGAATGTGAAGCAGCTGCCTTCCTTGATTTCACTCTCTGTCTGCAGTTACAGTGCAGACAGAGACAAGGTGCATGTAAACACAGCAAGGATTACACTTTACTGCTCTTGTCATGTGAGCTCACAATGCACAGGAAAAATTTTAAAAAAGGCAGCTGTATCTCGGAGCCCGGGAGCGATGCTACTGGCGGAATCGGCTGCACAGAACAGTGACCCCGGAAACCGGGAGCTATAAGATTTCGTCACTTCTGATTCCGCCTCTTTGTTAACCTGCCCGTTAGTGGCCAGGAAAGCAGCCAATCACACCGATCTGTGTCTAATCTGCATTGGAGGCCAGAGGAGAAATGTGGGGTCTAACAGACCATGCTGTCACAAGGGAGGTTGTTCATTCCTTGTGCTAGCAATAAAGTTAAAAAAAAAATGTACAAAATAAAGGTTTTGTATACAATAAATAAAAATAATAATACAAAAATAAAAATAAACACCCCTTACGCGCAAATGCAAATATTAATCCCGCGCGCATATGCAAATGGTGACTGCACCACACATGTGAGGTATTGTCGCGAACATCAGAGCGAGAGCAATAATTCTAGCACCAGACCTCCTGTGCATCTCCAAGCTGGTAACCTGTAAAAGGCATTAAGACCCCTTTCACACGGAGGTAGATTTCAGGCATTTTAGCGCTAGAAATAGCGCCTTTAAAGCACCTAAAAACTGCCTCCCATTCTCTGCAATGGGTGCTTTCACGCTGGGGCGGGTGCGCCATTGCGGGACATTCAGAAAAGTCCTGCAAGCAGCATCTTTGTGGCGGTTTGGGAGTGCTGTATATAGCACGCTCAACACCGCCCCTGCCCATTGTGATGAATACCTGAAAAGCGCTTTGGAAAGCCAGGCAACACGGGCGGTTTTAACCCCTTCTTCGGCTGCTAGCGGGGGGTTAAAAGCGTCCCGCTAGCGGGCAAAAAGCGCTGCTCAAACAGCGCTAAAGAGCCACTGGTGGCTCCAGTGTGAAAGGGGTCTTAAAGCGTTGCCTATGGAGAGTTTAAGAGTTTTAAGCACTGTAGTTTGCCGTCGTTCCAATTTTAAACTGTGACATGTTAGGCATCTATTTACTTTGCGTAACATCATCTTCCACATTATACAAAAAAATTGGGGTAAATGGTTTTATTTTTTTAATTCATTAAAGTGTATTTTTTTTTAAAAATTGCATTTGAAAAAACTGTGCAAATACCTTGTGACATAAAAAAAAAATTTATTCTATAGGCCCTCTGCTAAAAAAAAAAAATGTATGTAATGTTTGGGGGTTCCAAGTAAAAAAAAAGTGGATTTTTAAATGTAGGAGCGAAGTGTCAGAATTGGACCAAATACGAAGTGGTTAAAAGAAGAACTATAGGCAAAACATTTTTTTTCCCATTTTAGATAGAGAAAGGGAGGGTTATAACCCGTCAGCTTTTTTTTTTCCACCATCTGTGTCCCATTGTCAAGATTTCCCTTCACTTCCTGTCCCATAACCCAACAGAAAGAGAGAGAAAATCCCTGCAAATTAAGGGAATTCCTTTGGGACCCCCAAGTCACCAGAACTAGTGTCCCCATTGGGAGATTTCCTCTCTTTTACTTTTCTGGGAACAACTCAAAATTTGGGCTTTTCTTTTACTTTCATTTTTAATGATAATGATAAACAGGACAAACGGAGAGGGTGACTCTCCTTAAAGTGGTAGCAAACTCTGTACTACCACTTGTACCTACAGGCAAGCCTAGAATAAAGCTGACCTGTAGGCAATGTGAAAATATCTCCTAAACGTGACATCACCGGCTTACAGGCTCTGAAAGTCTGGCTTACAGTGCCAGACTTTCAGAGCCCGTGTCGGAAACAGCGGCTCCTGCGCGCATGTGGGGGAGTGACGTCATCGCGCCCCCGGCCACAAATGTAGCCGGAGGCCGCAAACCCGGAAGAAGATGTCACCCTTTTGTGTTGATACACCTAGAAATTATTTAGTGAATTTAAACTAAAAAAAAAAAAAAAAAGTAAATTGGGCCTTAACAAACACTGATATAATTTTTCTCTCAAGCCATTGTTGCTATTGCCTGTAGTACTGGAGATAGTTTACTATTTTATTCATACAAAACTGACCTGTTATCGAGCGTCTACCGGCCCAAAAGTATTCTCAGACCCTCCAGCCCTTCTGACTAATGGCTGAATTGATTTTCTTGCCTGTTAGCAAGGTATTAAAATTATTGAAACATGTAATAAAGCCATTAAGTGTGGGGGAAACTCCCTAACTATGTCCTCGGCTCTAGACCACAACCAAAATAATTACATTTTGCTTCAGCCTGGTGACGGGACCACTTGAAACTCAATTGTCTTGTTGCATATTTAATCTCCTGTCCACCCAGAAAAGATGAGACTGCATAATGGCATAAATAAAAAATGGACCTCGGCTATTTAATACCAGCAAATCAAATTGAATAAGATTTTCTCTCTCTGTCTAAAAGCTCTTGTGGTAAAAGGAAGGCAACTACTTAAGTTGACAAATTATTTCTACAATTAATTCCATAGGGACCATCATTAATGCAATGGTGAAGCAAATGATAATCACCCAAGGGTTGGAGACACTGATCATATGTCTGGGGGTTACTGAAAGCCATTCATTAGCCCGAGTATGCCCTGGAGGTGAGAAAGTCATATGGGAATTCTTGAGAAAGCAAATCAGTACTGCTCTTGCACGTATTAGTGGCTTGCTTTGAAAAAACGTAGACAGAGTCTGGTGAAATACAGACCAAGAGCAACACCTATGCCATACCGATCCACACAAACATGCAGGTGAAGAAATATGCATGAGTAGTCACCATGTTCTACTAAAGATTACCACATTATGCCAACGCCAGAGTAAGAAGAGAGGTGGGTATCGTTTTTAAAGGGACTGTCTCACTAGGAAATAAATGGGGACAACCTGCAGCCCCCTTCCAAACGTTACTGTTGGCCAAGTGCTAGGCCACTCTGACACATCAAGAGCTTGCAGTGCTCCCTGTCCCCACATGTTCCTTTTGGTCCATCACTATCATGGGTGTCCCCATTGGCCAAAAGAAATGCCTGGGAGGCAGATAAGAGGGTCATAGGAAGCTTAGCCTGTCAGAGAGAACTGAGATTTGGTTAGGACAGGATGTTTGGTGGACTGCTGCAGGTAGGAGCACCTCTAGGAGCCAGCACTACATACCTGACAGAGCTTAGAGTTTTTTTTCAATTATTTGGGGAGAATAGGACATAGGTATCATGATCTGGACTCAAAGACAGAAGTAGCTCACCATGGCAGATGGCACGAGCCTAAGTACTAACAGGTATTCACCAGAGCTCCTGATGGTGGAGATGGGTTTTGCTACGTGCTAGTACCCAGTTGCGGTCCTCAGGATGGCCCCACCGGGATGTGAGCAAGCAGGGGTACAGCACCAAATATAGCTAGTAGATAAGCAGAACTGTAGTCAGTAAACAAGTCAAAGGTTAGTAAAGAGTGGTTGAAGGTTGGGATCAAGCAGAAGTGTAGTAGAGGAACAAGCTAAGTGCCAAAGATAAGGACGACAGCAGGAGCGGCAAAAGCGAGATATTGGCTAAAAAGAGCACAATAAATTTGCCAAAGTGCAGAGACATGGCTTAAATCAGGAAGCTGATGGGAGGAGCAATGGGTTTAATGTTTAAGAAAATTAAGGGTTTAAGGCAGGACCATTCAATAAATTGTCCAGGGAGCTGTCCAGCATGCCATGTGGCTCAGAAAGAGGAGTTACTGCCAGACACAGCAAAGGTCCTGGGTTTAGGTCAAGTCAAATATTCCCATTATCCATATGGCAGCAGTACCACCTTAGACATATGCAGCAGGATGGTATGTGAAGACAGAGCCCTACCATCTCCAACATATGCAAAACCTTTCCATATATTGTTAGTTTGCTGTTCTTCTACGAAGAGTACATAAGGAATTGCAGGGATAGGCCTACCATATGTTATATATGCAAGCAACATCAACAATTCAAGTACCTTTAATCACCAATGAGAATTAGAAGTAAGCTATATGGCTGCAAGTATTTGTACACCCTTCCAAGCTACCAAGTTTGGGTATACAAAGCCAAGACCATAATTAGCTTGCAATATATGTTTGGTGAGAACTGGCCTGCTCAGAGCCCTGACCCCCCAATGCTAATTGATCACGTTTAGAAGAAAGTGGAATAACTGCGAGCCAGGTCTTCTCATCCAACATCAGTAGCCAACCCCACAAATGATTTTAAAACTGGGCACATATTCCCCAGACACACTCCAAAATGTTGTGGAACGTTTTCCCATTAGAGTGGAGGCTGTTAGAGCCCCAAAGGAGAAGGCCAACTCCATATTTATAGCTGTGGTTTTGAAATGGGTTGTCCAAAAAGCTCATAAAGTGTAATGGTCAGATGTCCACAAACTTTGGTCAACTAGTGTACTTCTCAGTAAAAATGTAATAATGTCTACGAGCCTCACAGAAACAGTCTCCTTTTTATATGTGTAGGCACAGGTCAGATGAACCTAGGACTGAAAGTGCACAACCCTACGCAACTCCAAAAAAGTGGAACAAATTTCTCACCATCCAATGTTCTCAATGAGAAACGTCAGCATGGCAGTCCAAATATTCAAAGACAATAATGCTGTAAACAATGACATAAGTAAAAACCATCATGCTGCATTTATCTCTCAAGGCTTACTTAAAAATTAAGTTATGATTTCATAGCCAACGTTATGAAGTTGAAGATGGATTCGTGATTCGATTTGCCAGGCATTTTAGCCAGGGAATATGATGCACTTATAGATCTGTCTATTTTTATCTGCCCGTGTTTCCGCCCTCTGCACTGCACTTGTGTTGCCGCAGAGGACATTGCCGCTGGTTTTAATTAGCAGAACTTGGCGAATAGACACAATTGTCCATGCATGACAGAGCACAATCTGAATCTCAGGATGTTCAATGTGACCAACTTGATTTCAGAAAGTTCCTATATATACAATAAGTGAAGAGTTTTGGAGGAGAAGCATGTATTTCCAGAAACTCCCATTGTGTAAGTAGGTAATTAGGACAATTAACCCTAGGCTCAATGCAGGCAAAAATGATATTTTAGTGGGTCAACTACTAGTTTATCTCCAGTTGGGACATCTTCATGCCACCGCTTTTCTAGGCCACTTTGGGTATTCTTTAAAAAGTATCTGAAACTTACAATCAGGGCTAAGTGACAGGTGCTCCTAATAAGGGTGGTGTAGGAGGAAAGGTATTCAGCGGTGTAATATACAACATAGAGCTCACATTGGGTTTAGACTCAAGAATCAGGTGCTGGAATATCAAGATTCGGTTTCAAAGCATTGTACACTTCTAAATGTTTTTTTTTTTGTTTTAACTAGATACTATTATAAGTATATTCTCTGTGTTTTTGTTCGGCGTAACATTGTAATAATGTGGCTATAGTTTGTAGTGTCATGGCGAAACAGTTCCCCTATGTTCATGTATTGATTCAGATAGATGGTCCCTATGTTCCAAGGGGACAGGACAACTTCCTGTTCCAGGTCACACTGCATCTAATGCATACCCCACCATCCCCTGTGTTACATCACAAATGTGGGCGTGCTAATGTGATGAAACCCTACATGAATGAGCTCTCTGGGTGTAGGCCTCCCTGCCGGGAAAGTAGAAGACAGAAAGAAATCAAGTTCCACTTAGGCCTCCGTAGGGGACATCAACTGAGAAACAGTCTGATTGGACACTGCTGCCTCAGATGACTCCGCTGCCATCTTTAGTGGGGTAGTGCTTACAATAGCACTGACTCTCTACAGTTAGCATGCATTTTGCATGTGGGACAGGGACAGGAACCCACTGATCAGGGAGAGTTTTCCTAGCGTAGGGGAAGATTCCAGTGGAGGAGGGACAGAATAGGGACTGGTCACCGGTTCATCAGAGTAGAGCCTTTCTGCTACAATTCCTTGTTGCATCACTGCCTGCAAGCCTCCTCCTCTGCCAGGTGCTGTAGGCATGCGAGTGTCGCTCTGAGAGGGCTGCATAGCTCACTGTTTGTGCTACTACCAGTTCACTGCTTCCACCTTGGACCCTGAACTGTGTTGTTGGAACGTTCACACAATACACTTACACTTGCAAACTCGGATCTCCACGCGTCTTTCTTTCCTTCTGGGTATCCAATACCAGGCCACTGCTCACATGTGTGTCTGTGAATACTCTACTTGCTTGTGTCGGTGTCAGATGCATGAAGTACGCGTTTCGTCATTGACATCCTCAGCGATGGTCATCTGAGGACGTCAATGACGAAACGCGTATGACAGCGCCACGCACGCTACGTCACGCTACGTCACTTCCTGGTACAGACAGCTGGAACGCAGGTGGAACGCCGCGCCCTGCTGCTGATTCAACACGAGACACTTAGCATTCGCTGTTTTGTAATGCCGATATATCCTAACACCATCTGCCCACCATATACTACGGCTTTGTGCGTGGCTCGTGGGATATGACTAGGCATTCCAGGAACTTTTAATACATTTTTAATACATTTTTTAAGCTGCTATCTTTTGGATCAAGTTGCTGTATTCTCAATAAATCCAGAATTTTTACTATACTATGGGAGCCTATATCTTTTTTCCTCTATGAGGAGTCTACCACAGAAATATTTCAGAAAACATCTGTAAGAAGGTGGGACATCCCAGATCTTTGGACGAGGATGGTGGAGCAACCATAGTGGGCTTAAAGATAAGCGCATTACCCCCGTGGGGGTGAGGGGATCTGGTGAGTGGGGATTCTGGAGGGGCAACCACTCACAGTCACTGTTTCTATTTTAATCACTATGAATGAAGATTTAACCTACCGGATGGACTATTAGTTACGCACAGGTGTACTAAGATCACTTATATTCACCAATTTGTGCTAATAACCCTGAGGGGGGACTTTATAGATCATATGGACTATTATTAGGCATATGCATATTTACACTATTTTTACTGTTTTAAAATAAGGTTTATTTCCCTTTAATAGGTTTTTTTTATAAGTGTGTATAATTTTATTTTTGTGTATGTACTCACTAAAGCTCTCACAAATATATAATCACTTAGGATTGGTAAGCACGGTATTTACCTGCAGCTCTATTAACCCAATGTTTACCTTACTTAGAGGTTTATATATTGGGTTAAACTCACTAGTGAAAAACGTTAACTGAGTGGGGATGAGCCAAGTTTATGGCAGGATCACCTCGCTCAAGTGAATAATAGCTATAAAATACCAGTCACGTATGTATAGCTCACCGAGCACTATATTTTATAAACAATTATATCGCATTTGAGTTTAGCATACACCATTAACTGGCACCCTTACCCAAACTAGGAAGCGCCACCCCCCCCCCCCCCTTTTTTTGTTACAACCTTCTCTTTTAAAGTGGTTGTAAACCTCAGACAGGAAATATGAACAAAGCATATCCCTCTATAGTGTGTACATTTCTCAATCCAGAGCACTAAGTGTCATTTCTGTCTGCTGCCTCATTCCACAGCTATCAACACTGCTGACAAGTTTTCCTGACAGCAAGAGAAAAAAAAAATTAAAAGGTGACAGGGGAGGGACCTCCAGCACCCAGCCTATGATTGGCAGCCTTAGCTCTGTTCCTGTGAGCTGTGGTGTAGAGGGTGTGTCCCTTCCCTCCAATCAGCTCTCAGAGCTCTCTTCTCTACATTTTTCCTATGATTGTACTGTGAGTGCAGGGCACCATAGTGACCCCCCCCCCAATAGAGCGGTGACTGGCGGTGCCAAAGAGGAGGTGACTATTTCAGAAAAAACATTTTTTGTGCAAAGCTACTGAGTTTTGAAATAAAAAGATAATATTTGGGCTTTTAAAGGGTCATGTGTATATAAAATTATATTATTATACATAATTAAAAAAAAAAAAAAAAAACACAACTCAAACAAGTCTTTTAATTGAAGTCATGAAGTGTGTTGTAGGTGACTTTTTTAAAGTCAGAGATATTTCTTTTTCTGGGCTGTTATGTCAACAAGAAGCTCCCAGCGCATCCTCAGTCCTCAGGAGGATTTTACTGGTCTTGATGAATGGCATTTCACAAACAGGCAGATAAGTGTCCGTTGTTTTGGAAACAAGGAAATCTTTAATGATTTGTGAATGAAATACAGCTTATAAACAAGCAGAACTGCAGCGGTGACTCGCAAAAAGCTTGTCTCAACTTCTTTACTTTATGAGGTTATTATTGGAGCGGCAGGGGGAGAAAAGAAATAAGCCAGGGGGGGCTTTAAAGTGGACCTTGCAGTAAAATAGAAGATCTGCTCTATTTGCCTGGGAACCCTCCCCCGTTACCAAGCACATACTATTAATAGGTATAAAATGTACCTGCATAAAAAAAAAAAAAAAAAAAAAAAAAAAAAGAAGGTCAACTAACAACCTACACCACGTGTCAAACGCAAGGCCCTTGCACCTCTCCTGTAGCAGCGCCTCCTTCACCACCCCAACTTGTCTCAGCAGTGGGCAGCAGAGAGGTGGACATTACTCTTCCACCAGATCCTGCATTTCTCTATGCAGCTGCGGAGAGGCTTGTCTCAGCCCCCCCCCCCCCTCTGTGCAGTCGCAGCACCCCCTCGTCTCCCCTGTCTAACTATTCTGCAGACTCCGACAGCTGACTCCAGCCCTCCTCTGGTCCTCCTCCAGACCCTGCACTTTTTGCTTTCCAGCCCCCAGCTTCTTTCTGGCAGCAGCACAAGGTAAGGGGGGTGCACTGTGATGTAAGGGGAGGGTGGGGGACTCTTTACTTCTGATGGTGGGGGCCCTTAACATCTGATGTGAGGGGAGGGGGTGCTCTGGACATCTAGTCTTACAGAGATACAACCAGCCCTTTGAGGGCAACCATAATGCTGAGGAGACCTGCAGTTAAATTGAGTTTGCCAACCCTGCCCTACACCCTCACTATCCCCCCTCTCCCTCCGGTCCCCACAGCACTTACCTCTATGGGTTATCAAGCTCCGGCTCACAGTACGAACCGCCTATGAATCACACAAGAACTGCAGCACATTCCTGTTCAATTCACATGCAATTCAGTGCAATGCGATTTGAGCCCATTCATTTTCTTATTTGTCAGCTGAAGCCTAAATGAAGTCCCGGCAATTGGAGGCGTCATAAAAAAAAGCAGCCGGGCAATGTTCATCAACAGCATTGCTCAGCCGCTGAAACAGAAAGATAAAAAGAAACATTGTTTCTTTTTATATCTGTTCATTCATCTGCAGATCGAAGGGATGAACTTCGATCTGCAGATAAAAGCTCCATGCACACTAGCTTTTTTTTTTAACCTAAAAATACGCTGGAAAAAAACACGCTGGTAATAGCTTTTTGTAGTACTGTCTTAGGAGCCTGTTAGTGTTTTACTAGCATTTTTGCAATTCCTTTAACCACTTCCCGCCCGGCCTAAAGCAGAATGACGGCCGGGCGGTGGTTCAGTTATCCTGTCTGGGCGTCATATGATGTTCTGCAGGATAACAGCCGCCGCGTGCCCGTGGGGGCGCGCATCGCGGCGATCGGTGGTGCGGTGTGTCAGTCGGAGGCTCTTTACCACGTGATCAGCCGTGTCCAATCACGGCTGATCATGATGTAAACAGGAAGAGCCGTTGATTGGCTTTTCCTCACTCGCGTCTGAGAGACGCGAGTAGAGGAGAGCCGATCGGCTGCTCTCCTGACAGGCGGGGGGGGGGGGGGTCTGTGCTGTGATTGTTTATCAGAGCAGCCCCCCCCTCAGATCCCGCCCAGGACCAACATCATGCCCCCCAGGACCACCAGGATGGCCATCCACACTGGACCACCGGGTATGCCCCCCCTAGACCACCAGGGAAATGCAAATCTGTGCCAAGGCAGCTGCCAATCAATGCCCAGGCAGCTGCCAATCAGTGCCCACTCAATGCCTACCAGTGCCACCAGGGATGCATATCAGTGCTGCGTATCAGTGCCACGCATCAGTGCCCAGCAGTGCCACCTATCAGTGCCACCCATAAGTACCCATCTTTGCAGCCTTTCAGTGCTCAGTGTCGCCCATCAGTGCAACCCATGAGTGCCCATCAGTGCTGCATATCAGTGCCACCCATCAGTGCCGCCTACCAGTGCCCATCGTTGTTGCCCGTCAGTGCCTGCTCATTGGTGCCCATCAGTGAAGGAGAAAACTTATTTACAAAATTTTATAACAGAAACAAAAAGCAAAACTTCAAATACCACGAAAAGAAAGCTCTATTTGCGAGAACAAAATGATAAAAATTCTGTTTGGGTACAGTGTTGCATGACCGCGCAATTGTCATTTAAACAGGTATTAAAAGTGGTTAAAAAAGAGGGGGGGGGGGGCTTAAAAAAATGCTATTAGGAGCGTTTTAGCAGCGTTTTTGCTGGGAAAAAGCTCCAAGAGACTTTACAAAAACAATATTTCTGCTCCTAGACACAGAAGCTGAAAAAATTATAAATAGCCTAAAATAGTGTGCATGGAAACATAGGATAACACGATTTAGCTTAAAAATAAGCGAACAACAGCTTCTAAGGAGCTTCAAAAAATGCTACTGTGCATGGAGCTGAAGTTCGTTTAAAGCCACCTGTCAAGAAAAAAAAAAAAAAGGAAGCCTTTTTTTTTATTTTTTTTTATTTTTAGTAAATGAAATGTCCCTCTATTTAACCCCTTATTAACCCTTAATTTACTCTAATGAGCCTTAATTAACTCATTCTTCTTCTCCATTTAATTATTTTCCAGCTTTTTTTTTTTTGTTCACTTCTAATTTTATAAACCGTTAATAATTTAAAACTTTAATATTTTTTACACCTTTCACATATATTTATTTACACGTTTCACATTGAAAAAAAGTGCAACAATAAAAAAAAAAAATAGAAATAAATAAAAATTGTTTCATTTTTAAAATAACTTTTCAATGTTTTGTACCATTGCAAACAGCTGAAGTGTAAACAAAACTGTTGCAGTAGGTAGTTGGTATCAGCGAGTACTAAAAAACAAAACAAAAAAACAAAAAAAAAACAAATTCATAGTTACTCGGTGCATCCCTAATATATACGTACATATATACACATACATATATATAAACATACACATGCGTTCATGTGTATTTGAGCTTTGGGGTGCACACCTAATGCAACAGGCTGCTCACACCTATGTCTAAGGACTGTTACACGGCACTAAATTGTTTTGTTTTGGGGTTTAGATACGCTTTTATGGGACCAAAACTCACTGCACTCATTTGCATACACCAATATGTGTTGCCGTAACTCACGCTTTCCTGTGCTTTAACGTAACACGCCAGTGTGAATAGGACATTACGGTCTTTTTTTAAGCAAATTGTTTTACCAAAACTATGTTTTTTTAATTAAATCTGCAAACTATAGAAATCTGTGGGAATTGTGGAAGTAAAGCTATAAAACAGGTCAGTTAGCAGCACTGCACATGATGTAGTTGTGGATTTTATGAGTTTTTCTCTTGCGGTTCATAAAGTCGGTTAAATCCACACAGCTGGTGGCAGCTGACAGCTAAACTGCTTCCTCGCTGCCCACCCTCCCTGCTTTGTCTTAAAAACCTCAACAGAACCAAGACCAACGCCGCCATCCGTTCAACACCTTCTAATGAAAGAACGTGAAAAGTCTTAAAAGAATAACCGTTTTTTACGCAGAAACGTCTTCTCTCCAACACTGGAGTCTCCTGTGCTCAACTGCCTGCTGTAATACAGATGTCTTATATGAGAATTTAATATACATTATAATAATATATTATGTAGCATGAAATTCCCTGAATGTGAAAATCTAATCATATTCTTATTATAATAATATATCATCTGAGCTTCCTCAGTGATTAACTGAACAATTATGGGCTTAAAGTGGACCTTCACACTTTTTTTCCCCCCTCTTTAAATAATCCAGCTCCTTTTTCGCAACTTAAAAGTGGTTGTAAACCTCTGAAATAAAAAAATAAAGCATATCCACAGGGCCGTCTTTAAGGCAGGGAAAAAGCGGCAACTGCCCTGGGTCCTGTCATTGTTATGGGGCCCAAAGCAGCTGCCTCATACTTGCCAACTCCCCCAGTTTAAGTTCCCTTGTCCCTTGAAGTTTAGTCCTGTGCTGTGTCCCGATATCTCAGTGTGAAGTGTTGCTACTAATGCTGCCCAGCTCTGCCCTATTGTGTACAGATGACTCACCTGTAGACCTTGTGTTTACCTGTAAATATCCATGATTCATATGTAAATAGCGGCAGCATTTTTATGTAAATAACTGAGGCAGGCGGCATTTATATGTAAATAAAGGCGGCATGCATATGTATATCATGCCCCTCTGCAGTGAGGAGATGATGTGCTGTAACCTCTAGCAACCAATCAGTGAGCAGTATTACTGTACAGTAATCTCCAGCAACCAAACAAGCAGAATTCATGTGCTGTAACCTCTAGCAACCAGTCAGTAAGTGGTAATGATATGCTGTAACCTCTGGCAACCCATCACAATTGCTGCCTGATCTGATACAGTAAACTGATTTTAAGTCTAGCTAATCTTTATTGTATGTCTCAGAGCAGGTGGAGAGCGAAATTGCATGGGGAGGGGGGCCCCCCCTAAGAAAATTTTTGCCCAGGGTCCAATCAACATTAAAGACGGCCCTGCATATCCACCTCTCTGTGTGTACTTGCCTCAATCCAAAGCACTTCGTGTGGATCCTGTTTGCTCTCGCCTTTCTCTGCTCTTTGCATCAGTACCTTCTGGTAGTGTTCCCTGACACTCTGGCAATCCTTGAGACAACCCCTCCCCCTTTAGCACACAGCAGGTGACTGACAGACTCGGATGTGCAGGTTTCCCTATGAGATGTGTAGAGGGGAGTGGGTGTGTTCTTTCCCTCCATTCAGGTGTCAGATTACACCATGCAGTGTGTGACATCAGATCCCCGCCCCCTGCCTGATGGAAGCTGAGAAATATCTTTTGATCTGTGTACTTTAAAGGGCTGTAGAGGAGAGAAGGTTGCAGATAAAACAGGTAAAGATTATGTAGGAGGAGTGATTATGTATCACCTAAGGCTAGTCATTTCAATGGCCTAATGCAAGGGTGTATTATCACTTTAATGAAACTGCAAATATCATTTTTTGTACCTTTTGTTTGGGAGCGCAAGCTGTACTTTTCCCCTTTTCCCACCTAGGCAAGACTGAAATCCCTGGCTACCCAAAGCCTCCTGGGGCACACACATCATGGAGAAGACTTTGGGGTCAGTGTAGAACACACTGTGCATGCGCCACTGCACGTCATCAGGGGAACCGTTGCAAGGACCCAGAAGAGACAGCTGGCTCCTGATGATACAAGCAAAGTGGATGGAGGTGTGGGATCTGGAGTTTTGCTGCCTTTGACGTATTACAGCAAGACTATCTCTTTCTATATATATATTGGGGATATTAAACTCTTGTGGTAGGTGCCTTTCCATTAGGAAGTGCCAGTCCAAACTGTATTTTGGAGTGTTTTTGACATGTCAAATCGGCGGCAATTGCCGTCAATGGCATCGTCCTAATCGGTGTGACGTCGCACCGATTTCAAAAAGTAGTTTCTGTACTACTTTTTACGATTTACATTGACATCTGTGCAGAAATCCGCACAGATGTCTCTGAAATTCGCGGCCGAAAATCGGGACTGATATGCAGGAGTGAAATGGGCTTAGTTTCCGTGTACGACCCACTACTGGCCTCTGGATTTGGGTTCTCCTGACACCCAGATAGGAGCCCATCTGACCTCCTGGCTACAGGTTGGTGAACTTCTGACTCCTAGCTGGGACCTTCTGCCACCAACTCCTGGCTGGGGCTCCTCTGACACCTGATTAAGACCTCCTATCAATATGGGTGATGTCTCCAAACTGGGATCCCTTGCGCTATCCTCAGGCTTGAGTATAGAACAACACTGAACACCTGTGTACCCTGCAGGCACCTGGTAAAATCTAGACACAGGATTGAAGGTTCCGTCCCACCCAAAACACTTTAGAAGCTCCAGGCCCCAATCCAGGACTACAGAATCTGAAGATAACCAACACCACAGGTTTCTCCGCTAGGAAATGTTAGTCTGGAACTACCCATTAACCCTAATGTGAATTCTGTGTCCTTTTCTCCTACATCTACACAGTGGCAGGGCCTTTCCGGTAGATATATATATATATATATATATATATATATATATAGAGAGAGAGAGAGAGAGAGAGAGAGAGAGAGAGAGAGAGAGAGAGAGAGAGAGAGAGAGAGAGAGAGAGAGAGAGAGAGAGAGAGAGAGAGAGAGAGAGAGAGAGAGAGAGAGAGAGAGAGAGAGAGAGAGAGAGAGAGAGAGAGAGAGAGAGAGAGAGAGAGAGAGAGAGAGAGAGAGAGAGAGAGAGAGAGAGAGAGAGAGAGAGAGAGAGAGAGATTTTTTTTTTTGCTATGATTTTTTTTCTTATAAATTTCTGGACACTTGGCAGCTCTGAATCAGACTCCACCTAAAGCTAAAATATAAACTTTTTGTTGCACCACTAATCCTTCAAATATTCTATCCTGTGCCCAATCGCAGTTGTGTTAGAAAAAAAAAAAAAAAAAAAAAGCAACGTGTCAAAGCATATTGTTTGATTAAACATCTGCCTCCCAGCCAAAATATGTCTAGTAACGTTTTGTACGGCAGTTCACCTCGTGTGTTGGTCAGAATGTGTCTATTCCATAACCAAGAGCAAGCCTGCTGTTCTGGATAAACAACGTATGTCAGGACACTGGCTGCTAGAAGCCTACAGCCACAGAAAATTCACCGAGCACAGAAGGCCTATGGGTGAACACGGTGACAGCCCTCATGTACTGGAGCATATGTAGTCTAACAGAATTACTTAAAGCACACAACTCTGGGCTCAAGGCTATGCGTCTTCAAACATGACATTTTTTTTAGAACAGACGTTATGAAAACAGTCCTAGTTGGTTGAAACACAACCTGCTTTCCACCAATCAGTGAACTGGCCCGAGCACAAAATTTAGTAGAGGCAAAGATCCTCGTGTAGGAGAACCACGGCTATAGCACAATGGTCTCACAGTCCATCACCAATGACATATCTGAGGTGCTGCCATAATGGAGCCACACCACAGCCTCACATGGTGCTTAAAGGAAGGACTTTTCCTCTGGTGATGGGGTAAAACAAATGCCCGGATCCAGCCTATATGATCTGGGGGTGCAGTAAAAAAGTCGGGGGGGGGGGGGGCATAATATCAACACAATGTGTGAGTCATTGACAGTCTGTCATAGAGTGTCATGACCTGGGAAACACTTGTATTTATTAGGCCAGTGGTCTCCAAACTGCGGCCCTTTGCTTGCCTTTATCTGGCCCCTAGGGCACTATACCTCCCACTAATATGAGATACTATTCTGCCAACTGATACCAACAATGGGGCAGCATTTTTCCCACTGAAACCAATAATGGGGCACTATTCCTCCATATGATACCAATGATGAAACACTATTCCCCACTCAAATATCAAAATGTGTCGAAAAGGTAAATTACCACTCTCGCTGGCTACAATCCGGGCCCCCTAAAGTGTGAGGGACAATAAACTGGCCCTTTGTTTGGAAAATTGGAGACCCCTGTATTAGGCCATCATTAGATTAGGGTGATTAAACATAACCCGAGCCCCCTTTTAACAGATGTCCCTATAAGAGTCCCACTTTACATCAGGGGCCCCATCAGAGTGCCTCCTTACATCAGGGGCCCCATCAGAGTGCCTCCTTACATCAGGGGCCCCATCAGAGTGCCTCCTTACATCAGGGGCCCCATCAGAGTGCCTCCTTACATCAGGGGCCCCATCAGAGTGCCTCCTTACATCAGGGGCCCCATCAGAGTGCCTCCTTACATCAGGGGCCCCATCAGAGTGCCTCCTTACATCAGGGGCCCCATCAGAGTGCCTCCTTACATCAGGGGCCCCATCAGAGTGCCTCCTTACATCAGGGTCCCCATCAGAGCACCCCCTTATATCAGGGTCCCCATCAGAGCGCCCCCTTACATCAGGGTCCCCATCAGAGCGCCCCCTTACATCAGGGGCCCCATCAGAGTGCCCCCTTACATCAGGGTCCCCATCAGAGCGCCCCCTTACATCAGGGGCCCCATCAGAGCGCCTCCTTACATCAGGGGCCCCATCAGAGCGCCCCCTTACATCAGGGTCCCCATCAGAGTGCCCCCTTACATCAGGGTCCCCATCAGATTCCCACTTTACATCAAGGTCCCCATCAGAGTGCCCCCTTACATCAGTGTCCCCATCAGAGTGCCCCCTTACATCAAGGTCCCCATCAGAGTGCCCCCTTACATCAAGGTCCCCATC
The DNA here is from genome assembly GCA_037952925.1 of Lithobates clamitans. Taxonomy (NCBI): domain Eukaryota; kingdom Metazoa; phylum Chordata; class Amphibia; order Anura; family Ranidae; genus Lithobates; species Lithobates clamitans. Next base: position 211,029 of record JBBGZY010000872.1, on the reverse strand, counting down.
AGAGTGCCCCCTTACATCAGGGTCCCCATCCGAATGCTCCCTTAGATCAGGTGTCCCCATCAAAGTGCCCCCTTACATCAGGGTCCCCATCAGAGTGCCCCCTTACATCAGGGTCCCCATCAGATTCCCACTTTACATCAAGGTCCCCATCAGAGTGCCCCCTTACATCAGGGTCCCCATCAGAGTGCCCCCTTACATCAAGGTCCCCATCAGAGTGCCCCCTTACATCAAGGTCCCCATCAGAGTGCCCCCTTACATCAGGGTCCCCATCCGAATGCTCCCTTAGATCAGGTGTCCCCATCAAAGTGCCCCCTACATGGATTGTCTGCAAGACTGGCTCATGGGATGTGTGAGTTGTACACTCAGAGACCTGGGAGGGCATAACTAAAATCTGGGGGGGGGGGGGTAACGCCCCCCCCCCCCCCCCACGGCAAGGGGAACATGGCGGTAGTCTTCTACAGTTGAGCCTTGTCTCCTCTGTATTTGTTCATTTGAGCATACAATTAGTTTTAAGCCGCCCATACATAGATCGAAATTCAGCCAGATGAGCAGTGACCAGCCAAACTTCGATCCATGTATGAGCTAGCATAAGCACACATCAAATGTGTGGGTGGAGGAATCAGCTCTTTCAGTCAACCCGCTGGTTGAATGAAAAAAAAAAAAATTTAAAATGGAAGAATAATGTTCGGGCTTCCTTCAAACAGCTAACTAGAAATACAAAAAAAAAATGGGCTTTAGCAATACTAAAAATTACTTGGTCCTTATCATTCAGATGATATAATACCAAGAAGAAATAATCAATTGCAGAGCCAACCATCTATGGTACTAATTTTGATTAAAACGAGAGATAATATTGAGGTCAAATGAAAGTGGAGCCCAACTGTATCTGAGCACCACAAATTGAAAACGCTATTTAAATTCATTTTTAATTTTCAAAGCAAACTCTCCCATCCATCCATGTCTCCATGTTTTAAATTTTTTATTTTTTGGGGGAAAAATCACTTTAAAAAGAAAACAAACACCTCTAGCATTTCAAGACGCAGCTAAATTGAGTAAGAGCAGATGATTCATGTAGCATTTATTTCCTAGAATCCATATGCCCTTAGCCCAGGCAGGGTAGTATACTGCGTTCCCTTCCAATGATACAAAGTAAAGGGTGATTAGCACTAGTATAAACTTTTGGATGTAATTATCTTTATCTACTTATCCCTTACTTATAGCATATGTTTGTATATTAAGATGAATTGTGGTAATATTTCTCTATTTATTTGCTATAGTGCAACATGCCACGTTATGGTCCTGAGGAAGCTACGTATTAGGCGAAATGCTTTGACTGTTGGATTTGGACCAACATACCTTTACCTACTCTGTATAGTTTATTGTATATAGGTGATTCTGCTTTGGTCCATTTGGGGGTATTTATTGCACCAGGCCCATATATGGAGCACTAGTGACTATTTTATATGTGTATATGCACATATGTTTTTATCATAGATTATAAAAAAAAAAAAAAAAGACTTTGTCTTATATACAAAATGTTTTGGCTCATGCCAGAGACATTAAAGTCCAGCTTTGTACTATGTTTTTTCCCATATACTTTTGCCACTATGTATGTGGCACAGTGGAGGTCACAGTGGCGCTCTCTACTGAATACTGCCTAGTAATTAGAGAGAGGAATCAGCCCGCATCCAGCACCACCCCATACACTAGTGTTCTGAAAATGTTACCTCTCCCCATAGTGTCATCCGGAGCTTACTGCCAGATACATTATCATCCAATGTGCTCAATCTTTCACTTCAATTCCACTATATGTCAGTCACACTGTAATGGACCACATTTATGTAATACCTAGTGAGAGTGTATCCATTTATTGAGCGGGGTGAAGTCAGACATCCCAATGGTTCCAATAACTTCTTCCAATATGACCATGCTGTGATGATTAGCGGTAAAGCAGTATGTAACGTGGAGAACGGAGTTTATAGTAGAATGGAGTTGAGAATGTAACGTACTGCCTAGCTTACAGATTGCGCAAGTTTGGAGTACAGCACAATTTATATATATAGGTCATCGCACCAAGAACCCCTATACACTCAGCACGCCTTAACATGTACCCCTATACACTGAGCACATCTTATTATACCTACCTATACACTCAAAAGAACCTACACTACCTTCTACACACCCCACAATGCACCTCTAAATACTCAGAATACAGCATTGTGCTACCGTATAAATTCGTATATCCCATCTAGGGTTGCCACCTGTCCAGAATTCACGCGGACAGTCCAGGTTTTGAATCACCTGTCTGGGTTTCAGTCTACCAGAAAGCCGGACACATGATTCAGACTGGGCTGTGGCTGCCCAAACCGAGATAGTCACACACAATTCTGTTGCCGTCCAGGAGCTGCAGGTTGCTGTCTAGGGGCAGGTTCGGCATCCCTGGAGGGTGGAGCGATGAGGTCAGCAAGAACAGTTTGGCCATACCCACTGCTCACTGCAGCATGCATAGTTACTACTCTCCTTGGGGCACCCAAAAGTCTTCCACAGGTGTTTTACCATCCTATAGTGCAGGGATATGCAATTAGCGGACCTCCAGCTGTTGCAAAACTACAAGTCCCATCATGCCTCTGGGTGTCATGCTTGTGGCTGTCAGAGTCTTGCTATGCCTCATGGGAATTGTAGTTCTGCAACAGCTGAAGGTCCGCTAATTGCATATCCCCGCTATAGTGTATACTAGGGGAAAACAAATTGGCCCTGTGTGTCAGAAACCATGAAATCAGGCTGAGATAGAAGTACAGTTAAATCACACTTGTTTATTAATAAAAGTAAAAAGAACAAACGTAGTCAAAACGTAGCCAAAGTTCAGTAACCGGAACGGATAGTCAGCCAAGCCAGAAGTCAGGGATCAATTGAGTGGAACAGCAAGCAGGATCTGGAGCCAGAAGGGTTGTCAGCAAAGCAAGCCTTGAACAGGATTGCAGGAGATAGTTTCTGTGATGTTGACCAAGGAGAAGGCAGAGATCCACTGGGCTGAACGGCTTAAGTAGGCAGGACTGACAAGCAGGATATCATCAACAGCTGAGTAACTGTGGAGAGATAGGAGCTGGCAATTAGCCGACAGTTGAGCGGAAGGAAGGGCTGAGCCCAGCCCTGACACTGTGTCGCTTAAGTATTCGGGTTTGGCTTAAAGAAAAGGTGGCAACCCTAACCCCATCACGCAGCTATCCAGTACACCAGGGGAGTCTTCAAACTTTTCAAACAAAGGGCCAGTTTATTGTCCCTCAGACTTATGGGGGATTGGAGGGGGGGGGGGGGATTGTGGCCAGTGGAGGTAGAAAATGTTGGTGGTCAGTAAGAGATGGAGATGAGCACCTTTATTGGTATTACTGGAAGGAATAGTGCCCCAAGACCAAGGGCCACAAAAAAGTCTAGCAAATGGCCGTAGTTTGAAGACTTCTTCAGTATACCAACTATGCACCTGTATACACTTGACACACGCCACCAAGATCACCCTATACACTCAGCATAATATATATATATATATATATATATATATATATATATATATATATATATATATATATATATATATATATATATATATATATATATATATATATATATATATATATATATATTATATATTATATATATATATATATATTCCCATTTTGCTACACTTAAAGCGGAGTTCCACACAAAAATGGAACTTCCGCTTTTCGGAACCCTCCCCCCCTCTCCGGTGTCACATTTGGCACCTTTCAGGGGGGAGGGGGGTGCAGATACCTGTCTAAGACAGGTATTTGCACCCACTTCCGGCATAGACTCCCATGGGAGTCTATGCCTCTTCCTGTCCCACCGCGCTGTCTCCTGGGAAACACACAACTCCCAGGAGAGAGCGGGGACCACTTGGGACGCGCAGCGCGACTCGCGCATGCGCAGTAGGGAACCGGGAAGTGAAGCCGCAACGCTTCACTTCCCGATCCCCTCACCTAGGATGGCGGCGGCAGCTGCCGAGAACCGAGCGGGTTCTCGGCATCCCCTGCCAACATCGCTGGACTCTGGGACAGGTAAGTGGCCATGTGTTAAAAGTTAGCAGCTGCAGTATTTGTAGCTGCTGGCTTTTAATATTTTTTTTTTTAGATGTAGGTGGACCCCCGCTTTAACTTAGCACCCCCTGCCAAGCATCCAGTACACCCCACCATGCATTTAAACAATATAGTGGTAACATTTCTCCACCCCAGTCTGCTGATTGGTCAGTAAAAGAGCAGAAGTAGACTGATCAGATCAGAAGCTCATTCCAAAATGTTTCGTTTTAAGAATATTTGTTTGATTTTTGAATTATTAGTAGGGTCCAGAATTCCACCAAGGCTGTAGGAGGGCACCTTCGTGTTACCAGTCTGTGATAACAGGACATGTCCATTTACCATGTATATATGCAAGTCAGGCTTTTGCTGCATACCTAATGCCAGGTTTTTGAGAACTGCAATGACAAGTACACTTTAGATCGCCAAGTTTCTTCTGCATATGCTGTGGTCTGTTGGCGCTGCATGATTTACTGGTTTAAAAGCTGCTTAGAAAGGTTCTTTTATTCTCTTTACCCAACCAAAATAGACTCCAGATGCCTCGCTTTGTAATCAATGTCTCTTACAATTTAAAAAGGCACAAAAACCAGCACCATGTCAAAGACTCGTGTGCAAGCACACATACACTATATTGTCAAAAGTATTGGGACGCCTGCCTTTGTACGCACATGAATTTTACTGGCACCCCAGTCTTAGTCCGTAGGGTTCAATATTGGGTTGGTCCACCCTTTTTAACTCTTCTGGGAAGGCTGTCCACAAGGTTTAGGAGTGTGTCTATGGGAACGTTTAACCATTCTTCCAGATTGTAAGCTCTAACGAGCCCTCTAAATCCTCCTGTATTGAATTGTATTGTAAACTGTACTGTCTGCCCCCATGTTGTAAAGCGCTGCGCAAACTGTTGGCGCTATATAAATCCTGTATAATAATTCTTCCAGACGTGCATTTGTGAGGTCAGGCACTGATGTGGACGAGAAGGCCTGGCTCGCAGACTCCACTTGAAGTTATCCGAAAGGTGTTCTATCTGATTGAGATCAGAACGCTGTGCAGGCCAGTCAAGTTCCTCCACCTCAAACTTGCTCATCCATGTCTTTATGGACCTTGCAACAAGAAGGGGCCATCCCCAAACTGTTCCCACAAAGTTGAGAGCATAAAATTGTCCAATATGTCTTGGTATGCTGACGCCTTACGAGTTCTCTTCACTGGAACCAAGGGGCAAAGCCCAACCCCTGAAAAACAACCCCTCACCATAATCCCCCCTCCAACAAATGAATTGTACCAGTGCACAAAGCAAGGTCCATAAAGACATGGATGAGCGAGTTTGGGGTGGAGGAACTTGACTGGCCTGCACAGAGTCCTGATCTCAACCTGATACAACACCTTTGGGATGATTTAGAGTGGAGACTGCGAGCCAGGACTTCTCGTCCACATTAGTGCCTGACCTCACAAATGCACTTCTGGAAGAATGGTCAAACATTCCCATAGACACACTCCTAAACCTTGTGGACGGCCTTCCCAAAAAAGAGTTGAAGCTGTTATAGCTGCAAAAGGTGGGCCAACTCAATAATGAACCCTACGGACTAAGACTGGGATGCCATTAAAGTGCAAATGGGTGTAAAGGCAGGCGTCCCAATACTTTTAGTAATATAGTTTAGCTTTAGACTGTACAATGCAGTGCAAAGCTCACAAAATCTTTGTTACCTTTGTAGCACCCTCTACCATAGGTAGGTGCTAGCATAGGATTTTTGCTAGGGAAACTGTCATCACAGGTAAATTTAGGCAGGCCTATGATTTAAGCTAGGCCTGTCTGTTTTGATCTGGGGGGGTGGGCGTGGTCAGAGTAGCAGGGGGTGTGACCACCTATGCTCTAGTTCTGAGGTGCCTCCCCTGTATACCAGAGGTGAGACAGTGAAGACATTCCCCGTCTATCCCTCCCTCCTATCACTTTTTTTCCCCAATTGTCATCCAATTATTAAAAAAAAAAAATTGAACATTGTTTCTGTGGCATTATATTATTTAAGTGATGGTCAACATACAAAATGTATCAAAAACAACAACAGGTATATTTTGCACTTATTGAACAAATAAAACAAAACCCTTTCACTAGTATATTTTACAGACTAAAGCCTCGTACACACGCTTAGATTTTCGGACGACCGAACATCCGTTTTTTGTGGCATGCTAGTGTCGAAAGTGAAGAGGTTACTCACAATACGAAAAATTTTCGTACGACAGAAGTGACGTAATGTGTTGAATAGTTTTGTACGTGTTCTTTCATTAGAGCATGCGTAGGACATTCGGACGTCGGACGTTGAGTTCACATCTGACAAAAATTTTTACAGTCTGCACATCCAGCTTTTGTCTGACAGAAAAGCGGCTGTCGAAAGCGCCGTACTAATGATCCGAAAATTGGCAGACAGCTCGTCGTACGAATTGTTCCGATCCGAGTTTCGTATCGTGTGTACGGGCCTTAAAGCTGGCCATTTGAATCAAAGTCCATCCAATTCATCAGAAACCGGCTGAATTTCGGTCCATCTATGACCATTTCTGTTCATGAGAAGTCAATCCATCAATTGACTTCTAATGAATGGCCCTGCTGGAAAATATCTATTCGATCAGCACTTGCAGCCAATCAGCGCTGATTAGTTTATTCATATGGTGGGGGGAGTCCCACTGTCAAAATACAATGCGCCAGGACCCGGGTCTGACCCTGCAACCTCTGCAGAGTCTGGTGGTGCCTCTTCTGGCTGAGCCACCAGGGATTCTGGACAGCTCCCGGGAAACCTTCCTTGAACATTCTGTCCCTTGAACCATTTTCTCCTCCCATTAACATACTATTTAAGTCTTGCATTTGTACTTCCTGTTTGCCAAATTACTGTGCTCTCTCCAGCCAATAACTGATTCTGGTCAGTCCTGCCGCCGCCTGCATCTTTGCTGCCACTTGTTACCAACCTTTGGCTTGCTCCTCGCCTACAATTCTGCTTGATCCCAACCTACAACCTCTCGTTTCTGACCTCTGCTTGTTTACTGACTACACTTGGGCTTATCCCTACCTACGATATCTGCTACTGGACCCCGGGCTTGCTCACCTCCCGGTGGGGCAATCCTGAGGACCACGACCTGGTACTAACACGCAGCAAAACCCATCTCCAACATCAGGAGCTCTGGTGAACAGCGGTTAAAATTTAGACTCCGTGTCAGGGCTGGGCTCAGCCCTTCATTCTCAGAGTTGGCCGCTCAGCTGACGGCTAATTGCCACCTCCCATCTCTCCACAGGTACTCAGCTGTTGATGATATCCTGCTCGTCACTCCTGCCTATCTTAAGCCGTTCAGCCCAGTGGATCTCTGCCTTCACCTTGGTCAACATCACAGAAACTATCTCCTGCGATCCTGTTCTAGACTGCTTTGCTGACATCCCTTCCTGCTCCAGATCCTGCTTGCTGTTGCACTACATTTATCCTTGACTTCTGGCTTGGCTGACTATCCGTTTCGGTTACTGAACTTTGTCTATGTTTTTACTATTTTTTTTTGCTATTTTTACTTTTATTAAACAAGTGTGATTGTACTTCTGTCTCGGCCTGATTTCATGGTTTCTGACACTCCGCACCTCAGGTGTGCCAAAGTCATTTGCCAGGATGACCTGCTCTGTACCTAGTCAACTGATCCAGCTACTGCTATAGCTACTGGTCTCCAAGCATGACCCATGATGATGACACAATGACACAGCAGGGAGACCTTCCCAACCACCTCGAATGTGTGGATGGGGAAATCGGTCCAGTTTGTTTTAATCAGCCAGCTGGCTGAACGAAAAAACCTGAGCCATGTATGGCCAGCTTAATGGTCCTTACATGTGGTGCTGATATATTAATGGCATATCTTCCTGGCAGAAAATTTCTGTGTAAAAAAAAAAAAAAAAAAAAAAAAAAAAAAAGCAAATATGGTCCGTATAGTGTGAGCGTTTACACGTGTATAGACGCTTAAATGCCCATTACATTTTAAAGCAGTATCAAACCCAAAAGCAAACATTTTTTATATTGCAGCTTACCGATTCTTAGATGGGATATAGAGCTGGGCGATTTTCTCCAAAAAAAAAAAAAAAAAAAAAAACTTGATTCACGATTCGAATAGAGTTTTTTTTTTTTTTCGATAGACACCACGTCGGTCCTGAGGAGCTGTGGGCAGGAGTTTTTAGGCGAGGCCTCGGTTTCGGCCTAGTCCGAAGCCGAGACCTCACCTAAAAACTCCTGCCCGCCGGTCCTGGTGAAAAAAAAAAAAATTTTGCTGAAAATTTTAGTTTTGGGTTTATATCGCTTGACATGACCTTTTTCGCTTTTTCTGCACGGGCAAATTAAAGGGTCACTCCAAAGCACGCTGGGGATTGTGGTTTTATAACTGCTATTTAATGTACTGTCCAGTTTTGCTTCATTCTACAAACCCCTATAAAATGTGCTCGGCATTTATTCCAACGTCGAATGGTTCAAAATCCAGACATTTTATAAGAGAATATTTTGGACAGAGCTTCATAACTCAGCAAGATAAATCCAGATCTTACTGCCCAGACGTTGCTAGATGCCAAAATGTATTCTTACGATTGTCTTTTTTTATTAAACTGAAGCCAGATAAAAAATAAAATTATGAACCCCAAAAGTAGACAGAGTACTTATTTTGGACATTTTAGGCCAACATATTAGAATTAAAAAAGGGACACTAATGAGAGGGTCTTGAAGGCTGCCATTGGTGAACTCTCCTTTGGGAATGATAGTTCCCTGGCTAGTTCTCATGTTTATGCTCGACTTCCAACGCCCTGGAACAGGTATTAAAAAAAAACAAGGTTGACACGGTCACCAATGTAACTTTTACAGTATCTCACAAAAGTGAGTACACCCTCACATTTTTATTATATCTTCATGTGACAACACTGAAGAAATGACACTTTGCTACAATGTAAAGTAGTGAGTGTACAGCTTGTATAACAGTGTAAATTTGCTGTCCCCTCAAAATAACTCAACACACAGCCATTAATGTCTAAACCGCTGGCAACAAAAGTGAGTACACCCCTAAGTGAAAATGTCCAAATTGGGCCCAAAGTGTCAATATTTTGTGTGGCCACCATTATTTTCCAGCACTGTCTTAACCCTCTTGGGCAGGGAGTTCACCAGAGCTTCACAGGTTGCCACTGGAGTCCTCTTCCACTCCTCCATGACAACATCACAGAGCTGGTGGATGTTAGAGCCCTTGCGCTCCTCCATCTTCTGTTTGAGGATGCCCCACAGATGCTCAATAGGGTTTAGGTCTGGAGACATGCTCGGCCAGTCCATCACCTTTACCCTCAGCTTCTTTAGCAAGGCAGTGATCATCTTTGAGGTGTGTTTGGGGTCATTATGTCGCCATACTGCCCTGCGGCCCAGTCTCTGAGGGGGATCATGCTCTGCTTCAGTATGTCACAGTACATGTTGGCATTCATGGTTCCCTCAATGAACTGTAGCTCCCCAGTGCCGGCAGCATTCATGGAGCCCCAGACCATGACACTCCCTCCACCATGCTTGACTGTAGGCAAGACACGCTTGTCTTCGTACTCCTCACCTGGTTGCCGCCACACACGCTTACTGAGGAAGGCCTGTGATTGGCCGATACATGTCTAGAAGGGAAGTGCTGATAGTGCTGTCCAGCCAGGCACAGTGTATGTGGACATGACGGTGCTACTCTGGAGGTTTATATACAGGGCTTTTTTTCTCAGAGAATAGGTGCAGGAACTCAACCATGCCCGCCACACACACACACACCTGCCAAATGGCATCAAATAGTAGCTCTTCTCTCTGCATACAACCCCCTCCCTCCACTGCCCTCACCCCCCCCCCCCCTCCTTAAAAGCTCCACCATCTGTCATACCTTTGTTGCAATATTAAGCTGAAACACCTATCCGGCTGTAGTACCTCCCAGCATACTATACTACAGTCACTTGCAAGGGAGATCATGCAGTAGGAGCATCAACAACTGGTCACCAGGGAAAAAATGGAGACCACAGAGGGTGCAGCCTACCACGCACCCTCTCCTGCCCATGACTGCACTGAACCCTGGGCATCTGTTCTGTATCTCCCTTGTCCCCGTCCAGCACTGAGTAGGATCTGCACAGGGGATCTAACCTGTGGGAGCTACTGGGAGATAGGATATCACTTCTAAATGCAGAAGCTGAACTTCAGTGTTACCAAGTGATAGTGGTGAGCAGGGAGCAGAAGACCTGCCAGAGGTGGTGGAACTGAGTTCCCCTAGTTCCTGCTGAAAAAAAGCCCTGTTTATATGTGATTTTAAAAGTTTTTATCTTGTAAGTGCAACTTGTCTGTTTGGGGGCTTTGAATAAATTTGTATACGGAGAACACTATGGTCTCTATACTTATTATTTACATGTCCTGAACTCATGGAATCTTCAGCCAAGCTGGGAGGGGATTCAATTCTTTGAATGTTAATGAGCTGAGTTATCATTAAGAAAAGAGCCATCTGAATTACCCACCATTGATTGGGAAGAGGAAGTGAGAGCAAAGAGCTTGTGGGGAGATCCGCATATGAGTTTTGACTCATCTGGGAGGCCCTCACTGCTGAGCCTGGAGATAAAAGGTGCCTGCTGATTTTTAGATGGTCGATTGTTTCATGGAAAGTCATCATCTTTGGTTGATCTGAGTCCAACTCGGCCCGTAGGGGCCGCTGCTAGAGGTGAGAGGCTAGGGGAACAGGTGGCGCACCGCGGATGGGGATCGGATGAAGCGGACATTGATTTTTTTTTTGCACATCGATTGATTTTTTGCACTTTCTTCACTTATGAACTGTTTCTTGAAGATATTGTACATATTTATTTTGTTGGTCTCATTATCACTGTGAATGGGGATTGGATGAAGTGGAAATCAATCGTTTTTTTGCACATCGATCGTTTTTTGCACTTTGCACTTTTCTCACACAACGAACGGTTTTGAAGATATATTTTATTTATTGCATCTTATCAATTGTTTGAGATTTATTTATTCACAGCAATTTATCAGTTGTTATTTTCTAAGGACACTCATTAGTCATTTAGCGTACTGTTTTGATTAGCTTGTACTCATTCTGCACGTTATGGTTTAGTATTGTTTGTGATTACTGTTTTTTTATTTGTTATCACCGCATGGTGACTGGATCTGCACAACTAGTATTAGTTTGAATTATTATAGATTCATTGATTTTTTTTATTGATTAGGTTTGTTAGCGCCACATCATTTTTTATATTTTTATTTTTTGCTGTGTGGGAACACATATGTTTGCAGCTTCTTTTTTACCTTAGCAATTTATATGTGGTTTTGCGCATTAGTTTACCTCCACTTTTAGCCCCACACGCTTGACACCATCTGAACCAATTAGGTTTATCTTGGTCTGATCAGACCACAGGACATGGTTCCAGTAATCCATGTCCTTAATCTGCTGGTCTTCAAACTGTTTGCGGGCTTTCTTGTGCATCATTTTTAGAGGAGGATTCCTTCTGGGGGGACAGCCATTCAGATCAATTTGAAGCAGTGTGTGGCGTATGGTCTGAGCACCGACAGGCTGACCTCCCACCCCTTCAACCTCTGCAGCAATGCTGGCAGCACTCATACGTCTATTTCCCAAAGACAACCTCTGAATATGATGCTGAGCACGTGCACTCAACTTCTTTGGTTCGACCATGGCAAGGCCTGTTCTGAGTGGAACCTGTCCTGTTAAATCGCTGTATGGTCTTGGCCACCGTGCTGCAGCTCAGTTTCAGGGTCTTGGCAATCTTCTTATAGCCTAGGGCAGTGATGGCGAACCTTGGCACCCCAGATGTTTTAGAACTACATTTCCAATGATGCTCAACTACACTGCAGTGTGCATGAGCATCATGGGAATTGTAGTTCCAAAACATCTGGGGGGCCAAGGTTCACGATCACTGCCCTAGGCCATCTTTATGTAGAGCAACAATTCTTTTTTTCAGATCCTCAGAGAGTTATTTGCCATTAGGTGCCATGTTGAACTACCAGTGACCAGTATGAGAGAGTGAGAGTGATAACACAACATTTAACACACCTGCTCCCCATTCCCACCTGAGACCTTGTAACGCCAACGAGTCACATGACACCAAGGAGGGAAAATGGATAATTGGGCCCCATTTTGACATTTTCACTTAGGGGTGTACTCACTTTTGTTGCCAGTGGATTAGACATTATTGGCTGTGTGTTGAGTTATTTTGAGGGGACAGCAAATATACACTGTTATACAAGCTGTATACTTACTACTATACATTGTAGCAAAGTGTCATTTCTTCTGTGTTGTCACATGAAAAGATATAATAAAATATTTTCAAAAATGTGAGAGGTGTACTCACTTTTGTGAGATACTGTAAGTCAGTATTAGCAGCAACATGAAAACAAAATTCATGCCTGTGTTCCATCAAGATAGCCGATTAATTGAGATCTCCAATCAAGTCACTTCCGATTACTGTAAATGTAAAGCATCAGTAATTGGAGATTCAGACGACTTGCTGTTTTGACACAACACCGGCAACTGTGTACATTTTTGTTTATTAAAAATCTTACAAACATAATAAAAACATTTACATAGATACAAAATAAATAAATAAATAATTATATATATATATATATATATATATTATATATTATATATATATATATATATATATATATATATATATATATATATATATATATATATATATATATATATATATATATATATATTTATATATATTTTGCCAGACATAAGAACTGCAGAGGTGATCAAATACCACCAAAGGAAAGCGCTATTTATATATATCATATTATATTACATCAGCATAGCAAAAACATAAAGAAAACTAAATATACCAACCTAAACAAAGCCATAACCTCCACCTAAAACACCCTCAGCTGTACGTCAGCACTTTAAACAACTATGGCAGGCGCGTGCACCCGCTGCACTGTGGAGGAGCTGATGCGTGTGGCTGGCGGCCACCGGCGATTGCTCCACAGAGAGGCAGATCGGGGATCTGTCAATGTAAACAAACAGATCCCCGTTCTGACAGGGGAGTAGAGACTGATTGTCTGTTCCTAGTAATCAGGAACAGCGATTTCTCTCCTTCTCCAGTCAGTACACTGCCCCTACAGTTAGAAACACATCCCTAGGGAACAGTTAAAGTGATTGTAAACCCTTTACAACCATTTTTGACTACAGGCAAGCCTAAAATAAGGCTTACCTGTAGCTACCATGGAGAGAGAGAATGAGAATATACACACACACACACACATACATATATATATATATACACACACACACACATACATACACACACACACACACACACACACACACACACACATATATATATATATATATATATATATATATATATATATATATATATATAATCTATTTCCCATTTTGTAGACGCTATAACTTTTGTGCAAACAAATCAATATATTGTAGAAAATAATGTAGAATACATATTGGCCCAAACTGATGAAGAAATTATTATTTTTTTTGGATATTTATTATTATTGTAAAAAAAATTGTTTTTTTTTTCAAAATTGTCGGTCTTTTTTTGTTTATTAGCGCCAAACATAAGAACCGCAGAGGTGATCAAATACCACCAAAGGAAAGCGCTATTTGTGGGGAAAAAAGGACGTCAATTTTGTTTGGGTACAGCGACCGCACAATTGTCAGTTAAACCAACACAGTGCAGTATCGCAAAAAAAGGCCTGGTCATTAAGGGGGAAAGTCTTCGGGTCCTTAAGTGGTTAACATTACACTGTCCTTCACAATGCACACCAGCGTGCATGCCCTAAACAAATCCATGTGAGTTAGAGTAAATGAACCCCTAAAGGTGACCTGGAAGGGCATGCTGGGAAATCATCATGGCTTGCCCCCAGATCTGGCTCTAACGTGATGCTGAGATGTATGTCAGTGAAAGAGCCGATAAAAGCACACAAAAGATTCCCTTCCATCAGTGAACTGAAACACTGCACTGGGAGGGCCAAGTTTTAATGATTTCCCTCTGCTACTACAAACGTCTGACTCCGGGAGTACTGGATCAAAGTCTTCCCTCCCTCGCCCTCACTCTGCAAGAGCGCATGTGACTCCAGCAGCTCAATGCTGGAGAATGTTGTTAGGGACAAACTCTGCATTGCAGTTACAGCCTCACAGGGTCAAACTGGGGTATGCACAGCCCAGTCATAAATCAAGATGAAAGGCCTCAATGTCTCCAAGTGAGGACGTCTTATACAGGACAAATAGTCAACCCCATAAATACGCAGAAATATGGAAATGAATGAACGCTGCTTACAAATGTTTGAGAATTTCATCATAGAACCAATAAATAAAAGATACACACATTTATGGAATTAAAATTGGCCACAGCCCTTTATTAGTTGTAGCAGGGCATTTCCTTGCCAGGATCCAGGTCTAATAAACAGCCAGTAAACTAATGAGTCAGCTGTGTTCTGGGCTTTAAGTACCGTAATCACCAGACCAAGGCTCTAGGCTCCCAGTTGGAGACGACTCCACCCTGCAGACAGGAGGTCTGGGCATGGGAGTCAGTAGGGCTTCACCTAGGGGAGAGAGGTGGGAGCCGGTGTAGCACAAAGCACTGTACGCATGGAGGGGCTGAGCATCCGGTCTGTGGGAGACAGACCAAGGCCCTAAAGTGTAAAGCCCCTTTCACACTGTCGGACTGTTCAGGTCCACTTGTCAGCGGACCTGAACGGGCGCTCCATGTTAGTCTATGGAGCGACGGATGTCAGTGGTGAAATGTCCGCTGACATCCGACCCGGTCCGATCCGCTAAAATCAGACGGATGGCCCTACGTTCACATCCGTCCCTGGCGGATTGGATCGGGTGAGAACTGATGAAAACGGACATGCTCTCCGTTTACGTCCGATCTCTCCATAGCAACCAGCGGCGCTCAGTGAGCAGAGAGGGACCTGTCATCCGCCGGCTCAGCGAAGATCAACGGAGAGATCTCCCGCTAAGCTGGCGGACTCCGTGGCAGCGGATCCGCCTCGTGGGAATGAAGCCTTAGGCCTGAGCTGGAGAGCTGCGTTCACAAGACAGGAGGGCTGAAAATCGTTTACTTTGGTAGCAGGACTGTAAAGGCTCTTTCACACATGCGGACCGTTCAGAACTACCTGTCCGTTTTTTTCAGCGGATCTGAACGGTCGCTCCATACACCTCTATGGATCGACGGATGTCAGCAGTGACATGTCAGCTGACATCCGATCCGATCCACAAAATCCAGGCAGATGGAGAACCCTATTTTCCATCCGTCTGGTGGATTGGATCGGATGAAAACGGACAGGCGGACTGCAATCATCTGATTCCCCCCCATAGAGAGCGGAGCTCTGACAGGTCCGTCCCTACACAGTGTGCAGAGACAGACTTGTCATCCGTCGGCTCAGCGGGGATCAACAAAGCGATCCCTGCTGAGCAAGCGGATGCCTAAATATGGATCCGCATGTGTGAAAGAGCCCAACTACTGAATACCCCTGAGAGGGAATCTTCTGTGTTTATTTTCAACTTTCTTTTACAAAAAAGTGGGCAAAACCAGCCCTGAAATGGATAAAAGCGAGTGGTGGTGTCCTTAAAGCGCTACACTTGGAGTGAACCCCTTACAAAGTTTATAAAGAACCTAATAATTAAGATTATTTTATAACCCTCAACGATCTTATTTATAATTACTAATTTAAGCGGTGTTCCAGCTGAAATTTTTTTTTCTAAAAGTCAGCAGCTACAAACACTGTAGCTGCTGACTTTTAATAAGCACACCTACCTGTCCAGTGTGCCCGCGATGTCGGCCGCCCGAGGCTGAATTTGTCCATCGGATCGGGTCCCGGCGCCGCCATTCGAACTAAGGGAAACAGGCAGTGGAGCCTTGCGGCTTCACTGCCCGTTTCCTACTGTGCATGCGCGAGTCGCTTTGTGAATGGCCGGCTGTGTTCTGGGGGACACACACACACACAGGTCCCAGAACACAACGCACCCCATTCCCCAGAAGACAACGTGGAGGAAGAAAAGATCGAAGACTACCGCGGAATAGGCAGTGGCAGATTAGGACCATCTGCCTAGCAACAGCCATTTCTGTATTTTTTTTTCAATTTTTTTTTCACATTTTTAGAAACCTTTTTATGTAATTATTTTTTTTAGGGTGGACCTCTGCTTTAAGCGGAGTTCCGGACGTTTTCTTTTTTTTTATTTTAGATAAAATTCCCCCCAGTATAGTCACCGCTTGTTCGTTTACATATAGCCATCTTCAAAAGTGTCCCCTGGTCTGTTTTTGTGCAGCATTGAAAACTTGCTTACTTATTTCGCCTTCTGTACAGCGCGGCCATGTAGACTCTGGGCATGTGAAGCCCGCTGGGTCTCTCTTCCGGGATTCCGTGCATGCTGGCTACCTAGCATGCACCTCCCGATCTCGCCCATGAGCAGTGCCCATGCAGTGCCCCATCAGTTTCCTCTGAAAGTACATTAAAGTGGTTGTAAACCTAGTTACACCACTTGTACCTATAGGTAAGACTATAACAAGGCTTACCTGTAGGTACTGTAAATATCTCCTAAACCTGCATGGTTTAGGAAATATTTACCATATACACTTGCGCCGACAGCACCGTTCCTTTGTCTTACAGGGTTTTCTTTTTCTTCAGTTTACAACCACTTTAAAATCACCTCCTTTAAGTAGTATTGACCCTGTTGTGCCTGCAGCTCCAGCTTCCACCTGCTGCCAATACTTGCACGTCTTCCTAGGAACAATACCAACAAAAAACACTGCCGCTATACATCCCCTATTCAAAAATGGCGCCAATCAATCTCTGCCTAGCCTTGCGTCATTTCCTGTTTTAACATAACACAATGCTAGTAGCAGGGGGGGGGGGGGGGGGGACAAATGACCCCTGGGATTGAACACACATAAATCCCAGGAGCCGATGCCGCCACGGAAAGGACGTAACTCGCCGTGGTGAGTTACGTGTTGGTGTTGTTGGAATTTCCGCCAACAAATGTTGACTAGCAGGTTCTCAAATCTTCCGCCAACAAATGTTTGTCGTCGGACTTTCCAATCGTGTGTACACAAGTCCGTCGCACAAAAGTCCACGCATGCTCAGAATCAAGTACAAGCTGGAAGCGCTCGGTCTTGTAAAACTAGCGTTCGTAATGGAGATATCACATGACTATTGAACTTCCTTTTTATCGGCTCGCCGTAATTGTTGGCCAACATTTGTGTGACCGTGTGTATGCAAGACAAGTTGGAGCCAACACCCTACGAATAAAATTCCACGGTTTTGTTGTCGGAAAGTTTGATTGTGTGTAAGGGGCATTACTCGTTATATCAGCGCTGCATGTGGATTTTTTAAATATACTTTTATTTGTATATCAAACAAATTGTGCTGGCTGCTTAAATATTCTAGCTAGATCTTTGGTAGCGCGGATACCCCCATACATTTTTTATGGTAGTGTAGTGCATCTTCCAGGACCAGTCCAGCATTGCATCTCCAGCCGTCACTTTCTATCCCTACATTTGAACCCTGTTTTCTTACTTTGATCAGGAAAAAGACACTTTTCTTTTTGAAAAGTGAAAACATAAAAAAAAGAAAAAAAAAAAAAAAAAAGGTAATATGAGCTCCTCCAAATACAAGCAGAGGAACCGGCCCCATCTGCACAAGCCATTGATAAAAGACGATTAGCCGCTGCCGTCGATTAAACAAAGACAGCTTGTTTTTGTCCCCCATTTTCCTCAGTATTTTTTTTGGCATGTGCTTCAAAAGCAGTCATTTTCTAACGTTTCTGAGGCCTTTCTGTATTCTTCTGTCACATGCTCTTCAAAGACACAAGACGGCTTTCCAGAAAACGCACAGTCTAAGGACACGGGCTGGGGGGGTGTTAACACACATTCATCCCTCGGTATGGGAAAGGATGACTTCTGATTACCCACAAGGCAGCTCTCTGTGCGTCAATGTTTCACATGTACCCGGTGTTTACCTCAGCAGCGAGCCCCAAGACCTTTATTCATCAGAATAAGAAAATAAATAAATTAAAACAGAGATGTAAATGCAATAAGCTGCAAAGGGGGAGTATCCACTTAAGGACCGGGCCTCTTTTTGAGATTTGTTGTTTACAAGTTAAAAACTGTTTTTTTTTTGCTAGAAAATTACTTAGAACCCCCAAACGTTATACATTTTTTTTTCTAACATCCTAGAGAATAAAATGGCGGTCGTTGCAATATTTTCTGTCACACCGTATTTGCGCAGCGGTTTTACAAGCGCACTTTTTTTGGAAAAAATACACTTTTTTGAATTAAAAAATAAGACAACAGTTAAGTTAGCCCAATTTTTTTTTATATTGTGAAAGATAACGTTACACCAAGTAAATTAATACCCAACATGTCACGCTTCAAAATTGCGCCCTCTCATGGAATGGCGACAAACTTTTACCCTTAAAAATCTCCATAGGCGACGTTTAAAAAAAATTCTACAGGTTGCATGTTTTGAGTTACAGAGGAGGTCTTGGGCTATAATTATTGCTCTCGCTCTACCGATCGCGTTGATACCTCACATGTGTGGTTTGAACACTGTTTTCATATGCAGGCGCTGCTCACATGCGTTCGCTTCTGCACGCAAGCTCGGTGGGACAGGGCACATTTAAAACATTTTTTATTTCTTCTTTATTTTACCGTTTATTTTTTTATTTTTACACTGTTCTTAAAAAAAAAAAAAAAAATCGTGTCACTTTTATTCTTATTACAAGGAATGTAAACATCCCTTGTAATAGAAAAAAAAAACATGACAGGACCTCTTAAATATGAGATCTGGCGTCAAAAAGACCTCAGATCTCATATTTACACTAAAATGCAATTAAAAAAAATAAATAAAAAAAACTTTGTCTTTTGAAAAAAAAAAAAAAATTAAAAAAAAATGGCCCTTTAAGAGCTATGGGTGGAAGTGACGTCTTGACATGGTTTCCGCCCTGCATGTTGATGGGTGGGAGCCATCTTCCCCTCACTCGTCTCCATACCCAGCAAGGAAGAGGATCCGTTCGCCTCCGCCGTACCGACGGCTCAGGTAAGCGGCGAAGGGCTTCAGAGCGCGGTGGGAAGGGGGAGCCCCTCTCCCTATAAAAGTGATCTTGCGCTGCAGAGACCACCATTATCGGAAGCCGGACCGCCGCCTAGCTGCTGCCATAACAACGATATTCCTCTTCAAAGTTAGGACGTATATCAGCGTGCGGCGGTCCGGAAGTGGTTATAGACCGCTAGACCAGACAAATAATCCTCTTGCTTTCCAGGACATGGATGGGGCCAGATGTGGCCCCTTTCTTGCCAGATGTGGCCCCTTTCTTGCCTTTATCTGGTCCTTGAGGGATTATTCCTGCCACTAACAATGGGCATAATTCCTTCTACTGACAAGATAAATAGGGCAGTAATCCTCCTACTGACACCAACTATTTCTCCCCTAATACCAAAAATCAGGCATTGTTTACTCCTACTAGGCCCAGTCCGGCCCCCCTAAAGTCTGAGGACAGTAAACTGACCCTCTCTTTAGAAAAGTATGGAGACCCCTGTTTTAGACACAGATATAGGCCTCATTCACACAGGCATACAACATAGTTTTGTACACCACGGTATAGGAGTCTACACGGGGCTTTTCTTTCTTAGAAAATAGGTGGAGGTACTCCCCCCTTCTGAATCACCCCTTGACCCGTCCCTTGGCTCCACCCCCTACCCACCTCCGCCCCTTTTAGAGAATACATAACCAAGTATTATTTTGTGTTGATAAGTAATTTGCATGGAATACGTTAACAACATGAAAAGCCGTAAAACATCTCCTGCAGCCAGCAACACTGGACCCCCCCCCCAGCAACAATAGACCTCCACAACAAAATATCCTCCCAGCAAAAATAAATCTTCCAGCAACTATAGACCCCTCCCTCAATAGTAGATCCTTCCTAGCAACAATTGCCCCCCAGAAACATAAGACCCCCCCCCAGCATCAATAGGTCCCCCCGCAGTGACAATAGACCCTCCAGCACACCCCAGCACCCCTTTCCATTACATACATTCAGTGCTGTAGGTGCCGGAACTGTGTTCCCTCACATTCCTGCTGAAAAAAAGCCCTGAGTCATTGTTGAACATGAGCACGGAGGGATGGGGGCTCTTTAAAAAAAAAAAAAAAAATATTTCCCTTATTTATTTTTCTTCTTTTATTTTTACTCTTTCCCTTTAATATATATTTTTTTTTAATCACTTTTATGTGAAAGAATTTAATAACTTCGACCTCCACCTTGGCCCCGGAAGTGAGATCATGACGTTGTTCTGGTCCTCCAATGCCATGAAGGCGATCAAAGCGGATCTACTCTTCGATCGCCTGTATGACCAGCCAGCGGCACCGTCGGGTCGTTTCATGGGCGAGCCGGCGGGAACGGTGACCTCAAGAAACAGCAGCTCATTACCGCTCAGAGCGCTTTCAAGAGAAAGCCAGCCGCGGGCGGAAAAAAACAACAAAAAAAAACACAATACTGGGCTTATTTTCAGCCATAATCCTGGAAAACCACAACGTAGATATACACACATATTGCGGTTGGCAAGTGGTTAATTAGGAAGTAGCACACATACAATAAATGGTTCTTAATGGAAACTATTCTTCTTCCCCAATCATATTTCTCTGTGTGATAATGGTCAGTCAGCCAGACAGCCCTACACATATGGATCATGTACACTAGATCTTGGCATACCTCCCAACTTTTTGAGATGGGAATGAGGGACACCTAGCAGCAAAATTATGCAGGCATAGGACACGCCCCTTGCCACGCCCCCCTTAAAGGATAATTGTACAAAAAAAAACAAGATTGGTTAAACCCACAAGTGTTTATTTTTACCACTACTATTCCTTTATATTGGCTTTTGGAATTTACAAATGCAGCAATTTAGAAATCAGATGAAAGGTTTAGATCTGGAAAACACTTTTTGATAGATAAAAAGTGCTTTTTATATATGCAACTATATAGATCAGACCAAAATGAGGAGGAATGAGGGACAGAGGGACATTGCTCCAAATCAGGGACAGTCCCTCGAAATCAGGGACAGTTGGGAGCTATGGACCTTGGCGATTTCACCAGTTGCCATTTGGTTTATTCTCTGACCAATGTTGGTATAAACCTACAAAGTCTTCCACCCTCGAGTCTTCAGAAAAAGGCACCTTCAATCCCTCGGTTGTATTGTCCGGCTTGCACAACTACCATAGCTCCAAACTGTCCCTGATTTAGAGGGACTGTCCCTGATTTGGAGCAATGTCCCTCTGTCCCTCTTTTCTTCTCATTTGTCCCTCATTTTGGTCTGATCTACCGTATATAGTTGTATATAAAATGCACTTTTTATCTATCAAAAAGTGTTTTCCAGAACTAAACCTTTCATCTGATTTCCAAATTTGTAAATTGTAAAAGCCAATATAAAAGAATAGTAGTGGTAAAAAAAGGCAATTGTGGGTTTTAACCAATCTTGTTTTTTTGTACGATTCTCTTTTAAGGGGGGGCGTGGCAAGGGGTGTGTCCTATGCCTGCATACTTTTGCTGATAGGTGTCCCTCATTCCCATCTCAAAAAGTTGGGAACTATGCAACTACCACCCAGGTAGATGTTTTTTTCCATTTGTTTCTTTTAATGTGGAGCAATGTGCAAAGTTGCTAATCTCCCCTGGGGGCTCATGAGACTTGTAGCATTCTCCATTTAAAGATCCATTCTCTACAGCGGTGGTGAATATATGTGGAAGTAAAGTGCTAGACTGGCCCAGACAAGACCCAGCCTGCAGTACAGAAGGACAGGCTGCTTGTAAACCTCGCTTTACCACACATCATCAACCATCGCTGCATACAGATAAGCCTTACTCTCGCAATGCATGTAAGGGCATGTACCCCATCAGGGCCTGGCATGGGGAGGGTGTGTCTGAATCCATCTCTCACATACACAATATACGTCTTTCTTCTTTTCAATACGAACTTTCACATTTGAGTGATCTCCAATATTACGAGCATGTTCCCATTTTTAACAAAGTTTGGACAGATGGGAAGGTTTAAAATTATAAGTTTGATAAAATAAATAAAAATTATTGTTGAAAATAAATAAATAAATAAATATGACACTAAGGCCCATTCCATACTTGTGCGATTTTTCCTGCGACTTTGGATATCAGAGTCACATGACAAATCGTACCCCACGATTCCCAATGATAACCATTCATATCTGTGCGACTTCAAGTCGCACCGACTTCAAAAAGTAGTCCCTGTACTACTTTGGTCCAACTTTGATGGCCCAGTTTACAAAGGCATTCCCTGAAATTGCGGCAGAAACGCAGCCGCAAAATCATGGTAAAATCGTGTGACTTTCAATTCCTGACAGTGTGAAAGGCATAGCTCCCAACTGTCCCTGATCTCGAGGGACTGTCCCTGATTTGGAGCAATGTCCCTCATTCCTCCTTATTTTGGTCTGCTCTATATAGATGTATATAAAATGCACTTTTTTTACTTTTTATCAAAAAGTGTTTTCCAGCACTAAACCTTTCATCTGATTTCTAAATTGCTGCATTTGTACGTTTCAAAAGCCAATATAAAAGGAATAGTAATGGTAAAAAATCACTTGTGGGTTTAACCAATCTTGTTTTTTTGTACAATTCTCCTTTAAGGGGGCGTGCCAGGGGGTGTGTCCTATGCCTGCATACTTTTGCTGATAGGTGTCCCTCATTCTCATCTTAAAAGGTTGGGAGGTATGTGAAAGGGGCCTAAAGGATATCCTTATTTTCCAAAAATAATCGATACACGTCTACTACCTAATGGCCCTGCAAACTATTTTTCATTAAACGCTGCCGGACCGCCCCACACATATACTACAGCAGGGCAGCCCTTCATCGCAAAATCATGCACCGGTACATGATTTTTTTCTGGAGCTGGCGACCAGCTCCCACTGTGATTGGACACAGCGGGAGCCAATCAGCGATGTCCGCCGGGACCTGCCGATCGTTCCCGAGGCAGATCGCCGTTCTTTGACAGGAGAAGACAGAGATCTTGTGTTTTTGCTAAGTAGGAACACGGATCTTTGTCTTCTTACAGTACAAGCACCCTCTGCCCCCACCAAAGAAGTTAGAGAGCACCCCATAGGGACACATTTAACCCTTTGATTGCCCCTGATGTTAACCCCTTCCTTGCCAGTGTCATTAGTACAGTGACAGTGCATATTATTTAGCACTGATCACGGTATTAGTGTAGCTGGTCGCCAAAAAAGTGTCACTTCGCGTCCAATTTGTCCGCTGCAATGTTGCGCTGATCGCCACCATTACTCGTAAAAAATAAAATATCTAAAAATTCCATAAAAATATCCCATAGTTTGTAGATGCTACAACATTGTGCAAAGCAATCAATATACACTTATTGGGATTTTCTTTTCTTTTTTTTTTACCAAAATATGTAGCAGAATACATATTGTCCATTACTAGTAAAAAAAATAAAAAATCCCATATTTTGTAGACGCTATAACTTTTGTGCAAACCAATCAATATACACTTATTGGGATTTTTTGTTTACCAAAAATATTTAGCAGAATAAATATTGGCCTAAATTGATGAAGAAGTTTGATTTTTTTTTACATTTTTTTTAGGGCTGTTACTGATTAAAATTTTCGTGTTCGATTAATAGTTTTTTTTTTTTTTTTTAATTGATTAATTGACTAATTTCGATTAATTATAACGCACATACAGATCCAACTACTTTTAGCTTTTGTTATGGCAACGGCCGCAGCCGGACATAGCGGAGCATGGCTAGGACATCACACGTCAATCAAAAGCAAGCGCCGCCGTCATGGCAACAGCAGAAGCCGATCCACACGGCAAAAATATCACAGCTTATCAGCCTCTAAAAGGACAACAATGTTAAAAACGGAGGTTATCAATCAAATTTACCTACTGTTAGCTCACTGAATGATCCCATTTAACCACATCCATATTTACCATCACTGTCTAGGCTGTCTGGTAACGTCACGGACATCAACGTTACCGGACTCCTCCCCCCTTCTCTTAATTAGCAGACATAGGCACTTGAGGAAGGGGGGGGAGGAGTCCGGTGACGTCACCGGATCTCCGACAGAACTCCCTGAAGACCCGGAAGCCGGCGGAGAGGTGAGTACCGATCAAAAGAATTTTGATTGATCAAAAAAATTAACGATTAATCGAGGAATTAATCTTTAATTTCCACAAATTGGATGTTTTATAGCAGAAAGTAAAAAATACATTTTTTTTTCAAAACTATCGGTCTTTTTTTGTTTATAGCGCAAAAAAATAACCGCAGAGTTGATCAAATACCACCAAAAGAAAGCTCTATTTGTGGGAAAAAAAGGAAATCAATTTAATTTGTGTAATGTGTTGCACGACTGCTTAATTGTGAGTTAAAGTAACGCAGTGCTGAATCGCAAAAAATAGCCTAGTCATGAAGGGGGGGGGGGGGTAAACCTTCTGGGGGTTGAAGTGGTTAAATGGTTGTCATCCGCCGCCATTCAATCCGATCCTGTCCACCAAAAACAGACAGATGGGGGGACCTATTCCCCATCCTTCTGGTGGATTGGATGGCACGAGATGGAAACAGAAAGGCGGTCCATTTCCATCTGATTGCCCCATAGACAAGAGCGGGCTGTGTCCATGTCTGCTCTGCATAGCGGAAAGGACACGGACCTGTCACTTGCTCAGCGGGGGATCAGCGGAGAGCTTCACAGAAGTGCCTGTGTGAAAGGGACCTTACGGTGTTTTCTGCTTCCTTGTAATGTCTACTGTGAGCTCCCAAACCTCTCCCCTTCCTCGCTCACTTCCATTTGTTTGGACCTATCAGTGTACACTGGTTACAGTCATGTATTGTGCATAGAGCAGTGCACATATCTCATAGTCCATCTCAAGAGCAAGCAAGAAGTCAGATCACACCAACCAAATAATAAAAATAAATTTAAAAAAAAAAAAGGAATTTGGATATTAGGAAAAAGAAAAAAAATATAGAATATAATAATATATATATATATATATATATATATATATATATATATATATATATATATATATATATATATATATATATATATATATATATATATATATATATAATTTTCTATCAGAGCGGGAAAAGGTTGAATCCATAAAAAGATTCAATTTTTTTTTTCGGTGTCACAGGAACATGTATTGAGGGAAAATTTCTCCATTGGAGTCAGACAGAAAAAAAAAGAAAAAAAACCTGGAAGGAATTTCTCTTTTCCTCACTCTATCCAAAGTTACATGGAAAGATTTTGGCAGGAGTTAAAGGATGAGTTTCCGTCCTGTCCAGGATATAGGATGCTCCGCACAGTGAACACCGGCCTCCAGCATCACAGGAGTGAGCGCACATCCTCGTTCACAACTCAGGCCTGTGCAGTGCCCTCCCCTGTAGCAGCTTAGTGCACATACAGAGCTCCCAACTGTCCCTGATTTCAAGGGACTTTCCCTTATTTGGAACAAAGTCCCTCTTTTCTCCTCATTTGTCCCTCATTTTGGTGTAAAATATATACGGTAGTTGTATATAAAACATGAAAATCTCAAATGCCAGTATAAAAAAAATAGTTGTAAAAAAACAAAAAACAAAAAAAAAAACACTTGTGGGTTAACAAATTTTTTTTTGTAAAATTCTCCTTTAGGGGGCGTGACGGGGGGGGGGGGGATTCCTAAGCCTACACACTTTTGCGAATAGGTGTCCCTCGTTCCCATCTCAGAAAGTTGGGAGGTATACACATGTGTAGGTTTAGAACGAATGACGGGGCTCACTTCTGTGATTCTGGGGGCCAGCTCTTAATCTACGGAGTGTCCCAAAACAGGGCTGATCATTACAGTGGGAGTTTAGGGCAGGCTTTGGGGTGTCACTCTTGAGCTACTGGGAGGGTATGTCAACTAAGTACAGTACTTTAAAACTGCCCACAGCTGGGGCCCCTAGACTGCATATTGAAAAGATGAACTTGGCCTTTAAAGTGCTTATAAACCTAGTTACACCACTTTTACCTACAGATAAGACTATAATAAGGCTTACCTGTAGGTACTGGAAATATCTCCTAAACCTGCACGGTTTAGGAGATATTTACCATATACGCTTGCACCGACATCATCGGCGCATCCGCACTGAAGAAAGGGCACGATCGTGCAGTTTCTAAAGGGTCCGTGCCGTGACCGGCGGCTCCCGTGCGCATGAGTCACAGAGTCGGAGTCCACGGCCCCAGAAGGAAAAGGGGTGAAGATGGATGTGGCCACCAGCGTGGACATTGCGGGCTTCATTTGCAGGTAAGTGCAACATAATGGGCTAGTATGCGATGCACACTAGCCCATTATGCTTTTACTTTGCAGGGGAAAAAAGAGGAAGTAAAACTCAACAGGGTTTACTTCCTCTTTAAGCCTTAAATTATATATAAAAGGCATTTTTGATAGAGTGGAGAGGGATTAGAACACCTGCCAGAGGTTCATTGCTGTGTGTGCTCCTTTTAGGGAGAATCTCCCTCTCTATTCGTCCTGTTTACTGTTAACACCGAGATCGAAAGGGAAAGAAACTTCTAAATTTTGGGTCGTCACCAGAACAAGAATGGAGGGAAATCTTCCAATGGGGACACTAGACCCTCATGACCACACGCAATACCCCTTACTTTGGAGGGATTTCCTCTCACTTCCTGTTTTGGCTGTGGGACAGGAAGTGAAAGAAAATCTAGTCGTGAAAGAAAGTCTAGTCAATGGAACACAAATAGCAAAAGACTTGACATGGGTTACAAACCTTCCTTACTCTATCCAAAATGGAAAAAGGTCTTGCTTTTAGTTTCTACTTTAAAACTCCACTTTCATAGGAAACAAAAATTGCAAATGAAAAAAAATATATAGCATATACAATTGTGACACAAGTCATATTGCAATTGAGTGCTATTCAAAATGACCTTTCCTTTTCAATCTGCAGCTCTGTAATTTTCTGTAAAGTACAATGCAATATGGCAACCTGGAGAGTACACTCCCCAGAACAATCATTTCCTGCTTGTTTGATTGGCTCACTGGATTTTCCCAGAAGTCTACACTAAGGTACAAGTCAGATTTTTGGCATCCCCTGCAACAAAAATGTCATTTTTGGGGAGATACTCCCAATAGGAAATCACATCTAAATGGACGCAGACCCAAACTGCTTTCCTAACTAGTGCCCTGCAGTTACTGCAGCCGATTGACAATTATGAAATCACTCCTATTAGACTCACTCAGCACATGGACACAGAGGAACATACAGGGATATCCTCAGAATGACAAAAGGTAGGAATCTGTAACAAATGTAGCGCTGGTAGATTTATGATCTACCATTTAATAGGTAAATTTAGTGAATTGCTCGTTATAGGAAGTTAGATTTGCCTCTGTTCCAGCTTGGCTGACGTTGCGTGTGGTTCCATATTGTGCCGGTGGGTGTCATTGTCACCATCGGCGGGTGTTGGAAAAGCAACGTGTTAAAGCGGATGAGTGCTCCTCTGTCCCGGAGACAACTCGGTGGAGGTGGTCCTCCGAGTTGCATTCTGGGAGAGGGTATTTATGGGACAGACGCCATGTTTAGGGGTTCGTTTTCAGCCACCTGCTGGCCCTCCTGGCTGACAGGTATGTGTTAGAGTGCTACCTCGTGGTCCTCCCTTCCGGAGGCCAGTATCGCTGCGGCGCGTGGGTGGGCCCAGAAGCCTGTCTGGGGCCTACCACAGCAGCTGAGGAATGGTCCTGAGCTGTCTATCCAGAGGGAGGAAGCTGGACAACCGAGGAGATCCCAGGGGAGGACCCGTCATGGAAGGATCATGCAGAGTGCTGGTCTGGAGAGAGGCCTGGTGACTCGGTTTAAGGTAGTATCCTGAAGTAGTCTTATTACATGGTACTGCCGGGTTGGCTTAAAGGTCCAAGTACTGTGTATGAGATTCATCGTGAACCAATACATCCTGTGGCAGAGGATCGTACACGTTTATTTCAAGCAAGTCTGTGGCAGAGACTTTTGTTCGTGCTACGTACTGGCTGCTAGGCAAGTGAGAGAGGCCTATCCAGGCGAGCAAAGATCGTGTCCCACAAAAAGGGGATTGCATTCAAATACAGTATTCAACCTTAAAAGGATGTTCTAAAGAAACCTAAAAAAAGGTATTTGAGCTTCCCTGCAGTTTTCCTCCTGCCTCTTTCCTGCTACTTCCTTCATTACTTGGTTCAATAAAGCATTGAAAACGTACATAAGTGTTGGTGCTTATATCGTCCAGAGGTAAACTCAACGGAACCCTAGACCCGGTGCCGGTGAAACAGAGGTATCGAGAGTGAAGGTAACAGCCCGTTTAAACCAGCAGCTCCACCAAGAGTTAGTGCTACACAAAGTTTGTTAAAATCCTTGCAATGTGCATAGATCACCCAGAGGGGAATGTTTTCTAATCAACAAAAGTGGAGTTATGCTTTAAACAAATTAAAACATCCACAGGAGATAAAAGAATATGCAGGCTATGCTGAATTTTATTTCTTTATTGCCATTAAAAAATAAGATCTATATTAAAAATCTGGGACCATCGTCTGGAATTAGGTACCATTGGCAACAAAGAAGAAGGGGTAAGCATAGACTCAAAAAAATTCTACGGTGAGTTCCTGGGAATGAAGGTAAAAGTGCTATTTAGGGATTTCTTTAGTCCTTTTAACATTATACTAAACAAACAATGTTTAATTTACATTGATATTGCCGTATATGGATGATGGCACTGTAATTATTTTAATAAAAACAAATATATACATATATCCAAGTGCCTTTTTCCCCAATCGATATAGAGCTGTCACGTGACACCGATCGTTCCCAGCCTGTCTGCAGGGAAATAAACAGGAGGAGCTTCTAGTCCTCTGCTGCTGGTCACATGTTCAAAATTTGAAAAACCGCATTTGGAATACAGAGTAAAAATAAATAATAACAAACTGTTTTTAATTTTTATACAAATATGTATTTGAAATCAAATCTTTATTATTTTTTGGCAACGACATTGTGTGGGTGGATTTCTGCCACACACCCCTCCAGCCTGTGTCTTAGAATAAGAGGGAGGTGAAGCCCCCATTACTCTACATGTAATATCCCGCCCTGTTGTGTTTAGCTGGTTAGTGGGCATGGAAGAGGGAAGAGGGAGGAGGGAGGGAGGGAGGAAGTGGGCTTTCATTGGGGACATGGACAGAATACAGAGATAGAGAGCAGCAGGATCAACCAGGTTTTTTGCAGCATACAGAAAACAAAATCCCATAGTGAGTGAGTATGAACAGCATGTAATACACCATTTATTCATAGTTTTTTTATGATGTGGGTTTAGTGACACTAAGTTTAGTACAGTATGATTAAGCATTTTTTTAGCAGACCAGAATTCTACACCTACATTTATGGCCAGTAACCGGTCTATTTAGCAGGTGGAACATTGCTCCACCCATATATTCCATGACATATAACAGCAATAGTAGTCAAGTCTGCAATGACACTTCCCATTTTTCTTACAGGTGGAAAAACCAAGGGAAGTGACTAAAGTAAAGTACACATGATAAAACAATGGTTTTACTATGATATAAAAAGCCATAGTTTGCATCTAAATGAAAGCTGTATAAAGAACTTTTTTGTTCCTGGTTGCAAATGGCACAAGAATAACCTTTTCATTATTTATTAAAATACCAGTCAACCCATTAACTAATATTTTAACTCAGTCTGGATGCTGTTGGGCCAGATTCCTCACTGGCCTTTAACATCTCATTAGGCCACCAATTTTGACAATCTCTGGGAATGGGTCTCACTACTTCAAATCTTTATGATCAGATATTTTTGGACACCCAACCAGCACAGTGATATGAGCTTGCTGGACATTCCAATCCAAAACCAGAGGCATGAACATGGATTTGCCCCTATGTTGGAAGGCAACATATTTTATTTCATAATACAAGATGTGTTTGAATATGAAATAAAACATGTTGCCTTCCAACACCCTAGTAGCAACCTCCACTTTTCCAGAAGGCTTTCCACGATATATTGGCAGTATTCATCAGAAAGAACCTTTGTAAATTCAGGTACAGATGTTCAGTGAGACGACCTGGCTTGCAATCTGTATTACAATTCATGGGAAAGGTATTCAGTAGGGTTGAAGTCAAGGCTCTGTGCAAGCCTCTTGAGTTCCTCCACACCAAACTCATCAAACCATGTCTTGACTTTTTGCACAGGGGGCACAGTCATGCTGAAGCAGAAAGTGGCCTTCCCTAAATCTGTTGTAACAAGTTTGAAAGTCAAAAAATGTCTTTATATGCTATACTGGTAACATCTTAAAGAAACTATTTGGAGGGGTGCCCACATAATTTTGCCCTTATCAGTATATTTGAACTGCCAATATAGTGCGATTGAGGTCAGTGCTGAAATCCCCAAAGATATAAAAGGCTGGTAGAGTTATTCATTAACCTTCTCAAACCCAAAGTCTTGTCTTCTTCCCTCGTCTCCTCTTCCCTCATCGCCTGTGACATTTTGTAATTGTGCTCGAGTCCTGATCCTTGTCATTGTATCATGGTGGGTACAGAACACCATACCCCTACTTCAGTCATGCAGGGAGGTGTATGAACCATATATAACCCACACTGTCCCAAAGCTTGATCTCATCCTAAGTAAATATGGTCAAATGCAAGCTTTCTCTGCCACCTCGACCAAATCAACTGAAATATAAGAGCAGGAGAGGACTAGGAACCTTTGGCCTGAGTGACACAACCAACTAGCCCTTTAACGGTAGGGACAAATACCATGCAAAGTTTGGCATGGTTCTACGGTAATTGGTGTCCATAGGAAAAAAAGGACATTGTTTATTTAAATTCAATCTACCATATCTTTCAGCATCAACTTTCTTTGTGGCTCTTGACACGTGACATCTGAGCCGCAAAGGAAGTTGGTGCTGGAAGAGGTCTCTCTGCCAGACTCCAATTCCAGGTCTGGTATAGCTATACAATTCCCAGTATGTTTCACCAACTGCAGGTCCAGCTCTGATCTACCTCTAAAAAAGTAAAATATCTCCACTTAAGCCCACCAGTTTGGCATATCTTTTTCATTTTGGTCCCTGGCCCAGTCTGCCCCCAAGTGAGAGGGAGCTTTTGCGTAACACTACTTCATGTGACAAGACACTACATCTCGTTTATAAACCTCGTCAAAGGACCACAATGATCGATTTTCCTTGTTGCCTGGGTTGCCTTTTGGAGCATCTGATTTTATCTGGGTCAGAGAATACTCTACAGTGTTACTTTCATGCTTCAAAAATGCAGCAACTTGCATTTCTGTGATAGCCGAAAACTAGGCTATTTGTTTGCTTCATACCATGCTACAATTCTACAAAGAAATCCTAAACAAATATGTTTTTCTTTAATGCAGAATGAATCAGCAATGTGTTTTCTTCTTTGCCTGCTGTCCCTCCAAGGAGGGCTCAATAAATATTGTTCTTGGAAAACAGAGAAGACATCAGTTGGCACGATCGTAGTAACTTGAACAAATAGAAACGATAAAATATCCATCTAGGAACTGCACAAGAGTGAATCAGTGATAGAAAAATGCAGCTCTACTTAAGCTATGCTTGGCAGTAATCACAGTCATCTCAAGTAAGCACCACATTACAAAAGTTCCACCCTACTTGACAATGATTGCTCTAATGCCAG
Source organism: Lithobates clamitans (assembly GCA_037952925.1). NCBI lineage: Eukaryota > Metazoa > Chordata > Amphibia > Anura > Ranidae > Lithobates > Lithobates clamitans. The sequence continues at coordinate 179,215 of JBBGZY010000872.1, read as the reverse complement.
TGACATCGTGAGGCTGAATTTGATGCCACTAAGCGTCATGTAACATGGTCCAAGAGTGCTCTGTTGATTAACAGTTGAGCTTGACACAAGTGACTCTTCCCCAAACAGTCACAAAGATGTCAATGAGGGAGAATAGGATTTAGGCAGCCATTCTTGACCCACCTGAAGCAGACGGGCAAGGAGCTCACTAACACAGAGCCTTTGATTTTAACAGACTGAGCATTACTTGGCTGCATTAAAGACTCCATCACCCTTTTGGGTGAATTAGCGCACGGTCAGGGCAAATAAAATGGTCTGCATCAGTCTAAGTAAGGTGAGGAAGCAGGATTTCATCTGGTATTGAAAGGCGCCTTAAAAAACCAAGTGACACCCTAATGAGTGACTTAATTTACCATCCTCTAGAGCAGTGGTTCTCAAACCTGTCCTCAAGTACCCCCAACAGGCCATGTTTTGGGAATTTCTCTTATAAAGATAAAATAGCTGTCCAAAATACCAAGCCATTGACTCCAATTTAAAGCACCCGTGCAAGATAAAGGAGAACCTGCAAACATGGCCTGTTGGGGGTACTTGAGGATAGGGTTGAGAACCACTGGTCTAGATCAGTGGTCAACTTTCTTGTTATAGGGTGTCACCCTTGACATCAAAGCGCTCCTCATAAAATTCAGCGTAAAAGGCAGCGGACACACAAAAGGATATGGTCAAAGACTATAGGCATGATACAAGAGATGGTCAGAGACTATGGACATGAGATGTTGAATGTTAGAGATTGTGGAGATGGTTCGTGGGACAAACTGGAGACACATTACGTGAGACTGCTAGAGATACCTGCTATAACAGGACAGCAGGGAATCACATTAGTACCTGCAGGGCTGCACAAAGTGCAAAAGGACCACCTGCGACCCCCAGGCCACAGGTTGGGCATCAAGGCTGTAGAGCTGTCTTAGTAACATACATACAGCAAGGTAGCACATAAGACTAGACTGGGGCTACAGAATAATTAGCTTTTATGTTTTAGAAACCTAAACATGCGAGTGGCAGAGTAGTTTAGCAAAAAGATACTGGGCAGGGTTGACACACTCTACAAAATGTGTTATCAACCTACAACAGGGCTTCAAAGCTTAAAACGGCCATAGACAATTCGAATCTCAGCCAGTTTAGCAGGAACTGGACAAATTTCAAAATATGTACTGAATGTACCCAAGTAGATCGATTGATCAACTTGGCTACAACCAGCCTGACTGTTTCCCCTGTCGGGAAAACATAATGGCTCAGCAGGATGGATTCCCCATCAACACTAATTTTATTTATGGGGGAATCAAGTGAGACTATGGCCAGCCTAAGTCCATTTTGTGCAGTTTAATGGGTATTTTGCTATACTTTCAGGGTAAAACACAAGGGAATGTGTATGTATTGCCTTGACATACACTTTAAGCCTAGCAAATGTGGTGTTAAAAGCCTCTTCTGCTCTCCTGATGTGTCTATTCAACACACAGGGGAACATTCTTATAGCAGAATGGAGCATAAATATTAACCTGATCAGTCTGCTGCTTCCTCTTTATTGTCCAATCAACGAAATGTAGGCATGTCCTAGACCAAATTGTCCATCTATATGTCCAGGACCAGGCTGTGTTTTCTGGATGTCTGAAACTAAAGATTGGCTGAACAGTTCATACACATACATGATAGATAGATAGATAGATAGATAGATAGATAGATAGATAGATAGATAGATAGATAGATAGGATAGATAGGATAGATAGATATCAATTGTAACCTGAATATTAAGCTTCTAAAATTCTGGAATTTCCCTATCCTGACAGATGCAACATCTGTACGCTCCTTCACGTAGAGAACTAGTACTCTAGTATTGCACAATGTACCCCATTATATCATACTATCCCTTCAGGGCGTTATAGCAACACGCCTCACCGAGAGCCATCAATGAATGACACCCTTATCATTCGTGGCTATCTGCAACTGGAATGTCTTGGGTGTTGTGCTGGGACATGAACCGACACCAAGTTTTCACCCCTAGTAATTAGTGTGATCACTATGACCTACCTACGCTCTACAAGGCTCATCAGTCACAGACACAATGCACATAAATGATGTTTTTCTTATAACAAGGAAAAACTGGTTCAGATTTATCAGTTTACAAAATGCAATTAAAGTTTCATGTCAAACACCTGGGAAGCTCCACGTTTGCATTGCACTGTTCACTCCTCAACCCTAAGCCATTGGCTGTGAGTGCTGATCGGCAGCTGTTTTTCCAGTATGCCTGTTCGAAAGAAGGCGGGACTTCTGATGGACAGGCTGCTGTACACGCGGCCCAAATGTTGGCTGTTGAACCGGCCAATATTCAGCCCTTGTATACCAGACTTAAAAAGGGATTGTAAACCCTTGTTTTTTTCCTATGCATTAAGGTGAAAAACCTTCTGGCAGTCACCGGCCCCCCAGTTTTACTTACCTAACCCCTGGAATTCACTCTGCGTTGACACGCTGTCACTCTCTATACGGGGTCTCGGCTCTTGATTGGATAGATTGATAACAGCGCAGCCATTGGCTCCTGCTGCTGTCAATCAAATCCAATGACGCAGGGCCAATTTGTTTTGCACTCCTGCGACCCATTTTCAGCAGAGAGTGGACTGATGTCACCAATATCAGTCCAGGCACTGCGTCATCCCTACAATGTGGGTCTGTATCCGCCAGGATCTCACCCCGCTCAGCCTCTCAGCGAGCCGATGAGAGACTGAGTCAGCCGCCCCCATCCCCTCTACAGCTCAGCGCTCCAATTAGCGAGGAGGGAGAAGAGCAGAGAGCTGTGACTGACAGTCTACAGCTCTGGGAACTGTCAGAACCGAGCGATCGGCGGATGTTCGACCGCCAGGTTCTCAGTGTAGAGGCGCCGGGGGACCGATGCAGCATCCACCAAGGCAAGTATGATTCTAAAAAAAAAAAAAAGTCGCTCTTTGGCACTCCTGGCCCCTCCCCCCTGCCGAGTGCCCCCACAGCAAGCACTCAAGCTGAGCCACTGCTCTGAGTGTCCATCCGGTCCCACCCCATCTCCTGATTGGCTCACTGGCTGTGATTGACAGCAGCAGGAGCCAAAAGCTCCAGCTGCTGCCAAAAGCCAATCAGGAGTGCGAGTCCCTGGAGAGGCAAGGCTCTCCTGGACATCGCTGGATTGAAATGGGGCTCAAATAAGTATTGGGGGGGGGGGGGTGCTGCTGCACACAGAAGGTAAAAAACCTTGTGCCTTTTCAATCACTTTAATACTGCTGCTAGCAATAAGCCACACCCTAAGATTTAACAGTCAAGCTTTACCGGGTAACTGATGGGTTTATGCCAACCTGGACAGAGGTCCATGCCCACTCTACCGCCAAGACTTGGAATCCAAAAGCTTCACAGGGATTGCTTTGAAGATTATCACTGACACTTGTAGGTTCCACAACATGCCTGTAATTCAGCAGTATTAGCTTAGACAGTTCTTAGGGCTTAAAAGGCTCACTTCAATCTAAATTATTCCCTGGCACTGGAGATGATAAATCCGGTGTCTTGATTTGTATATAGTACACAAGGAAAAGTTTTATTAAGTCAAATCCTGAATAACTGGTTTGGAGTGACAGCGGTGATCTTAATGTTTAACGATTCTTCCTGCCAGGGCTCAGCAAATTTGTTCTAGCTGGCTTCAAAGCTAGGAACCAAGTAATAGTCAGGTCATAGTTCCTGGTCAGAGCGATTTCCATTCCATTCCATCCAGCGATTTCCATTCTGATGGGTTTACTTCCTCTTTGTTTCCCTGCAAAGGTAAAGCATAATGGGCTACTATGCATCGCATAGTAGCCCATTATGTGTCACTTACCTGACACAGGAGCCTGCGATGTCACCGCTGTCCCCTCTGCTACGGAGCGTCCATCTTCTTTCCGGGTGTCGTGGCTCTGGCGCTGTGATTGGCCGGAGCCGCGATGACGTCACTCCCGTGCATGGGAGCCGACACTAATAGCATATCGCTGTTAGCAGCGGCATGCTCAGTGCGCCTGCGCGCTGCTGTCTACGGCACATGCGCCGTAGACAGCGGTGCCTGTCTTTTTGCAAATATCTCCTAAACCGTGTAGGTTCGGGAGATATTCCTTGGACCTACAGGTAAGCCTTAATCTAGGCTTACCTGTAGGTCAAAGTGTCTTTAAAGCCTGTTCACACCTTGGAGTTTTAAGTGTACATCCGGGAGAAGGGCCGTGCTTGCCCACATGGGATGCATAGGTGTTCCATGCAGACAGTCCCATTCATGTCTATTGGTACACAGCCACTGCTCCCAATTTGAGGAAAACTGAAAAAAATAGTGCTTGACCCATAGGGTTATCTCCCTGGTATTGCCATCTTAGAATATTGATGTTGTTGTAAATGATGTGGTTCTTGGGCAGGCAGCTTCTACACTCCAGAGGCTCTTCACGATCTCCTTGGCATGTAAAGTAAAGTAACACAAATTTAAATCGAAGCGTCACACCACTGCTAAGAGGTCCAGACACAAAATGTAGTCAAATAAAAGTCAGGGAGACTTTCCAAAAACTATCCAACACATTTTGGAGGTCCAAAATATGTTGGATACTTTTTGTATTGTCTCCTCGACTTTTATTGGAATAAAGTTGTATCTGGACCTCTTAGTAGTGGCGTGGCACTTCAATTAAAATTTGTTAATTTATGCTGCTCCCAAATGTATGCTTAAGTGCGCCCGTGTGAACAAGGCCTCAATGCACAGTGCAAGTAGGCACACAGTTTAGCAATTGTTATGACCGGTTCTAGCTCACCCCTATGCAAAGTGTGTTGGCTGAAGAATTCACAACCCATTTTTTCATGAGTTAAAGCGGACCTTCAGTCATTTTTCAACTTTCCATCTATTAAATCTTCTGCCCTTGTTGTTTTAACTTTGGATAGTAAAACATTTTTTTTCTGCCAGTAAATATCTTATACAGCCCACTTCCTCTGTCTTGTCATTAGCCTAGGCCAGGGGTAGGCAACCTCGGCACTCCAGCTGTTTTGAAACTACAAACCCCATCATGCCTCTGCCTCTAGGAGTCATGCCTGTGATTGTCAGGGTCTTGCTATGTCTCATGGGACTTGTAGTTTCACCACAGCTGGAGGGCCGAGGTTGCCTACCCCTGGCCTAGGCTTACGACATCATGCACAGCTCTCTCTCTCTCACTCTCACTCTCGTGAGAATTTGCCAGAAAGGGAGGGGGATGAGTCATAAGAGGGCCAATGAGAGCCGCAGAGCTGGAGGTGTGTGTCTGTGTAAATCCAGGAAGTGAACAGGCAGCAGTTTCAGCTGCCCACAGTTAAAATGGTTGCAGCCAGACTTAATGGAGGGAGAATTCTGCAGCATATTTGGAAAGTACAGAATCACAGTATATATAAAATAATATGCAAAGTGGTTGGAGGGAAGCTTCAGAATGGCAAAGATGTATTTGTTACAAATTATGTGAGCAGACTGCAGTTCCTCTTTAACCTGCATTAAAGGTGCTACTGATGACAGTGGGTTGGAAAAACAAACAAAAAAAAAAAAAACTGACCCCGATGTAGATGGGGGAATCCTTCCAGCTGAGCTATTGTACTCTGACAGGGGGGGAAATTCCCCCCTGTCAGAATACACTGATCAGCATTGCGGGCTATAGCCTGCAGCGCTGATTCAGGGGGGGAAATCTGAGAGAGTGGTGGATTAACATCCGTACAACCACAGTACTCATACATGGATCGAAATTTGGCCAGTCCTTGCTTAACTGGCTGAATTTTGTTCTATGTATGGCCGGCTTAAAGTGTCACTAAATCCACATCATAAAATACTCTCAATAAATGATGTATTACATGCTGTTCCAACTCACTCAGTCATTATGAGATTCGTTTTCTGTATTCTGCAAAACACCTGGTTGATCTTGCGGCTCTCAATCTCTACCTTTTGTCCATGTCCCCAATTCAGATGGGAATTTTGCAGCTGTGGTGGCAACTCTGCACATGCTCAGTTTTCAGTAAGTTTATATGCTGAGTAAGCATTTCCTCCCTATAACATCTGAGCAGCCCATGTGACTCTAGAGTTACACATGTGGGCTTATACACAGTGGTAAATGACAGCCCACTCCCTCCCTCCTTTTCCATGCCCAGTAACTAGCCAAACACAATGGGGTCTGATATTACTTGTAGATTTATGGTGGCTTCACCTCCCTCTTATTGTAAGACACAGGCTGGAGGGGCGTGACACAGCGTGTGACTAGCAAAAATCAGCCCTCACCGTGTTCTTGCCAAAAAATAATAAAAATTTGATTTCAAATATATATTTGTATGACAATTTAAAACAGTTTATTGATATTTATTTTTACTCTGTATTCCAAAGTCTTTTTTTTCTATTTTAAACATGTGACCAGCAACAGAAGAAGACTAGAAGCTCCTCCTACTTATGTTTCCCTGCAGACAGGCTGGGAAAGATGTGGGTCATGTGACAGCTGTATATAGATTAAGAAAAAAGTACTTGGATGTTTTTGGGTTTTTTTATTAAAATAATTACAGTGTCATCATCCACATACAGAAATAGAAGGGACAATGTAAATTAAACATTGTGTGTTTAGTATCACGTTAACTGACCTAAGTTCCGCAAAAAGTTTGTCCAGCTCTGACAATGTTTTGTTCATTTCATGGAGCTCATGCCATAAGAAATGATTTGCCTATTGTTCGACGGACTTCTAGACAAAAACAAGGTCTAAGCTATTGTTCTGAAATGCAATTAACTATGAAATTAATTTATTGTAAGCTCCGGGAGCTCCCCGTTTCTGGAAACAGTTGGAATTCTCAGTATTACTGAGTATTAAAGCGATACTAAAGTCTCGTTTTTTTCGTTTAAAAATAACAAACATGTTATACTTACCTGCTCTGTGTAGTGGTTCTGCACAGAGCAGCCCTGATCCTCCTCTTCTCACCGGCGCTCCTGGCCCCTCCCTCCTGCTGAATGCCCCCACAGCAAGCAGCCTGCTATGGGGGCACCAGAGCCGAGCCGCTGCTCTGTATGTCCATTCAGACACGAAGCTGCAGTTCTGCTCCGCACCCTCTCGCCTCATTGGCTCACTGACTTTAAGTGACAGCAGCGGGAGCCAATGGCCCCACGCTGCAGTCTCAGCCGATGGGGAGAGTCCCGAGTGGCCGACACTCTCCTGCAATATCGCTGGATCGACATAGGCTCAGGTAAGTATTAGGTTGGTTGAGGGGGGGCTGCTGCACACAGAAGGTTTTTTATCTTAATACATAGAACTCTGGAAATGTGATCTGTTCGCGGTCCCTTAGGACATTTTAGAAACACTGTACTGAAATATTTGTACCCTGAGGCAAAAGACTCAGACTTCCAGAAAGATCGAGCATTATGTACTGACAAAAATACTGAGCATCAGTGGCGTCGCTAGGGGGTGGCTTTTGGGGCTATAGCCCCGAATCTGGGGCCCATAGCCCCGAGTCTCTGCAGGGGTCCCCAAGGGGAGGGGATGCTCACTGGGGACCCTGATGGCAGGGGGGGGCCCTCTGGGAACCCTGATTTAAGGGGGGGGGCCCTCTGGAAACCCTGATTTAAGGGGGGGGGCCCTCTGGAAACCCTGATTTAAGGGGGGGGGCCCTCTGGAAACCCTGATGTAAGGGGGGGCCCTCTGGAAACCCTGATGTAAGGGGGGGCCCTCTGGAAACCCTGATGTAAGGGGGGGCCCTCTGGAAACCCTGATGTAAGGGGGGGCCCTCTGGAAACCCTGATGTAAGGGGGGGCCCTCTGGAAACCCTGATGTAAGGGGGGGCCCTCTGGAAACCCTGATGTAAGGGGGGGCCCTCTGGAAACCCTGATGTAAGGGGGGGCCCTCTGGAAACCCTGATGTAAGGGGGGGCCCTCTGGAAACCCTGATGTAAGGGGGGGCCCTCTGGAAACCCTGATGTAAGGGGGGGCCCTCTGGAAACCCTGATGTAAGGGGGGGCCCTCTGGAAACCCTGATGTAAGGGGGGGCCCTCTGGAAACCCTGATGTAAGGGGGGGCCCTCTGGAAACCCTGATGTAAGGGGGGGCCCTCTGGAAACCCTGATGTAAGGGGGGGCCCTCTGGAAACCCTGATGTAAGGGGGGGCCCTCTGGAAACCCTGATGTAAGGGGGGGCCCTCTGGAAACCCTGATGTAAGGGGGGGCCCTCTGGAAACCCTGATGTAAGGGGGGGCCCTCTGGAAACCCTGATGTAAGGGGGGGCCCTCTGGAAACCCTGATGTAAGGGGGGGCCCTCTGGAAACCCTGATGTAAGGGGGGGCCCTCTGGAAACCCTGATGTAAGGGGGGGCCCTCTGGAAACCCTGATGTAAGGGGGGGCCCTCTGGAAACCCTGATGTAAGGGGGGGCCCTCTGGAAACCCTGATGTAAGGGGGGGCCCTCTGGAAACCCTGATGTAAGGGGGGGCCCTCTGGAAACCCTGATGTAAGGGGGGGCCCTCTGGAAACCCTGATGTAAGGGGGGGCCCTCTGGAAACCCTGATGTAAGGGGGGGCCCTCTGGAAACCCTGATGTAAGGGGGGGCCCTCTGGAAACCCTGATGTAAGGGGGGGCCCTCTGGAAACCCTGATGTAAGGGGGGGCCCTCTGGAAACCCTGATGTAAGGGGGGGCCTCTGGAAACCCTGATGTAAGGGGGGGCCCTCTGGGAACCCTGATGTAAGGGGGGGCCCTCTGGGAAACCTGATGTAAGGGGGGGCTCTCTGGGAAACCTGATGTAAGGGGGGGCTCTCTGGGGATATATACACACACACACACACACACACACACACACACACACACACATATATATTATATACATGTGTATGCCCGCCCTACGGTGCTATGGGCTACTACTTACTATGGTGCTATGGGGTCTAGCCCCCTGGTCTTTGGAGACCTAGCAACGCCTCTGCTGAGCATCAAGAAAAACGGGTTTATAGGTAGAAAAAAAAAATGTTTTCCTATTTTGTTTAAGTTTCCATGTAATCATCTTGCTTTGAAAAAGGGTATAAAAGTTGCCATAACTTGAAAATGTAATAAAAAGATCTTCAAAAAAAAAAAAAAAAATTGCCACAGAAATCAAATTCTGATTTGTAGAGCTATTTTCAAGCTTTTTGTTATCTATAAATAAACCATTTTCGGGAGGAGGAAGGAGTTGATAAACATGGATAAGAAAATGAGGAGAAATGTATAATAATTATACAACAGTTAAGCCTCGTACACACGATTGGATTTTTGCCAAGGAATTGTGTGAAGACAGACTGTTTGCCTAAAATCCGACCCCTAGTACGCTCCATCAGACAATTGTTTTCCAACATTTTACGCCATCAAAAATGTTGGATGGCAGGCTAGTAAATTTTCGACGGACAACGGTCCGTTGTCAAATTTTCGTATCGTGTGGACAGAAGTCCGTCACACATAAGTCCAAAGTACAAACACGCATGCTCGGAATCAATGCTCTGTGGCAAGCCTCCATCCCTAATTACATGTATTTGCAGAGAGAAATTGGTCACGGGACTTTGAATGAGGCGTGTCACAAATGAAAAAAGTAAATGTAAATCGCATAGAAGGGTACACAAGTAAAAATATTTATTTTACAAGCTGAAACATTTCATTATCTCAAGGTACAAAATACAATTCGTATAAAAAAAGATCCCAAAAAAGGGCCATTCTAAGCTGACACATGATAAATAATAAATAAAGCTCAATTCATAGAGATAAATACATAATGATGTTTGCACCCATAGGTACATGATGAGTGTTCCTTATGGATGCATGATGTGAACTTTTCGTGAAGGTTTTGTGGATTTGTCCATTAGTCAGAAGTACAATGCCACAAATAGAGATAGATCCAAGTGAAAAATAGTGTACAGTGGAACCTTGGATTACAAGCATAATCGGTTCCAGGAGAATGCTTGTAATCTAAAGCACTCACATATCAAAGCGAGTTTCCCCATAGAAGTCAATGGGAAGGAAGATAATTTGTTCCGCATTGACTTCCACTACATGCAATACCGCATGTGGCCAGAGGTGGGGGGGGGGGCGCCGGAGACCCTCGGAAATACTCGGGGACAGCTCGGCTGAACATGGAAAGGCTTGGAAACTGAGTATTTCCGAGTGATCCCGGGTATTTCCGAACGGCTCCGAACCATTCCGAGTGTCCCCGGCGCCCCAGCACCTCTGGCCAAATGCAGTACTGCACGTCCCATTAGCTTGAATTCTGCTTGTTTTGCGAGACACTCGCAAACCGAGTCAGAATTTTAAAAAAAAGTTGCTCGTCTTTCAAAATGCTTGTCTTTAAAAAAAAAAAAAAGGGGGGGGGGCAAGGAATCCCATACTCACATGCCAGCTCAGAAAGCCGGACTATCCACTGATTACCAGAAATGGAGGACGCCGGATACAATGCTAGGTCCGGGGCTGAGGCGGGAGCCCCCCATCCAAAGCAAGGGTGCAAGCGATGCAACGAACCAGATAACCATTAATTGATAATGTGAGGGGAAGGTGGGAGGACACACCCGATCCACACTGAATCTGAAAGTATAAATGTACACATATAAAAAGTCTAATGCGTAACTGTGACAAAGTGCTTGTATCTGAAAATGTGTCCTGCCCCAAGTGAATAAATCCCAAGTGAAAAAATGCCCCACTGCATAAATATCAGATACCAGAGGTGATAACCCGTGAAATGGGTGTATATTAGTAAAATCGGCAATGTAAAAAACAGGAGTGAACAAGTGCCCAATAATAAATGCAACGAGGGGAAAAATAAATAAATAAAATAAAAAAAATTCTACAACAAAAACTTACTGGTGTAGGGTGAACAAAAATCAAAGTGTCTCTGCAGTGGAGACATGGGAATTGAAATGTTAGACCAGTGGTTCTCAACTCCTGTCCTCAGGGCCCACTAACAGGCCAGGTTTGCAAGATAACTGAAATAAATCACAGGTGATATAATTTGCTGCTCAGTGATTGCAGTATTCTAGTCTGCATCTCCCCAAGGTAATACATAAAACCTGGCCTGTTAGTGGGTCCTGAGGACGGGAGTTGAGAACCACTGTGCTAGACGTTGGATGCTATAAATACCCAAGATGGCGGGTGGGTCCCCAGCCAACGTCATGCAAGGAAGAAGAAAGGAGAAAGGAACGCAGAATGGTAAATCACAAAACCGCGCGAACACCAGAAGCGAGTCAACCGCTGCCCTAACCCCTAAATGTCGCCGCGTGCGCCGCGTGTGCATGCCCCTGATGCGTGGGAGGACACCCCCCGCCTGCATCCCAACATAGGGATGGAGAGGTACTGCCAGGCGTCGCAGGCCCTAAACCAACAGAGGATGGCACCCTCCACCCCCTAGATGAATCAGAGCTGGTAAATGTAAAACCAAAAAAATGGCCAACCATGAAATGTTGTAATATGATATGAGAAATGAAATCACAACCGTTCATATAAGGAAATGTAAAAAGTATATATGTATATAAGGCAAAATAAAATTTAAAAAAATAGTGGTATGTCAGATCACTAGAGACCGGGGCGTCTTCCACCAAAATGTTGAACATTTCCAAGATTTCCTTGAGCCTGATAAACTTAGAGTAATATTTAAACACTGACAAAAGGTGGCTTACTAAGCCTTTCTCCATATCCATGTGCATGGAACTGGTTCTGCCAAACGGCGCTGATCCCGTAACTATGCAGTCACCATCAAATGGGAGGTCAATCAGCACCTCTGGAGGAACGCCAAGGTCCAAGGGCACTCTGAGAATGGTTGATCAGCTATTATTTTGGGGCAAAGTACAGAATATGTACGTACCAAAGCTGGAGTAATCTTTGTAGACAAGACTAGTGTTCCTGCCACATGCAAAGTTGCCAAACGGCCAATCTGGTTGTAAATGGAGTTTTTCTATAAAAGGGTCCCACGGAATGCCCACGCAGCGGGCCCTGCAGATTGCCTCACTGGAGAAACTTCAAATTATCCACCATGTTGATGTAAAAGTTACTTTTTTTTAAATTATGAAAAAAACGAGGCTCTGTAAAAGAAATTTGACATCATTGGCTTGTTTTCATGATTCAATGCCATGAGATGCCAGAAAGTCTAACCACTAATCGGATGTTCACAATTTAATAGATATCCACTGAACTTCAATGGCAAGGTAATTGATCTCGAAAAAGAAAGGAGAAGAGGTCAGCGCAATGCTTCATTCAGAAGGGAAATGCTATTACAGAAGTGTGTGTAAGGGAAACGAAAATAGAAGACCTAAAGACAACCCGTTTTTATTTAAACAAATGTCTTTTATTCCATACAAGTCATTCTACTCTTCACTGCTACTTCTATTGCGTTAGCTTGGAGTTCTCCAATTTGCGTCCTTATTTTGAGTGACCTTCCTGCACCTGACGGGTAGCAAGAGTGTCTTGCAGACCCTGCTAAAGGCGATAGACTGGCGATAGCTCATGACCCACCACTGTGACCCAAGGACGGAAACGGGGCTGTCTACAAAAGTTCACCATTCAAACAATGCAGACCCGAATCAAAAGCAAGGGAACTTACTAATGAAAAGAAAAAAAAAGGAGCACAAAATTAGAACTGCTACCCTAAGCAAACAATCAAAAGGTCTTAGCTTTTCCATAAAATATAAAAGTTAAAACCCAACTGACCATTAAGGGCAGTCATTCCAATTTTGTGCTTATCTTTCCTTTTCCAGGTTTGATTTATCATTCCTACAGGTACAGCCAAAGCCATTACAACATAAAGATCCTCTTATTTGCAACTGTAGTGCAGAGATCTTCTTTGGTGTCCCCAAGTAAAATGCTGCATCTACTTGGAACTGAACTGAACTATCCATTGTGATCCTGGAATTACCTTGGCGAAACGGCAAATCATCTTTTTCCACACAAAAAAGCAGGGGATATAGGAGCAGAGAGTTATATTAAGTACAAATATGACATAAGTGACCCAAAAATACAACCCTGCCATGGGTGTTTATCCATCGGAGATTGCTGACAAGGTCATCGCACTCCAGGGATTATGTGGCTGTGCTAATTACACAGACGGCAAATGATTAGCTGTAAAGGAAAAGTCCAATTATCGGCTTTGGCCCATCAATATTTTATCTTGTGTCAACAAATCTAAAGGGCTATGAATGCACATGTCAACATCTACCTATGATAAAAATTGCAGAGTTCAGTGGGTGAATTACATCAGGTCTTCCAAAGAGGAAAATTATGATTACAGAGAAATCCTCGAACACTCTGTAGTAGGCTCTGGGAAACATCTTAGGGCTACAAAGTGTCATCCAGACCAAAAGCATTACTTTAAAGTTGCACTCCAGACAAACAGCTACATACATAAAAAATACATTGTGAGTGCTTTTTTACCTGCCAATAGATTTGTATTACTAACCGTCAAGCCGTGAGATAATCCAACTCTGACAATCAGCACAGCCTTGTCCAGCACGGCAAGAAACCTGATATTTCTCTGCAGAAAGTCAGTCTCCTTCCCACCCCCAGCCTGTGACTGGACAGCGAAAAGATGAGCAACACATGGTTGAGCTAATCCCTTTGTCACACTGAACTCGCCTCCAATCAGCATGATGCTTGCACTGCAGCACAACTGATTGGATCCGTTTGCTGCTTCTCCTTTCACCAGTCTGAGATCTGCTGTGCTATTGACTACACAAAGCTGATACAAATTTAAACAACTTTAAAAACTTAAAGTGTTGCTAAACCCAGGACCCTGCACTCATTGAATCTGGTCTCCCACAGTACACAAGAGTATGGAAATGCAATTATTTTACCAAATATAAACTGCTAAATACCCTTTCTCATCATGAGTATATAGCAGTCTTGTGACTTCTAGCAGTGTCTGGTTAAAGCTTGTAGGAGGAGATTTCATAGTGCACAGACTGTCCTATAAGGCTGCAGGATGCGTTCACACATCAGTCGCAAGCGACTCAGCGCTCACCCATCAGCAGCAAGTGAGCAATGCAGAAAAAACACATCAAAAGTGAGTCAGCATTCAGAGGTCAGGAGTAAGGGATGCAGAGTTCCGGGGGTCAGGAGTAAGGGATGCAGAGTTCCGCGGGTCAGGAGTAAGGGATGCAGAGTTCCGCGGGTCAGGAGTAAGGGATGCAGAGTTCCGCGGGTCAGGAGTAAGGGATGCAGAGTTCCGCGGGTCAGGAGTAAGGGATGCAGAGTTCCGCGGGTCAGGAGTAAGGGATGCAGAGTTCCGCGGGTCAGGAGTAAGGGATGCAGAGTTCCGCGGGTCAGGAGTAAGGGATGCAGAGTTCCGCGGGTCAGGAGTAAGGGATGCAGAGTTCCGCGGGTCAGGAGTAAGGGATGCAGAGTTCCGCGGGTCAGGAGTAAGGGATGCAGAGTTCCGCGGGTCAGGAGTAAGGGATGCAGAGTTCCGCGGGTCAGGAGTAAGGGATGCAGAGTTCCGCGGGTCAGGAGTAAGGGATGCAGAGTTCCGCGGGTCAGGAGTAAGGGATGCAGAGTTCCGCGGGTCAGGAGTAAGGGATGCAGAGTTCCGCGGGTCAGGAGTAAGGGATGCAGAGTTCCGCGGGTCAGGAGTAAGGGATGCAGAGTTCCGCGGGTCAGGAGTAAGGGATGCAGAGTTCCGCGGGTCAGGAGTAAGGGATGCAGAGTTCCGCGGGTCAGGAGTAAGGGATGCAGAGTTCCGCGGGTCAGGAGTAAGGGATGCAGAGTTCCGCGGGTCAGGAGTAAGGGATGCAGAGTTCCGCGGGTCAGGAGTAAGGGATGCAGAGTTCCGCGGGTCAGGAGTAAGGGATGCAGAGTTCCGCGGGTCAGGAGTAAGGGATGCAGAGTTCCGCGGGTCAGGAGTAAGGGATGCAGAGTTCCGCGGGTCAGGAGTAAGGGATGCAGAGTTCCGCGGGTCAGGAGTAAGGGATGCAGAGTTCCGCGGGTCAGGAGTAAGGGATGCAGAGTTCCGCGGGTCAGGAGTAAGGGATGCAGAGTTCCGCGGGTCAGGAGTAAGGGATGCAGAGTTCCGCGGGTCAGGAGTAAGGGATGCAGAGTTCCGCGGGTCAGGAGTAAGGGATGCAGAGTTCCGCGGGTCAGGAGTAAGGGATGCAGAGTTCCGCGGGTCAGGAGTAAGGGATGCAGAGTTCCGCGGGTCAGGAGTAAGGGATGCAGAGTTCCGCGGGTCAGGAGTAAGGGATGCAGAGTTCCGCGGGTCAGGAGTAAGGGATGCAGAGTTCCGCGGGTCAGGAGTAAGGGATGCAGAGTTCCGCGGGTCAGGAGTAAGGGATGCAGAGTTCCGCGGGTCAGGAGTAAGGGATGCAGAGTTCCGCGGGTCAGGAGTAAGGGATGCAGAGTTCCGCGGGTCAGGAGTAAGGGATGCAGAGTTCCGCGGGTCAGGAGTAAGGGATGCAGAGTTCCGCGGGTCAGGAGTAAGGGATGCAGAGTTCCGCGGGTCAGGAGTAAGGGATGCAGAGTTCCGCGGGTCAGGAGTAAGGGATGCAGAGTTCCGCGGGTCAGGAGTAAGGGATGCAGAGTTCCGCGGGTCAGGAGTAAGGGATGCAGAGTTCCGCGGGTCAGGAGTAAGGGATGCAGAGTTCCGCGGGTCAGGAGTAAGGGATGCAGAGTTCCGCGGGTCAGGAGTAAGGGATGCAGAGTTCCGCGGGTCAGGAGTAAGGGATGCAGAGTTCCGCGGGTCAGGAGTAAGGGATGCAGAGTTCCGCGGGTCAGGAGTAAGGGATGCAGAGTTCCGCGGGTCAGGAGTAAGGGATGCAGAGTTCCGCGGGTCAGGAGTAAGGGATGCAGAGTTCCGCGGGTCAGGAGTAAGGGATGCAGAGTTCCGCGGGTCAGGAGTAAGGGATGCAGAGTTCCGCGGGTCAGGAGTAAGGGATGCAGAGTTCCGCGGGTCAGGAGTAAGGGATGCAGAGTTCCGCGGGTCAGGAGTAAGGGATGCAGAGTTCCGCGGGTCAGGAGTAAGGGATGCAGAGTTCCGCGGGTCAGGAGTAAGAGATGCAGAGTTCCGCGGGTCAGGAGTAAGGGATGCAGAGTTCCGCGGGTCAGGAGTAAGGGAAGCAGAGTTCCGGGGTCAGGAGTAAGGGATGCAGAGTTCCCTAGTAAGTTGAACCCCTATCCCACATTATAGCCCCTCCCTGCAGCTTACTTGTAGTAGTAAATTTATCCAGTGAAATTTTGTACCCCTGTGCCTGCGCCAATTCAGCAAGTTATGCTCAAGTAATCCATAATCAAGTAATCCATTACTTTCCTAATCCATGACATTGCTGGACATCTAGGAGCCGAGTGGGAGTTGGACCCCCAGCTGCCTGGCATCTTTACTATGTAACCATTGGGCACTAATGAAGTACCCGCTGGTTAGTTGACATGTGTCATCTCCCAGGGAGAGGAAGGGTTGCTTCATCCAATCCTCTCCCCCTGCCGCTCCTCCGGGGCCCCATCTTCTCCACATCACAAGTACTAGATGGATATTTGCTGCAGCTGCAATTACCACTCACAGTTGCAGCAAAGATCCATTGGAACACAAGAGAAAGTATTTCATGTATTTGGTCTCCTGGGGAACAGAACACATTGACAAAAACTGACGTGAGACTTCTTTAATATTAAATAAATTAAGATACACAAAAAAAATAAAAAATAAGGAGGTAGAAGAACAATCTAAAAAAAAATGACAGCCAGTGTGTGACATCTCTCAATTAAAGTGTTATTTTAGCTCACATGAGATGACATCACTGAGTGCCGCATTCAGTTATTTCGACAGATACGTAATGTGTCACTAAAAAAACTCACCCCTTGATGAATCAGTCTCATAAATTAAATGTGTAAATGAAGTGATTAGTAATTCTGATAAAACAAAGCTGCTTGATTTTCAGGTCTGACAGCTCTATGTTGTGATCGGACGGCGGTCAGGCTCTGCACATTACAGCAGGTGAGTCAAGGGTACCTACAATGTCACTCCTGTCTTCTATTCAGCAGAACGGTCATAGGACGCAGATAACACCGAGGACCATTTAATTGCCACAGGGATGAATACGTCAATTATTCCTTCAAACACTATAAAACCCTTCAAATACCACTAAGGAACATTGCTTCCACATTTAGAGTCCCTTTCATTTCTAAACGCAGCTGCAGTGCAGCCAAATCAAGCAGGGTTTTAACAGTGTCTCTGAGCAGCAATGCAGCTTCTTGGCACTTAAAGCAGTATTGAACCCAAAAGCAAACATTTATTTTATTGCAGCTTACCAGTTCTTAGGGCCCTTTCACACTGAACGCAGTTGGATGCAGTTGGCTGCACTTGGATGCATTTTGAACTGCATTTCAACTGCAAAGACAGCCCAAAAATCAAGGTGATCCTATGGGCATAGTTCACATCCAGGCTTTTTTTTTTATCGGGAACGTGGGGGGACGCAGTTGCGACACCTTTAGTACAGCATGTGTATAATGGCAAGGGGTACTAAAGTGTGCTGGAGGGTCTACTGGTGCTGGCTGCTATGTGAAGAAGGGGGGGGGGGTTCTAGTGTTGCTGGTGGAGGATCCATTATTGCTGGAGGGGGGTTCATTGTTGCTGGGAGGGATTTATTGTTGGAGGGGTCTATTGTTGCTGGCTGCAGGGATATGTATTGCTGCTAGTGGGGGTTTATTGTTGGTGGGGTGGGGAGTATTTTTTTCCGGCTCCTTTGTTGCTGGAGGTCTATTATTGATATTGGGGGGGGGGGGGGGGTGGCTGTTGGCTGAAGGGGATCTATTTTATTGGTTTTCTAGTTATCAGTATCAAATTCCATACATACAAATTACTTGGTTCTGTATTCTCTAAAAGTTGAGAAATAGTGCCCCACTGCTGCGTCATTGGCAGGAATAGTGCCCCACTGCTGTGTCATTGGCAGGAATAGTGCCCTACTGTGTCATTAGCAGGAATAGTGCCCCACTGCTGTGTCATTGGCAGGAATAGTGCCCTACTGCTGTGTCATTGGCAGGAATAGTGCCCTACTGCTGTGTCATTGGCAGGAATAGTGCCCTACTGCTGTGTCATTGGCAGGAATAGTGCCCTACTGCTGTGTCATTGGCAGGAATAGTGCCCTACTACTGTGTCATTGGCAGGAACAGTGCCCCACTATTGGTGTCATTGGGAGGAATATTGCTCCAAGGGCCAAATAAAAGGCAAGCAAAAGGTTACATCTGGCCCCTGGGCCACAGTTTGGAGACCGACATATACAATAGCTTACATGAACAAATGTTTCATGAATAACCTAAGTCTGCTTCTAGATAACAGTATTCTAAGCACATGCACATTACCATAAATATAATTACAGCACTCCTAAACCAATCAAACCAATCAATAAAATTAATAAAATATAAACAAATAGAAAAAAAAACAAAAAACACAACTAAAAACTAATCCCAGTGCAATTTAATAAATACCATAAATCTAACACCTATACCAATAAATAATGAATTAGAACAACAATTTGAAACCATGTTTTGACCTTGAACTCAATTTCTATATCAATACATTAGTAATAAAATAAATACATTAACAGCGCAATAAAAGTATCAATTTATATGAGTAAATCATTAAAAGAATAGATTCACCAATAAAAGCACAATAAATAGAATTATAAAAATGCAACACTAGAAATTATCAATTCATAGAGAATTAAAGTCTTAATTAAAATCAAAGTGCTATAAAGAATAAAAAATTAAAATCAATACCAATAAATTAAATAAATAAATATTCTATTCAACATTTACAATGAACCCCGTTCACATTTAGCATTTCCTTTGTACAAATAAGAATAAAACAGGAACTTTCCATTTTTCTCCTTTGATTTTTTTGGCTCACTATGGTCAAAAATTAATTGTTGGTTTGAACCATTATATATCTTTAAAAAAAAAATGAAATTCTACTGGCAAATGTCCAGCTCTAGTAGAATATAAAAGGGCCATCGTGTTAAAGAAGGCCCGAAGCCTGATTTTGCATGCGCAAATTTATTTATTTATATATACACACATGTAAAAGATTAGCTTATAGCAATGAAATATCAACATGTATTATTATTATTGTAAATGTAATTATTAAAATGCATTATTCTAAAAATCTTAGTTTTATGTATAATTTGTAATGATACACACACACACACACACACTCACATAGTAGCAGCCATTATTTACATTTGCATCTTTCTTTTCCCAGATATACAATGGTTGTATATTAGGCCTGATTTACACCTATGCATTTTTTAGTGCATTTTCAGTTTTTCAGAAACACACTATAGTCCATATAACATGGTTTTCTATGAGTCACGTTCACATCTGTGCATTTTATGGAAAGGGCCAGGAACTTTTTTCTGGTTTTTGGTTCCATAGACTTCAATGGGTCCAAAACGTGTATTGAAAAAAGGCAAAATGCACCTGCAATATGCCATCTGCAACCTTCATAGGTGTGAACCAGGCCTAAATGGAGAAACGCACTACAGTCCATTTAACATGGTTTCCTATGGGACACGTTCACATCTATGCTTTTTTTAGCTGCTTTTTTATTTAAGTGTTTATTATGTTTCAAAAAATAATACAAAAAAAAGTGCCAATTGGGCCTACCCTGGCATTAATTTGTGTACAGAAGTGACAAAAAGAGAAAAAAGGGTGACGAGTAATAACATGTAGCTTCTACAAAGTTACATCAAAACTTGAGGGATTAGTAGTAGTGGACAGTTTGAGTCGAACATGCATATAAGCATAAGATATCACTGAGATGAACATGTTGAACAATGGGTCAAGAGAACTAAAGAGGGTAGCAATGGTAGAGCAGTAAACTATATGAAATATTTTGAGTACCACAGAGAGATCTTTTGTGGGTAATTGGTGTAAGGAGGAAGGGAATTACAGGTCCTGATTGATGATAGGTGGGGATTTGAGTCAAATTGAGAAGTATATATGGGAGCCATATTTGGTTCGACGATATTGGTTAGGGTGGATAGGAACAGTATTTGTCAACTAACACAATGGAGCACTTCTACAGTCATTGATCCAAAGTTTCCAGATTTTGGTAAATTGTTTTGTGGATATATTGGCTTTGGCAAAAGAGCATTCCATTAGGTAGCGCAAGTTAAGTAGTCGAATGGTATCTTTCGGTAAAGGAGGGTGAATCGATTTCCATTTTTTGCAATCGCCAATCTTGCTGCTCACTTTTTCCCATAATTTTTTGATAGGAGGGCACTCCCTGTGTGATAGGGATGCAATGTTATCGCAACCTCTCCAACATTTGGACGAGGTGTTTGGGTATATCTTTGCCACTCTTTCTGGGGTGAAGTACCATTTGTGGAACAACTTCTGTAATGACTCCCAGTGGATGATGCAGTGAGACAAACGTAAGGGTATTGTGAAGGTTTTCTGCCAAAGTGCAGATGGAGGTGGTTGGTCTACTAATGAGGACCAATATTGTGCAGATGACGATAGTAGATCCGGAGATGGTTTAGTAAGCAGCTGGTACACTAGGGAAATTCCTTTGGATTTAGATTCATTAAGGTTGTAATACTTTTAGGAGGGCGAGCGAGAGTCTGCACTTGACCAACGAAGTCTTGACAAAATGGATCTTATCCGCAAGTAGAGAAAGAACGTATGGTTGGGTAGGCCAAATTGCTTTGATAGGTGGGAAAAGGGATGGAGACCTGATGCTGAGAAAAGCATTTCTATGTTGGTAATACCGGCCTTAGTCCATTCCGATAGGGGTAAGTACAGGGATAGGAGATGTATAGCTTCTATGGGTATTGCTGACAAGGTGTCCGCTGATATCCCTGCTTCAAGATGCGAGATAGCTGCTCACACCTTTATGGAGGCAGTGATGGTGCCTAGTGGGTAGTGCTTAGGGTTGAGGTTGAGCCAGGTGGCGGCCAGGACATGTTTGGGGTTTGTAAGGAGTGTGGTGGCTTCTATTTGATTCCAAGTTGAGTGGTGTTTGTCCGTCCACCAGTATTTCAGTTGGTCTAAGATTGTTGCTCGATAATAAGCATGGCAAATTTTGCCGTTTTTAATCTACCCAACAACAAAAACGCAAAATCCACCGCAAAAACGGATCAAAAGCAAACTGCACAGGTGTGAACCAGGCCTTAAATGCTCCTTTTCACAAAATCTTCCCTCACTGGGAACAATAAAATACTATTCCAAGCTCTAAAACCATTCCCTGTTAGGGGAACTTCCTGTTCTGTCTGACAACCGTCTATTAGGACAGAAGTGCAGAGAAGTTGCCTTATTTCCTGTTCTGTCAAATTGACAGAAATTCCCCGAGTGCAAACAGTGACTTGTTCTAGTGATGCAATGTATTTTAGGTTATTATTCATTAAAGTTGAAGTTTACCTTAGAATTATATATTGAACAATAAACAGCCATATAGCACATGTACCTTGATAAATGCATAGCAGCATGTTTGACTTCTGTCCACGCTTTGGTGGGGGGGGGGGGGGGATTTACTAAAACTGATTTATTCAGAATCTTCTGGAGCTGTGCATAGTAGCCAATCAGCTTCCAGGTTTAAAGCAAAAAAACCCAAAAATGGAACTTCAGCTTTAACTGATAGTGACCCCCTGACATGCCACATTTGGAATGTAATTTTTTTTTTTTTTTGGGGGGTACCCGATTTTTACAGGCACCCAGATCCCACTTCCTCCCCTGGCGCCGCGGCACAGGGAGGAAGATCAGCTCTCGCCCCCTCCCTCCCTGCAATCTTCTGGGATACATTGTAGGTCCCAGAAGATTGCCCGTCCAATTACAGCACGCAGTGTGGCTTGCGCATGCGCAGTGTGCGCCCAGCTGTGAAGCCACAGAGGAAGGGGAGAGGAGCGAGGTTACTGCGCCCGCATCACTGGACTGTGGGACAGGCGAGTGTCTGATTATTAAAAGTCAGCAGCTACACTTTTTGTAGCTGCTGACATTTAAATGGGTGGAACTCCGCTTTAAGTGACAAAGCTTAAAGTGTTACTAAACCAACAACAGTAAAATCAGCTGTGTTTTTTTTTTTGCTTAAGGAATAAAAAGAAAAACCTAAAATTTTGAAAAAAAAAAAACATTTTTTTGTTTCTGTTATAAAATGTTGTAAATAAGTAAGGTTTCTCCTTCACTGATGGGCACTGATAGGCTGCACTGATATGCATCACTAATAGCACTGGCAGGCATTGCTAAATGGGCACCGGCATCATGTCTGGGCACTGAATGGCATTCCTGGTGGTCCAGGGTGGCATACCATGTGGCCATCCATAATCGGCATCCCTGGTGTTCCTGGAGGCATTCCTGGTGGTCCAGGGTGGCATACCTGGTTGCCATCCATAATAAAACATCCCTGGTGGTCCTGGCGGCATCCCTGGTGGTCCTGTGCTGATAATCAGCGTAAACCCCTGTCAGGAGAGCAGCTGATCGGCTCTCCTCTACTCGCTGATTAACGGCTTTTCAGGTTTAAACTGTGATCAGCCGTGATTGGACATGGCTGAGCATGTGGAAAGAGCCTCTGTCTGAGGCTCTTTACCAAGATCGGTGTTTGCCGCACCACCCATCGCCACGCGCCCCCATGGGTGCGCACCGGCCGTTATCCTTAAAGACGTCATATGATACATCAGGATAACAACACCGCCCGGCCGTCATTTTGCAATAGGCCGGGCAGGAAGTGGTTAATAATTGTTAAAAAAAAAAAAAAAGGGAAGAAGACTGCATGCATTGATGTCTCCACAAGAAACCAACATTCAACATGTTTCACCATTACTGGGTTGCTCACAATTGGTGGTGAAATGCATCAAGAAAGTTTGGTTTCAGATGGAGACATCAATACATGGAGTCTTTTTTTAGACAAATTATTAAACACAGAAAGAAGAGCTAAAGTTTTGGAGTGTGGCTTACATAGTTTATACCAGGGGTAGGCAACCTCGGCCCTCCAGCTGTGGTGAAACTACAAATCCCATCATGCCTCTGCCTCTAGGAGTCATGGCTGTGGTTGTCAGGGTCTTACAACGTCTCACGGGACTTGTAGTTTCACCACAGCTGGAGGGCCGAGGTTGCCTACCTCTGGTTTATACTTTTGACTTCGGCTCGGTTCACATTGCCATGACTTGAGATCCGACTTGTGAGACCCCAAGTCGGGTGACATGTGAAATCACATTTTAGTCAATGAGATCGGTCTTAGGCTCCATTCACACTTGTGCAACTTGTCATGCAACTTCGGACATCAAAGCATGACAAGATGTTCCCCATGTTATCCAATGATAGACTTTCATATATGTATGACTTAAAGTTGCAGCAACTTCAAAGTACCGTATATACTCGAGTATAAGTCGAGTTTTTCAGCACATTTTTTTGTGCTGAAAGTGCCCCCCTCGACTTATACTCGAGTCAAGCACTTTTCTGCAGTAAAAAATTTCATTTTCCGTACCGACTTTGGGGCCCCGTATCTCAAAGCTACTTAGTGCTAGGAACCCCAAATTTGGTGTGCAAACCCAGTGGAACTGGTACCATAACATATCCAAAGATGGAGTTCCTTCTGAACCGATTTTTGGGGCCCTGTATCTCAGGGCCACTTGGTGCTAAAAACCCCAGCTTTGGATATTTTATGGTGCTAGTTCCACTGGGTTTGCACACTAAATTTGGGGTTCTTAGCACTAAGTGGCCCCAAGATACAGGGGCCCAAATTTGGTCAACTGTGTCCATCTGCAGCAATGTAATTTTGGGACCCTTTGGGTTCAGAGACCCCAAATTTTGGCTGCAGCTAGGGGGCATCTAGGAACCCTTAACTACCGAGTTTGAAGTTCGGGGGACCTATGGCTGCAAATGGGCACAGTGAGGCATGCAAATGGGCACAGTGAGGCTGCAAATGGTCATTGTTGACCCTCTTTTCCACTTACAGTAGCTGTGCATTTCTCACCCTCATCTTATACTTGGGTCAATAAGTTTTTCCCATTTTTTTGTGGTAAATTAGGGCCTCGACTTATACTCGGAACGAATTATACTCGAGTATATACGGTAGTTCATACACTGCTTTGGCCCGACCGGTAACTTGGAGGGCCATAGGACTTCAATGTTAACCCTCAAAAGTTGCATGAAAGTCGTACCTGAATGTTATAGAATGCAACAGTTGTCCATTACCACTGGTCAAAGCCAAAGTCCTATCCGAGTTGCACCCATCCACAGTTGCACTCCAAAATCCACGCAACTTTGGAGTCATACAAGTGTGAATGGAGCCTGAATTAGCACTGCTGAAGTCTCTCCGACTTTAGAAATGGTTTACTACTTTAAGGCGACTTGTATCCGACTTGTGCCCGTAGACTTTAATGGAAGTTGCCTCCAAGTCGGATCCTCATCTTAAATTGATGAGATTTGAATCCGACATTACAGGAAGATTACACAGGCATTCTATGAAGTTGCTTTGAAGTCACGCCAAAGTCACACTGAAGTTGCCTGGCAAAGTCGCACTGCAGTGTGAACCGAGCCGGAGAGTGGAGACGGGCTGTGGTAGATGGGCTGTGGTAGACGGGCTGTGGTAGACGGGCTGTGGTAGACGGGCTGTGGTAGACGGGCTGTGGTAGACGGGCTGTGGTAGCCAGCACCTGGGTTGTCCATGTGAGATGAAAGAAGCAAGCCTGGAGTGGAACCATGGGTTTGGGTATGTTCTTGACACGTGCATCCTACCATGTATTTGCCCCAACATGCTCGTGTGAACGAACTATAAAAGCTCATACTACATCACGAGAACGAAAACATTTCCTGGTTCACACCAGACCATCACAGGCATTGGGCGATCGTAAAAGTAATTTTTCTCTAACAGTCAAATAGCCCTTTACCAAAACTGCATCAACTTTATGTGTGCAATTACCTTTATTCAATTTTATATTTTTGCAAATTTTAATAAATACATTCAGGCAGTCTTATTTAAATACAAAAACGGACTCACTCCCTATAAAAGTCGCACTTCTCGTTCTAGAGCTGCCACTTCCGTACATAAAGATGAGTTTTTTTTACGGGCCAGTTTCATGAAGCCATAACAACAATTAAGAACTTTGGACTTAAGCTGACCACAACCCAATTACATCGTATTTAGCAACACGGTGTCTTAAGCAGAGCGGTACCCACTACAAAGCATTAGCGAAGCCACGCCGAGTATTATTTAATGGTTGCATAACAATCCTAATCAAATTATAGGTCTTCCGACTATTTAGAAAACAAATGTTCATGCAGATTGGCTCACACAATGAATGGGGCCCGTTGTTCTCTGGCTCAAGGAAGCTTGTTGAGAAGCTTTTTTAGATGACAGCGTTCTCCTCTCGCTCAAACCTTAAAGAACTAAAGGCAACAAAGAACAAAGTGATCTACGAAGGTCATTCCAGAAACAGCATGACTGTTAAAAATAGTTCACTTCATATCCCCAAATATGAGATTAATTTGACTGCAGCTAGACTAAGCAACCGATAATTGGGTCATCAGTTCGAATCCCAACCACAACACCACCTGCCAGGAGCTTGAATGTTCTTCCTGTGCCTGCATAGGTCTCCTCCGGGTACTCCGGTTTCCTCCCACACTCCAAAAACACATGCTGGTAGGTTAATTGGCTCCTGTCTAAATTGGCCCTGGTATGTGTATGTATGAATGCGAGTTAGGGACCTTAGATTGTAAACTCCTTGAGGGCGGGGACTGGTGTGGATGTAGGGTTGCTGCCTTTTCTTCGAGCCAAACCCGAACATGGGCAAACTCACCCAAAAGTGGGAGCGGGTACCTATCAAAACCAGGTACAGTAAGACCTTGGATTGAGAGTAACTTGGTTTGACAGTGTTTTGCAAGACAAGCTAATTTTTTTAATATATTTGATATTTGACTTGATAAATGAGCAATGTTTTGATGTATAAGTAGCGTCATGTAACTGAGCATAAAAGAGAAGAGAGGCGCCACTAAGTGTAGCAATATGGTTACATATAATGAAGGTACAACATTTAGCAACTCACATGGTTGATGATTAAAAGAGGTGCTTCTAAGTATGCAGGCATCCGGGGTAAAGTTGTTCACAGAGACAGCGCCCCCATATTTCTGCGCTCACGTGCAAATGTGAACATGCATGTAGGTCCTGCACGCAGGGCCGTGGATAAGGGGGTACATCCAGTCCTCCTGTATGGGGCTCCAGGCAGCAGGGTGAATCTGGTGTGGGCAGGAAGGGTGGTCAGCATGGCAGTAAAGCAATTGCTGGCCTGTATGACCCTCTCTGCAGCAGCTGGAGAATGGGAGAAGGGTTCGGTAAATAAGTCATATTTACCAGCCTCTTCTTTTCCTGAACACAATTGGGTTGATTTACTAAAACTGGAGAGTGCAAAATCTGGTGCAGCTCTGCATAGAAACCAATCAGCTTCCAGGTTATTTTGTCAAAGTTTAATTGAAGAAGCTGAAGTTAGAAGCTGATTGGCTACCATGCACAGCTGCACCAGACTTTGCACTAGCTAGTTTTAGTAAATCAACCCCACTGAGTGATCAGTCCCGATCACTCACAGTGTTTATTCATAACTGAAGCATAGTAGACTGTGTTTAATTGAGTAAGGGGGGGGGGGGGGTCCCTGTCAGGTGGGCTATATGGGGCCCGTAGTTTCTAACAGCAGCCCTGCCTGCACGCATATGTTAACGGCGATCGCACCGCACGTGAGGCATTTCTACGAATGTCAGAGCAATAATTTTAGCACCAGACCTCCTGTGCCACTCTAAACTAGTAACTTGTAAAGGCTTTTAAAAAAAGTGTTGCCTATGGAGATTTTTAGGTACTGTAATTTAGCGCTGTTCCATGGGCAGACGCAATTTTAACGCATAACATGTTTGGCATCTATTTACTCAGTGTAACATCATCTTTTATGTTTTACGAAACGATTGGGATTTAAAGAATTTGTTTTCGTGCATTAAAATTCATTTTTTCCCCCAAAAAAATTGCATTTTAAAACCGCAGCGTAAATATTGTGTTGCATAAAAATATGCAACACATTTTATTCTCTAGGCCCTCTGCTTAAAAAAAAAAAAAAAAAAAAATTAATATTTTAATATATTTGGAGGGTTCTAAGTTGTTTTCTAGCAAAAAAAAAATGTTTTTTTACATGTTGAAGAGGAATACCAGAATTGGTGCGGACTGGAAGCAGTTAAAGAAGGTTCCTGTAGTCTCATCACATGATCCTTTCCCAGACAACCTTCTTTCCATATTCCAAAGGGCATGAGTGTATGGGTACAAGCCCAGGGACGTCTGCAGGCACAAGGGAGCTCCTGGTGATATCCCGCGCCCAGGGATCCACATGTGGCATGTACAGCTGATCATAGAAGCGCATGGCTCTCCCCGCTCCTACCCGTGCAACACCAGTGCTCTTTTACATTCAGTGTTTACCTGCGCATGCACATGTGCAATATTTCCAGAATGCAGAAATTTTGTGTTCAGGAAAAATGACATGATGCACCCATGTGCAGGAAAACGCTGCTGCTATAAGCACATACAGTCACTTCTATGTACACGCTTACCTGTGGCTCTCCAGGAAGAGGAAACCACTGAAAGTTGTACGCTAGAGCTCCCTTACGCCTGCAAATGTCCATGTGCCCGACTAGTTATTCCCAAACAGCTTTTTGGTATACTGACTTGAAAAAAAAAAAAATCTCTCTCTCTTTTTCACATTTTGTCATGTTACAGCCAAAAACGTAAATGTATTTTACGTGATAGACCAACACAAAGTGGCACATAATTGTGAAGTGGAAGGAAAATGATAAATGGTTTCCAAATTTTTTTACAAATAAAATATCTGAAAAGTGTGGTGTGCATTTGTATTCAGCCCCCTTTACTCTGATACCCCTAACTAAAATCTAGTAAAACCAATTGCCTTCAGAAGTCATCTAATTAGAAAATAGAGTCCACCTGTGTGTAATTTAATCTCAGTATAAATACAGCTGTTCTGTGAAGCCCTCAGAGAACCTTAGTAAACGAACAGCATCATGAAGGCCAAGGAAAACACCAGACAGGTCAGGGATGTTATAAAAAATATCCCAAGCTTTGAACATCTCAGGGAGCACAGTTCAATACATCATCTGAAAATGGAAAGAATATGACATAACTGCAAACCGACCAAGACATGGCCGTCCACCTAAACTGACAGACCGGGCAAGGAGAGCATTAATCAGAGAAGCAGCCAAGAGGCCCATGGTAACTCTGGAGGAGCTGCAGAGATCCACAGCTCAGGTGGGAGAATCTGTCCACAGGACAACTATTAGTCGTGCACTCCACAAATCTGGTCTTTATGGAAGAGGGGCAAGAAGAAAACCATTGTTGGAAGTTTGTGAGAAGCCATGTGGGGGACACAGCAAACATGTGGAAGAGGGTGCTCTGGTCAAATGAGACCAAAACATAAAAAAAACACTATGTGTGGCGAAAAACTGAAAGTGCACATCACCCTGAACACACCATCCCCACTGTGAAACATGGTGGTGGAAGCATCATGTTGTGGGGATGCTTTTCTTCAGCAGGGACAGGAAGCTGGTCAGAGTTGATGGGAAGATGGATGGAGCCAAATACAATCTTAGATGAAAACCTGTTAAAAACTGCAAAAAAGAGTTGAGACTGGGGCGGAGGTTCACCTTCCAGCAGGACAACGACCCTAAACATACAGCCAGAGCTACAATGGAATGGTTTAGATCAGGGGTCTTCAAACCACGGCCCTCCAGTTGTTCAAGAACTACAATTCCCATCATGCCTAGTCAGATCTGTGAACGTCAGAGTTTTACAATGCCTCATGGGTTGTGTAGTTCCACAACAGCTGGAGGGCCGTAGTTTGGGGATCCCTGGTTTAGATCAAAGCATATCCATGTGTTAGAATGGCCCAGTCAAAGTCCAAACCTAAATCCAATTGAGAATCTGTGGCAAGACTTGAAAATTGCTGTTCACAGACGCTCTCCATCCAATCTGACAGAGCTTGAGCTATTTTGCAAAGTAGAATGGGCAAAAACGTCACTCTCTAGATGTGCAAAGCTGGTAGAGACATCCTCAAAAAGACTTGTAGCTGTAATTGCAGTGAAAGGTGGTTCTACAAAATATTGACTCAGGGGGGCTGAATACAAATGTACCCCACACTTTTCACATTTTTTTTGTAAAAAATGTAGAAAACCATTTATCATTTTCCTTCTACTTCACAATTATGCGCCACTTTGTGTTGGTCTATCACATAAAATCCCAATAAAATACATTTTTGTTTTTGGTTGCACTCTGTATAACACAAAAGGAGAATAAAGAAAAAAAGATAAAAAGATAAAAGTTTTGTGCATTGCATTCATGTACACAGAACCCAACAGGCTGCATTCTGCCAGTACGTTAGAGGCGCAAACGCCCGCACTAAAGGATTCCATCAGACACCTGAACGCCTGGCTTGTACTGGAGGCATGTTATTTCCATACCCTGGAGTGCTTGTGGCTGACTCCATCTGGCGTTCTATAGCACGCCATCTGCCCCTGTACACCACATGTGATCGGTGACAGCACTTCTGATAAGAAAAGAGTCATAGAAGCGAGTGACTAATTTCGCTGGGCAGAATGCAAGCATGGGCTCAGCGATTGTGACTGCACAGAACAGTTTGTCTCTGAAATCTAAAATTGAACACATTGAGGGGGAAGGAGATTATTATATTGAATAAGCATCTACTCAGGAGCCTGGGATTAACACGCAGTACGTATGGCCGACACATAACCAGTACCTTGCACTAGTCCAATCAAAACGCTCGCGGCAGCCGGTCTGCTATTCATGTTTGTAGTGTGCAAGAGAATAGAAGGAATGTGGCTCCTATGAGTAACATAAGAGGAAGAATGACATAAAAAAGGGGAAGCCGGCCGGTGCTTTGGACAGTGCAAAGTCAATTTGTCCTTCAGGCACAATGATAAATGAACCTACTAGGACTCGCAAATGAATGAGCAGCCTTGGCTGCCCACAGCCTATCCTGGCCACATTTGTAGTGATTCTGCATCAATTTTTATTTGGGGCAGATAGAATTGTATTTTCTATGGTGCCGCGCACAATTTACCATTCAAATTAATCCGACCCCTTCCAGTTTTCAGTGCAGCGATAGTTTGACTGACAAATACGTAGCCATGCAACACTTTATCCAAATCATTTCTATAGAATTTTTTTTGAGACAAACACAGCTTTCTTTTGGTGGTATTTAAAGTGGTGTTCTGGCCGAAATTATACTTTTTAAATAAAAATTCCCCTATAATACACAAGCTTAATGTATTCTAGTAAAGTTAGTTTGTAAACTAAGGTCTGTTTTGTTAGTCTATAGCAGTAGTTTGTTATTTTATAAACTTCCAGCAGGCCGTGGCCATCTTAAGTGTGGGCATCTGAAGCCAGACTGTATTTCTTCCTGGATCTCTTGCAGATCTCGCATATTCTCAGTGCAGCACAAGCAGTGTAATAGGTTTCAGGTCAGGTTTCCATAGCAACGGCAGTGTCAGAGGAAGTTGCCGCCCCTTCCCAGAAGGCATTGCAAACAGGAAATGATGCGATGGGTCGCGGCCAGGGAGGAGGAAGTGAAAAATGAATACAGCAGATATACAGTAGGTGTTGAGAAAAAAAATTAAAAAATATCCAATTTGTTTACAGTGCACAGTTTAGTGAGGGATGCTGAAGAGTTGTAAAAGTGGGTGGAACTCCACTTTAAAAAGAATCTTCGGTACCCTTAATGCTGGCTCTGCTCTCATCTCTGCATGCACCATCTACATACATGCATGCAGAAAACCTAAGTGAAAAAAAGGAGGGGGTATGGGGAGCGTTAAATCAAGGTGAAAATCATATATATGAAATTATATATTGTGTATTTTAGGTATAAAAATAAAATTATAAACACCCAGTGCTGACCACAAATGATAAATTCTAGTGTATAATAACCAGCCTACCTATGTGAATCAAGCGAAATAAGTTACTGGGACTAAAACCAATAAAAGAGGATAATGTACGGTGATTGTTGAATAACCATAACACAAATGAGTGATACAAATAAATGATAATTCAAATAAACAAAATGAAAAAATTACAATAAATATATAAAAAGTCCATCAAAAGGTTAAAAAATATTTGAAGTGAAATCCTGGTCTGAATCATGACATCAAAGCGTGAACAGCAGAATCCCTTCACCATCACTGAAAAACACCAATGTGCTCATGGAAATGGGTGTCAGCTTACCAGATGGAGTTGACCAATTTAATGAAAAAAAAGGTCAAATAGGCTTTAGCAAGATAATGCTTGCTGCAATGGAGAGAGGTAAACCGGACTCTTATCCTCGCATCACAGGCTCTCACGTATGGGATATAAAACAGATGGAGAGGAACCGAACATAGTGTTATTTAAAAATTAATAAAAACAAACATATCCAAAAGAGAAGCTCCTGTACTTTTTGAAACGACAGGCAACTTCAGGCAACAGAACGCTCAGATGTAAACAGCGGCCATTGAAACTAATGGGATGTGTCGTGTTGGGCGTTTTTAGAGCTGAGGCTTACAGCAAAAAAAAACGCCCAAACACGCCTAGGTGTGAACAGAGCCAAGGACCTGCAAGGGCCCTATCACACTTGCAGCGCTGCCGCGTTAGCGGTAAAGTGTCACTAGTTTTAGCAGCGCTTTAGAGGCACTTTCTGGTCGGTAGCGGGACGCTTTTAACCCCCACTAGCGGCCGAATAAAGGGTCAAAAGCGTCACTGCGCTTTGGCGGCACTGCCTATTGATTTCAATGGGCAGGGGTGGTTTAGGAGCTGTGTATACACCACTCCTAAAGCGCCCCAAAGATTCTGCTTGCAGGACCTTTTTTTTTTTTTTAACGTCCTGCCCACGCAGCGCCCCAGTGTGAAAGCACTCGGGTTTTCACACTGGGAAGCATTGAGAGACATTTTTCAGGCGCTTTACAAGCGCCATTTTTAGCGCTAAAATGCTCGTAAAACGCCTCCAGTGTGAAAGGGGTTTAAGACGCAGTGCATACAATTTGTTCTTGGGTATAGAAGTAGATTACCTCCAATTGTAAGCACATGTATTCTAATTAGTAGCAGTGCCCGATGGGCATGCCTATACCTACTGCTAAGGCACAGACATGTCTCCCACCTACTGGCAATAGATTGAAAACGGAGGGAACCCCTTTCTGCCGCAAACGTCGCAGGAGCTCTAAAGTGCCGCCGTCCTTCCGCAGCAGCACAGGCCACTATTTATGGAAGCTCACCAATTTTATTGCACTCTTGTCATAATAAAAGGTAATGGATAGTAGAGAAGTAAAGCTCCATAAAGACGTTATCAGCAATAAAGGCAATCATTCTGGGTGGCAGGGATTGTCAGTGTACATATAGATAAAAACAATATCCTTATCTGAGCACTTAAAATTTGCACAGAGATTTAAATACATAATCAATATGGTCAGGGAGAGTAAAGGGAGACAGGAATATCCAAGCTGAGTTGTTTTACTTAAACAATTATAGTACTGAGAATACACAGAGCTGGGCCAGCTTCATGCTACATTGCCATGATCAGAATGGGTTCATTTGACAGACCACTGGTTGAATTATGCTGCTCCTGTTGCCCATAGCAACTGGCTTCTCCCTTGTCTGTACCAGAAACACAAATGCAATCTAGCTGTGGACCGCAAAGACCAGGCTAATCAATGAGGCCCAGTCATATACTAGGGCCAGTAGGCCTCATTCATTAACCACCTGCTTACTGGGCACTTATACCCCCTTCCTGCCCAGGTCAATTTTCATTTTTCAACGCCGTCACATTTTGAATGACAATTTTCACAGTCATGCAACACCGTACCCATATGAAATTTTTATACATTTTTCCCACAAATACAGCTTTCTTTTGGTGGTATTTAATCACTGCTGGGTTTTTTATTTTTTGCTAAAAAATAAACCTAAAAAAGACGACCAAAACTTTTTGAAAAAAAGAAAAAAAAAAAAAAAAAAAGCCATAGTTTGTTATAAAATGTTAAAAAAAGACAGGTAATTTTTTTCCTTCATTGATGTGTGCTGATGAGGCTGCACCGATGGGCACTGATAAGGCCACACTGGTAGGCACTGGTAGGCGACACTGATGGGCATTGATTGGCAGCATTTGTGGGCACTGGTGGGTACTTGTAGGTGGCACTGCAAGCCAGCAGTGCCTCTCCGTGTGAGGGACCAATGTCCCTCTGACAGAAGCCGGTGATCAGCTTTCTTTTCCCCCTCATGCTGTCAGCACGAGGAAAAAAAAAAAATGTAAAAAAAAAATGTAAAAAAAAACGATTACCAACTTTCTGTTTACATCACGTGATCAGCTGTCACATGGTAAGGGGCCCTTTACTCCGATCTGTGATCAGCCGTGTCTCAGACTCAGTGATCACAGAGCGTGCCGCACGTGCCCTGCAGGGACAGCGCATGCTCAGGAGAACATACATGGACACCCTCCTGGCGATCAGGCCCGCGCTGTAGCCGTATTTTGGTTATAGCGCGGACAGGATGAGGTTAATGTGTCTATGGAAAACACATACTATTTAGTCATATACTAGGCCTCTATTATTGTGTCTATAAAGAATTGTCTTAATTTGTTTACCCATCAAAAAGACCAGACTTCTGGTTGCTATGGGCAACACAGGCTAGTCAGTGAGGCCTACTGAGCTAAAGTCAAATACTAGGGTTAGTGGGCCTCATTTGTCAATATGCCTACCAAGAATTTCCTAAAATGTGTTTACCCATTGCAAAAACCAGTTACCTTGTTGCTATGGGAAACACAGGGTATTTAGTGAGATACTAGACCCTGTAAGCCTTATTTGCCATTGTGTCTATACAGTAGAGGTGCACTGAATGGAAGTTTTGGTGACGAAAATGCGGAGTGCACTTGGCGGAAAACTGAAAAATGACAAGTTATTAAAAAAAAAAAGCAAAATTTTATTATATAAAATTGTAATAAATAAATATATATATACACATATAATTTAGGGCCAGTTCACACCACATGCGTTTTTTTCTAAAGCAAAAAACGCATAAATAGTAGGTTATATGGTTTTTAATGGCATAGTTCACACCAGTGCAGTCACTTCCAGCGCGTTCCTGTTCCAGCAAAAAAATAAAGTACATGCTAAATTTTTTTTCTGCACTGAAATTGTACTGCAATGTGGTAAAACACATCGGAACACACTTAAACACATCAAAAAACGCACTGAAACAGATGTTCTTATTTAAAAAAAAACAGGGGGGAAAATGCACTGGAATGCATCAAAAACGCACCAAAAAAGCACCGGAATACATCAAACGCTCATGCAGAAAAGCGTCCGGAATGCATCCAGACTTCGTTTCTATGGTTTGAACTGGCCCTTAAATGAATATGAATTTGTTGTCGGCCATAGTTTGCACCTTTAGCGCAAGAAAAGTTCAAGAAAAATGCATCCCTTTAAATTCTATGTATGTCTTTACACTGGTCCCTCGCACTTCGTTGTGTTAAAAATCCTGCTTGCTGCATTTTTGGTTAGTTAAAAAACAAAAAACGCACCTTCGTTAAAATGCATTGAAAACGCAGCAATAGTTTTGTGCCCAGTGGGAGTAAATAATGCCCGATCATTGGTATTAGGGGGAGAAATAGTTAGGGTCAGTGGCCGGAACTACGCCCCACTGTTGCAGGTCAGTGGCCGGAACTACGCCCCACTGTTGCAGGTCAGTGGCCGGAACTACGCCCCACTGTTGCAGGTCAGTGGCCGGAACTACGCCCCACTGTTGCAGGTCAGTGGCCGGAACTACGCCCCACTGTTGCAGGTCAGTGGCAGGAATAATGCTTGAAGGGCCGAATAAAGGCAAGGGCCACAGCTTGGAGACCACTGGTATATACAGTCCAAACAGGACCAATGAGACTATTATAAAAATATACCATAACTGGAATTCTTTAAATCTGGGTATAACATGAAACATAGTCACAAAGATAGCCTAAGCCTTTAAGGAAATGGTGTAAGCTTCAAAGTGAACGAGGGCTATCTGCCATATAATTAGACAGGTCAAATCGCATGACAAGTCACACCCTATTGCCGGCAATCGCACTGTTCAAATTGGGGCGATGCCGACTTTGCACGAATGTGTCGCACAAATTTGAAAAAATAGTTCCTTCACTACGTTTGGCGACTTTGGGTGCAACTTGCATAGATAAATCGGTGCATGAAGCCGATTTCATACAAAGTCGCACTAATTCAAAGCCACAGTCAATGTGAACGAGGGCTTAAAGCCCTGCCCTATCCCTCCCACTCATCCAGCACTATCTAGCGGGGTGCTAGACACTGCGTTTATTATTTAAAAAAAAAAAAAAAAAAGTTGTTTATAACTCTAAAGGCATTATACATGCCAACATTCCTGTTTACCACTCTGAGAATAAAGTACTGGGGGGGTTTAGATGGACTTTGAGCTGACATTTTTTAAAATTCATTTGGGTCCATTTATGCATAGTTAAAAAAAAAAAATTATTAATATAAATAGATATATATATATATATAGATATATATATATATATATATATATATATATATATATATATATATATATATATATATATATATATATATATATATATTAAAAAAATAATAATATTATTATTATTATTATTATTATTATTAATAATAATAATAATAATATACAGAAAGAAAAAAGTAAACAGCCAGATTCAGCATATCATAGCTAAATTTGTGAAAATGTGAATTCCTGTATGCAAATCACAGAAGAGAAATATCCTGCAGCAGGAAAGCGAGCCAAAAACTTTGCTTTATAATTAGTCAGATGCAATTCCCTAAACCCTGCGGAAGACACCATAAGACCCACGGGCATCTAAAAAAGGAAAATAAATATTTCAGCCATGACATTTCCATACTGGATCGCTAAAATAAAGCAAAATAATGGGTAAATATCCTAAGAGAATAAAATAAATGTATTTATTCATCCACAGAGCAGCAGAAAATTACTTTTAAATTATTAAAGTATAACTAACAGAGCAACTTTTATTTTAGTTTTGTATAGAGCGGAGAGGGATCAGAACACCGGTCAGAATTTTATTGCTGTCTGTGTCCCCATTAAGGAGATTCATCTTCTCTATTTATCCTGTTTACCATTATCAATAAAAGTGAAAGTAAAAGAAAATCCCAACATTTTGGGTTGTCCCCAGAAAAGTATTGGAGAGGAAATCTTCCAATGGGAACACTAGTTCCGATGACCTGGGGGTCCCCAGGGGATTTCCTTAATTTGCAGGGATTTTCTCTCACTTCCTGTTTGGCTATAGGACAGGAAGTGAAAGGAAATCTCCGCAATGGGACACAGTGAAAAAAATAAAAATAAAAAAATAATCTGACAGGGGTTATAACCTTCTTTTTTATTTATTTTTAAATTTTTTTTTTTTTTTGGATAGAGCAAAAGTTTTGCCTATGGTTATACTTTAACTATATAACCTAAGAGCATATACATATTTTTTAAATCAAAAACCAAAGTCACAAAACTGTAAAATACAGCAAGTAGAAATTTTTTTTTTTCTCTGTAACCAAAAAGCAGCATTAAAAAATGGATGGTATTTTTGTTTTGATGATTCAAAGATCTGCCTCCTTCATTCATATAAGCAGTATTACCAGCTTTTATGAATGGAGGAGCTGGGAGGAAAGGGTGGGCACAGTCAGTCACTCTTGTGGTCTCTACGATGGATTTCTTACTTCCATTAACCTCTGCCGCAGCGGAAGTTTAAAGCAGCAGGAGTGTAAGGTAGGTAGGTGAGATAAGGAAGGTTTTGGCTTAAAGCGGAAAACCAGGAGCATCACAAACCGAAAATGATATGTCAATATTTAAAGCAAACTCATCCATTCATGTCTCCATGTTATATTTTGCTGAGAAATCTTTTTGAACCCCCCCCCCCCTCCCCCAGCATTTCTAGCCATGGCCATCTTTAGTAGTGGTATTCATGTACCATTTACTTCCTGGAATCCATCTGCTCTTAGCTCAGGCATGCAGGCAGGAGGGTGTGCCTAGCTGAGAAAGCTCCTCTTCCAGATGAAAAAAAAAACCAAAATAATAATAATGGCCATGAATACTCCTGGGATGTACAACATCATTTTGGCCTAGGCCAGAAGCAAAGGAAAAAAAAAAAGAAGTTTAAAGGCTCGGTTCACACTGGTGCGATGCGGGAAACCCTGCGATATAGTGCCAGTTCCCACATCGCACAGTGGTTCCCACTGAGATCTGCAAACCTCTGCGGGTGTCAACGTAAAGTTAATGACACCCCCAAATCGGTTCGCAGATCGCAGTGCGAACTGTGAAATGATGCAGGAATCATATTGCCTAGGTGTGAATGCGACCCATGCAAAACCGATTCCAGTGCAGACCAAAAAAAAAAAAAAAAACCACCAAAAGAAAAAAAATAAAAAGACAAAAAATTT
The DNA here is from genome assembly GCA_037952925.1 of Lithobates clamitans. NCBI lineage: Eukaryota > Metazoa > Chordata > Amphibia > Anura > Ranidae > Lithobates > Lithobates clamitans. Next base: position 141,789 of record JBBGZY010000872.1, on the reverse strand, counting down.
TATTTGGGTGCAGCATTGTCTGACCGCCGCAACTGTCAGTTAAAATAACGTAGTGCCATATCACTGTGGCCTGGTCATGGTGGGGGGGGGTGTAAATCTTCTGGAGGTCAAGTTGTTAAGATCCATTAAAATGTATAAAGTAAAGTAATGTAATTAAACTCCTAAGGTGGTATACAATTAACCCTTTGAATATTAAAACAAAACTTGTTCCCTGGAAGGGAAGGAAAATCTTCCCAGCAGCACAGGCACACAAGGGTTAACGCAGCCTCAAGCCTCCGGCTATAAAGGCACAGCTATGATGTGCTATAGTCTCATGTAAAAATAAAATGTAATTCTGCATTCTTATTGATGAAAGGAAAATTAGAGTGGTAATTGCACAGGGTGGAAATACATGCAGTGTAACCATGGCATCGGTCTGCATCATAAGCTGGAACACACAAAAAAAAAAAAAAAAAGACGAAAAAAAATCCCAGTATTGCCAATATGGCTTCCTTCGAAGCATGAGAGCAAGAAGAAATCAAGTGTGAGAAATAAGTCTGATCTGGGGGCCCTAAAGCTAGACTGCAGGCTTAGGGTGAAAATCTCCCATCATTCCGGAAACCCCCTTCAATACGTAGAACGTAATGGCAAATGAAAAGTCACATCAGAAATCCTGTCCCTGCCGCGTTGCGGCTTTATCCCGGTTCGGGTGACACCTCGCCACAATCAGGGTTCCACTGGCACTTCACCTAAAGAAGGAGCTTCCTCGCTGGCCAGAATGCTGCAGAATCCAGTCAGCAAGGGAGTAGCGACTCTGTACAGCGACAGATAAAAACAGATGTGGTGGCTGCATTCGTTTTCTTTAGCCTTTTTTTTTTCCCCATTTTATTTTCATCTGGTGATCTAGCCAGAAAGTCTTCTTTTCCAACCTCCTTTAAAGTGGTTGTAAACTCTTCCATATACCCAGTGAAGCGACTCCTCCTACATACGTTGTACCTCTTTATCTGCAGTACCCTCTTCTCTACAGATGTTCAAAGTGCAGAATTTATACAGCTTGTCTGAGCTTTCAGAAAATAGGGGGCGGAGAGGTAAAGTTACGCCCTTTAGAGCTCAGTGAGGAGAGCTCTGAGAGCTGATTGGAGAGAAGATACACGCCCCTTAGGAGCTGAGCTGAGGCTGTCAATCACGGGCTGCATGCTGGACCTAACCCTCCCCGCCACCTTTTTTCTCTTGGGGTCAGGAATACTTAGTCAGAAGTGACTAATGCTGAAAGCAGAGGAAGGAGGCAGCAAACAGAAAATGACACTTAGTGCTCTGGATTGAAAGTAGTACACACTATAGGGCAGGGATGGCGAACCTTGGCACCCTAGATGTTTTGGAACTACATTTCCCTTGATGCTCCACTACACTGCAGAGTGCATGAGTATCATGGGAAATGTAGTTCCAAAACATCTGGGGTGCCAAGGTTCATCATCTCTGCTATAGAGGGATAAAAACTGTTTATATTTCATGTCTGAGGTTTACAACCCTAGACAGCTGTCCATAAAAAGTAGCAGTTAGAGGGTTGGGACAAACCATTTACTGCTGACAGGGGTGCTTACAATGATCAGCTTTTATTCATTTATGTAAAGCCTTTATCCCAAAAGGAACAACAAAACTGTTTGCTTTAACTGCTTAAAAAGTGTGAGCTTTAGTTCAGATTTCATTTGTTAGTCAAGTCCATCTAAGGCCCCTTTCACATGTGCGAATCGCGGGAGGATCCGTTTTTGGCCATCCACTTGCTCGGCGGGGGATCGCTCTGTTGATCCCCGTTGAGCCGTCGGATGACTAGTCCGTCTCTGCACACACGGACCGGTCAGATCTCTGCTTTTCTCTATGGGAGGGATCGGATGCTGACGTCATGTTCATCCACTATCCTGTAGGGATACATGTAAGTCTGTTTTTCATCCGAAAACGGATGGATAAAAAACGGACATACGGTCCCCGCCGGTGTGAAAGGGGCCCAAGTCTGCTAGTACATCTAATCGATACAATCCCCCTGAGGAAGATATGGAAACCCCTTGTATCGACACGCGTTGGGGAAGGAGACAGGATGGAAAGCGTGGCAGGCTATCTGCTGGGAATGATCAGCACACCATCCCGTTATCGGCAGGTTTCTCCCACTCATTCACGTATCTCGCAATGATGCGCCTGGGTATTCCGAGTACCCTGTGTGGGATTTTTTAATGTCTTTCAATAAATTGTTTTAACATACTACACCATGAAGTCCTCCTTTCTCTATTGACATACCGAGGCATAAGTGGGGACCAGTCCAGGATTCCGGATATACTGCTGAACCCAGAAGTGGTTCTAATGCGTGTATTCACCAGGCTTAACAGCAAGGTCACATGCTCTAAGGTGAGCGCCCAATACCTGGGGGGGGGGGGGGAGCACCTGAGTGAGAACACAGCATCCCGCTATAGGATCACCTTCACAGCATTTACCGAATCGCATGATTTTTTTGGAGCACTTACAGATTGTCATCATTTTGGACTTTCCACACATTGAAGCACTTTCATTTCATTTTGAGTATTTTGGGGGAATTGCTTTTTATGATCCTATGGATTTTTGTGTTTTAAACATACAGATATTTGTCACGTAATTGAACATTGCCACTTTATTTTATTCTATCACAATATCGCATGGTTATTTATTACATTATAATTTTCATGTATTGCACTATTTTCACTTTATAGGTATTATTGCGCATAATATATTTTATTATTCAGGCTCACACGTCTGAAAGCGCAGCGTATAAAAATATTTGATTTGACTAGTTCTGGGGGATTTCCTGTTTGGGTATGGGACAGGAAGTGAAGGTAAATCTCCCCAATGGGACACAGATGGCAGGAAAGAAAAATGAACAGGGGTTATAACCCTTTCTTACTATATCAAAAAAAAAAGAAAAAAAAAAAAAAAAAAAAGTGTTGCTTATAGTTCTACTTTAAAGAGAAACTCACTTTTGTTGAAAAAAAAAATCCCCTCTGGGTGATCAATGTACATCGCAGGGATTTTAAAAAACTTTGTTGCAGATTCCCACCTTTTGTTCTTTTGAAGAAATAGCGGTTTGTTTGTCTGTGTCCATGTACAAAGTGATACTGTATGGGAACGGGTTTATTAGAGATGCACCAATGCGCCGCGATTTTACCACGCTTATGGTCTGCTTTTCATAGGTCATGTGACTCAAAAACCGCATCAAAAACTTAACACAAGTGCGTTATTGATGTGTTCTTGCTGCGTTTTGAATGCATTTCAACAGGCAGGTGCATTCTTGGTGCGTTTTGAATGCATTTCAACAGGCAGGTGCATTCTTGGTGCGTTTTGAATGCATTTCAACAGGCAGGTGCATTCTTGGTGCGTTTTTTTTTAACTGATCAAAAATGCAGCAAGCAAGATTTTTACTACCACAACGGAATTCAACAGACCCGTGTGAAGACATAGGGTTCTTTCACACAGGCGGTGGACTCCGCTTTGCTCAGCAGAGGATCGCTCCGTTGATCCCCGCTGATCAGGCAGATGACAGGTCCATCCCCGCTCGCTGTGCTGAGACGGACCTGTCAGAGCCCCGCTCTCCTCTATTGGGAGATCGGATGAAATCAGACCACCTGTCTGCTTTTATCCCATTCGATCCTTCAGATGGATGGAAAATAGGGTCACTATCCGTCTGGGTTTCAAGGACAGGATCGGATGGGATAGCGGACGGAAATGTCACCGCTGACATCTGCAACTCCATAGGGGTGAATGGAGCATCCGATCAGGTCCATCTGGAAAATTTACACACAGACCTGATCGGAAAGGGGCCTTACATAGAATCTAAGGGGAGGCATTTTTCTTGTGCTATAATGGCCGACAATAAATTGATATTAATTTAAATTCATGATATTAATAAAAAAGTTGATAGATAGAGATATATATAGAGATAGATATATAGATATATCTCCATCTATTTAAAAAAAAAAAACAAACAAAAAAAAAAAAAACACTGTCATTCGGTCAAGTGCATCCTGAATTTTCTGTTTCGGTACCAAAATGACCATTCGGTGCGCTTCTAGTAATTATCAATCAGCTGCTGCACCTGCAGGGCTCTAACAAGGAAAACTGCAGGCTCTGCTTCCTTTTAGGCTGGATTCACACCTATGCATTCTTTGTGCTTATTGCATTTTGCAGATTTGCACTACAGATCGTGTTCCATAGGAAACCATGTTAAATGGACTGTAGTGCAAATCTGCAAAATGCAAAAAGCACCAAAACTGCACAGGTGTGAATCCAGCCTTAGGCTGGATTCACACCTATGCATGTTGCTTTTGAGCGTTTCTGCAGTGTTTTTTGTGGTGCTTGCCGCGTTTTTGAGCAGCGTTTAGCATTTTGTTTTGTTTTTTTACAGCTTTTTTTAGACTGCATACAGTCTTAAAAAAAAAAAAAAAAAACGCAAAACGCTGTAAAAATGCTGTACTTGCGTTTTTGATGCTGGTCCATTGAATTCTATTACATGCAAAACGCTGCATTTTGCATGAAAAAAAGTCCCTGACCCTTTCCAAAAACGCAGAGGTACAAAAATGCATTGATGTGAACATGTTCCATAGGTACCCATGTTAAAGAATTCCCATGCATTTCTGCAAAATGCATCAAAAAACTTGTTAGTGTGAATGGAGCCTTAGGCTGGATTCACACCTATGCATGTTGCTTTTGAGCGTTTCTGCAGTGCTTGCCGCGTTTTTGCAGGGTTTTTTTATACTGTATACAGTGTAAAAAAAAAAAATTAAAAAAAGGGTCAAAAACGCTGTAATTACCAAGAACCTGTGTAATTAATATGCATTCGGGTTTAAAGGGATGAGGTGGCAACCCTAGCCTTAGATGAGCTTTCCCTTTGGGAGTATCTCACCAAAAATGACATTTTTGTTGCAGAGGATGCAAAAAAAAAAAAAAAAAAAAAAAAAAAAAAAAAAAAAAATCGATATTTGTATCTTAGTGCAGACTTCTGGGAAAAAACAGTGAGCCAATCACACAAGCAGGAAATGACATTTCTGGGGGGGCGTTCCGTATACCATCTGTGTACAGAACTCCTCCAGGTGGCCATATTGCATTTTGCAGACAATTACAGCGCTGCAGATTGAACTAGAAAGGTAATTTTTAAGAACATTCAATTACAATACGACTTGCGTGGCAATTGTATACGCTATATTATTTATTTTTTTGTTTGCTAATCCCCCCCCCCCCCCTCCCCACCCACAAAAGTGGAGTCACCCTTTAGGAGTAATTACAGTGCGGTTTAAACGTCTACATAACCGATAACAAATCACAAAATAAAATGAATGAAGCATAATATTCCCTGAAGGAAATGCTTCATAAATAAAGGGAAACATTGTATCCAGCTTTAATACTACATTGTTTACAATAGTCTCCAACCACAAAGACCGATCTCTTCTGACAAGCTTCAACTACATAATAACTTTAATCATACGGCGTGACGTGAAGTGCATCAGATGTTTCATCCACGTGTAGAAAATGAAAAACAACATATAAAGGAATTCCCATAAAAAAAAAAAAAAAAGAGGACGAAAGAAAGAAAGGAAAGAAAAGGAAAAAAAAAAAAAAAAAAGAGAAAGAGAAAAGGGAAAAAAAGAAAAGAAAAGAAAAGAAAAGAAAAGAAAAGAAAAGAAAAAAGAAAAAAAGGAAAAGAAAAGAAAAGGAAACGAAAGATCTAAATCTAAATTTAACCCTTAGGGGGGTATCTGGAAGATCACTAATTACAACACTTGATGCAGCTCATTTCATAACATATGATTAAAGAGAAACTTCACTCCCTCCTCTTTTTTTTTTTTTTCTATCCCCCTCCAGAGTTTTCCTGCTGTGATCCAATTCCACATCTCAGATCAGCCCCACCATCTTCTTCTCCAAAGTCACTGGCAGTAGACATATGCATGACGAAAAAAATGTGTTTAGTTTAATCTCGATCTACTTATTTTGTTTCGTTAAAATTTGGTTGATTCGTTCAATTCGTATTCGGAATTCGTATTTACAATGCGTTTTAGGTCTTCTTTCGAATCTACCCATTTTTTTTCGATTCAAAATATTTGCAAACCAATAAATTTTGAATCGGTTGAATTTGAAAACATTATATCTTTTTTTTCGATTTGAATGCGGCAAAGTGAACAAACAAAAGAAGAAACCTTAATCAACATGATTAGAAGGACTCTTTAATCACCTTTGGATTAACAAAAAGAGCATTATGTTGAAATGATACACCGACAACGCACACAGTCTTTGATTTCAGAAATATGTTTACAGTTTGAATTAGAATGGAACTCGATGTAAAATTTGATTCAAATTTCAGAAATTTGGACGAATTTCGTTTAGTTATTGGGAGCATTCAGTAAACGTCGTTTATACTGTAATTCAGATATATCTGAATCCCAGAAAAAACACAAATTTCTCTGATTATTAATTTGGAACGAAACGATCTGCACATGTCTGATCGGGAGCTGGATGTCTCTTCTGGGTTCAGGCAGCAGGCCTCCCGATAACTCCGCCCACCGCCATTGTGTGTCCCTGCTCCTTCCAACTGGGAAATGTGATTGGGATATCCCAGGAGCCCATGGGGGGGGGGGGGGGGGGGGGGGGGGTCGGGGACACATTTTTAAATAGGCATGAAAGTCAGTGGGGAAGCCGGGCCAAAGAATTTATTTTTAGTTTTTTTTAACATTTGGTAAAATAAGAAGGAAGTGAGGGTTTCAGTAAAACATTTATTGGAGCCAAGGTCCACTTTATAACTATTATGCATTAGAAGCCCGACAGTGGAGATCAGTTTTGTATTTTACAGTTAGAGACTTTTTTTTTTTAACCTCTGGTAGATTTACCCTCCTTATGACCATACGGCACTGCGTTACTTTAACTGACAATTGCAGGTCATGCAACGCTGTACCCAAATAAAATTGACGTCCTTTTTTTCCCCACAAATAGAGATTTCTTTCAGTGGTTTTTGATCACCTCTGCGGTTTTTATTTTTAACGCTATAAACAAAAAAAAGTGACAGTTTTGGAAAAAGAAAAAAAAAAAAAAGCACAATATTTTTACTTTCTGCTACAAATCACATCCAATACCAAAAAAAATTGAGCAAATCAAATTTTTTTATCAATTTAGTACAATATGTATTCTGCTACATATTTTGGGGTAAAAAAAAAATCCCAATAAGTGTTTATTGATTGGTTTACATGAACGTTATGGCATCTATAAACAATGGGATATATACTGGAGTTTTTATTTAATTATTTATTTACTAGTAATAGTGGCAATCAGTGACATATAACAGGTCTGTGATATTGCAGCGGCCAATTGGAGGCTAAGCCCTGGTTCACATTGATGCGATTAGACATGTCAAATCTCATGCTAAATCAGCGGCAACTGCCGGCAATGGCAGCGTCCAAATTCCCAAAAGTAGTTTTTGTACTACTTTTGGCGATTTCGGGGTGCGATTTCCATTGACATCTGTGCAGAAACCCACAAAGATGTCTCTAAAAATGCCCCTGAATTTGGGACCGACATGCGGGAATTAAATTGTGCGAGTTCAGCTGAACTTGCACGATTTCATTCCCACAGTCAGTGTGAACCAGGGCTCACTGACACTTTTTGGGGACCAGTGAAAGGAATACAGTGATCAGTGCTAAAAATATGCACTGTCACTGTACTAATGACACTGGCTGGGAAGGGGTTAAACATCTAGGGCGATCAAAGGGTTAAATGTGTGCCCAGCCAGTGTTTTGGTATACACTGTGTGCTGTTTTTAGCAAGGGAAGAAATTAATTATATCCCCTGGTTTGCAGAAACACAGAATGCATCCCTTCCCCCCTGTCAGAACGGTGATCTGCCTTGTTTACATAGGCAGATTACAGTTCTGTGTCCTTTACTGATGATCGGCGGGTGCCTGAGGACACTGAGTGCCTGGAACCTGCAGATCGGCTTCTGCTGTGAATCACTTTTCCCCACTTCCCACACCTATAGCCGTATATCATAAGTGTTAGATCTTAGGCATTGTACCTAGGTATACTATTCTCACTGAATGTGGAGAGAGATTTAGGGTGGCACTGCTATGCTGTGCACTGTCCTCCTTTGCTGGAGAGAAAGTTGTATCTGAGGAGCTGCAGTGCAAGGATCCCCCTGCTTCTGCTCCATTCTTTCTGTAGATCAGGGCTTCTGCTACAGCTTCTGCTTGAATATTTCCCATCAATCATCAGATCAACAGTCATCAGGGGGAGCTCTGGCATAAGGAAGCAAAGCCCTGCCTGTACCAATGCCAGAAAACGACACATGAAAGCAGTAATGATGAGAAGATTGGCTGCAGAGAATCAATATGCAATACTTGTGGCTAGTCCTTTGCCTCTTAATTGTCTTTTTTGGGCACAATGTCTACAGTCCAGGTCCTCTTAAAACAGCTCACCAAGAAAGCCTTGAATTTAAAAAGTGCTGAAGGAATTTGCCAAGCCCTCGCTAAAAACAAACACGGGCTTGGAAAAATCAGATCCTTCCCAAGTTTCCACCTTAACGCACATTCAATTCTGCAGCTTAATAATTGATATCCATTCAGGGAAGTTCACTGCATATTTTATCATTTTCCTTTTCACACTGGGACTCCATTAAGGAGGAATTTCACAGCCTAAATTCACACACAGATGATGCACAGTATTGATATTCTGCTTCTTATGCATCAAAAATATTGGTCCAAAAAAAGAAAAAGAAAAAAAAAAATGCAGATAGCAAGATTTTTAACACCACGACGGAAGCGCAATGAAGCAGTGTGAAGACATACAAAGAATTTAAAGAGATTTTTTCTTAAACTTTTCTTAGACTAAAAGTGCCGATAATGGTCGACAAAAAATTTAAAATTCATTTAAATTCATGATATTAATGAAAAAGTCAAATACTATACAATTTATATTTAAAAAAAAAATATATAATATATATATATATATATATATATATATATATATATATATATATATATATATATATATATATATATATATATATATATATATATATATATATATATATTCTCTATCTATCTATCAGGTTTTAAATAAAATATATATTTTTAAATATAAATTGTATAGTATTTGACTTTTTCATTAATATCATGAATTTAAATGAATTTTAAATTTATTGTCGACCATTATCGGCACTTTTAGTCTAAGAAAAGTTTAAGAAAAAAAATCTCTTTAAATTCTTTGTATGTCTTCACGCTACTCCATTGCGCTCCCATCGTGGTGTTAAAAATCTTGCTATCTGCATTTTTGGTCAGTAAAAGAAAAAAAAAAAAAAACGCTTTAAAAAAAAAATGCACCTCTCCGTTGAATTGCATTGAAAACACAGCAAGAACGCATCAATAAAGCATCCATGTTACTTTTTGTTTTTAATTACATGACCTATGAAAAAAAAAAAAACGTAAAATCCTAGTAAAATTGCGTGCATTTTCGGTGCCATTAATCGGCACCCTTTGTTTTTAATCGTCAAAATGCCGAAAATAAACTTTTTGCCCGCATCTCTAATATATATTATACACGCTTTTTTTTTTCGTTCTTTGTATTGCATTGTTTGTATTTTTTTTTCCTTATGGATACTATGTGATCTATATGGTTTAGGCTGACCTAGGAGGCATGAAACAAACAAGTACTTCCACAAACACTTGAACATTAAAAAAAAAAAAAAAAAAAAAAAAAAGGAAGAAGAATAATATGTATGTACATTTTAATTATTTATTAAAGTAAACCTGTCACAAAGTCAAGTAGTTCAAAGTCAGTGTATAATGAAAAATGCATGAGCATTTCACTTTCCCTGAAAAAAGGAACGTCAAAAAGGCTCCGGCAGTATAAGCAGCTTAAGTTACAGTCAAATCTCTAATTTTCTTAGTTGAGCTTAAAAGGAGAGATCCAGAAATTAGAACTGAATAGGACAGTGGGAGGTGAGGTTACAGTGTTAATTACAATTACCACTGCAGAGACTTTTCCAAGATGCTGCACTCCTAAATCTGTGTATTTTGCTCTGTGTCCTAATGAATAATATTAAAGACTCTCGCAAATTTGCTTGTAGAAAAGGTGAGCAATTTTCAATGCAGGACACATTTTTAGGTGTGGGTTCTGTGCATTTTGTGTATGTATTCCCAGGGGAGGATCGTACATCCTGCATTAAAATGCATGTTCAGTGCATTTCTACCCAGCTCTTCTGCAGATTGGTTCAGTAAAAATGTTGCTAAGAGGAATATTATTTCATATACACGTAACAGATAACATACACAGATTCATACACAGCATGGAACTGTGTTTATCCACACCAAAGGAACATGAGATCCATGCAGCCATCCTGGTAAAATAATGGATTTTCCTGCATATTTCTGTGCGACTGATGCAGGGCCGGTGCTAGACTATTTTTCGCCCTAGGCGAGACCAGCTACCTACTTGCGCCCCCCCCCCCCAAAACAAAAATAAAACTTCTGTACTGCTAAAATATAATTTCTAGACGGTATAGAAAGGGCACAAAACAGTCTAGCACCTGCCCTGTCTATACCCTCCGTGAGGTTTGTTGCTCCCTCATTGAACTGCCGTACACAGCGATCATAGTTGCCAACGTTGAAATTTATTTTTTTTTGAGAAATGGGCGACAGCAGGGGGCTGGGCGAACGCAGGGGGGGCAGAGGACTGGGCGAACGCAGGGGGGGCAGAGGACTGGGCGAACGCAGGGGGGGCAGAGGACTGGGCGAACGCAGGGGGGGCAGAGGACTGGGCGAACGCAGGGGGGGCAGAGGACTGGGCGAACGCAGGGGGCAGAGGACTGGGCGAAATTGGGTTGAAAGCGGCTCTGCCCAATATCTCACAGTCAGGACAGTGCTACAGGAAAAAACAAAAAAAAAAAAAAAAACAGATATCATCTTGATCTTTGTCAAATAACCGCACTTTACTTCTGTGTAAAAGTCTAAAGATAGAAATAATAAAGTTGACAAAGATCAAGATGATATCTGTTTTTTCCTGTAGCACTGTCCTGACTAAGGATGAGCTCCGGCGTGTTCGCACACTCCACGTGCAGAGCCCGCCAGGAAGTCGGCACGGTGCTGCGTTAATCACGGGCAGCGAGACGTTTCCCCATCTCTGCAGCCGCACATCGGGACAATCTCTCCCTGCCTGTGATTAGCGTAGCACCGACTTCCTGGCGGGCTCTGCACGTGGAGCTCATCCTTAGTCCTGACCGTGAGATATTGGGCAGAGCCGTTTTCAACTCAATTTCTCACAGTCCAGGGGCTGCATAAAAATCAAAACAGCATTTTTAAAGCCTTTTTTTTTACCCCCCGATGTTGCTCTGCTCAGAAGGACCTGCGATCATCCCTGAGGCCGGCCGGCCGCTCCGCCCCCTGTCTTCGTCCCCCAATGACAGGCGGGATCACCCCTTGGCTGGCCATACCCCCTCACGAGTCCCGACCAGTGACAATAAAAGGAGACGGGCCAGCTCCTCGGCATCAATCAGAGCCCTGAGCCGCCGAACAGCTCTGCAGCTGGGGGAGCCGAGGGAGGGTTCTGTCAGTGTACTGCATGTGATAGTTCCTTCCCTGCGCCCCTGCACGATCCCCGGCAGCAGACATTCCCTCACCTCCTCTGGACCTCCAGTACACAATCCTGCAGACCCACCACACAGGGACAGCGGCTCCAGAGGTTACATCCAGCGGGGATGAGGTGGTGACAAGCCATGGCTGTGCGCCCTAGGCGGCTGCCCAGTCTGCCTAGTGGTAGCACCAGCCCTGGACTGATGCATGGCTCTATCATAGGGTGACAAACACTGTACTGCATCTATGGAGGAGCTTTTTTATTCAAGAACAGGACTACAGAAACCTCCCTTCTCCATAAAATAGAATGTCTGTGACCTCTATGACTAAGCCCTATTGGGCAGGACGAAATGCGTCAGTTGCATGGCTTGTGGAGAGCTGTCTAAGACAGTTTCATACGGACATCTACACTGCGGTCATGCTGGGAGTGCGGCTTTTTCAGCACACAATGCATCGATCACTGGAGAATGAGCGAATATGGCAGCTCCCCTATCTCTGAGGACCAGAGGGAATCTGCTTTTCTCTAAGCTTTGAGCAGGGCTTCAAGCCCAATTACAGATCACTGAGGGAGGGGTGGGGGGTTCTGTAGTCTCCAGGGATTACTGTCAAAGCATACAACACCAGCACACCATGGATCTTCAAAAGTGCATCCAAAATTTATTGCACACACATGCCCTATGTGGGCACCAAAACTTAAAATATATATATATATATTTAATTTTTTTTTTTTAAAGTGGAAGGCAAGTCAAAACCTAACTAAGCTTAAATCTGCTCTCACCCCCATTCTAAGTCTTTTCTATGTACCTAGTAAAAGGAAAGATGCCTATACTTACCTATTCTGAAGTCGCCTTGGTCTGGTCACATGATCAGGTCCCAGCACCAGCTTCAGTGTAGGAGGAGGGACAGCCGACAACGGATGCCCCATAACAAGCCTATGGGTGACGTCATTGCCCAGGCTCTGCAACCGTTGTTGGCAATCTCTCCTCTACACTGAAGCCAGCGCTGGAAAGATCATGTGACTGGACCGGAGCGACTTCAGAATAGGTTAAAGTGGTGTTACACCCTGTACAACGACTTTTACCTACAGGTAAACCTATATTAAGGCTTGCCTGTAGGTGCTTGAAATATCTCCTAAACCTCCATGGTTTAGAAGAGAGATATTTACGAAAAAGCCGAGCGCATGCCATCAGCGCATGCACAATTTAGAAAGGGCATATCGTGCAGTTTCTAATAGGGATCATGCCGTGACTGGTGGCTCCCACGCGCATGCGCAGGAGTCACGTCACGAGACTACAGCCAGTCACAGAGCCGGAGTTTGCGGCCCCGGAAGGAAGAGGGGAAAAGATGGACGTTCCCTGCTAGTGGGGACAACGGTGACATCGCGGGCTTCGTTTTCAGGTAAGTGACACATAATGGGCTATTATGCGATGCATGGTAGCCCATTATGCTTTACCTTTGCAGGGAAATAAAGAGGAAGTAAAACCCACCAGGGTTTATTTCCTCTTTAAGTATAGGCATCTTTCCTTTTACAGGGTAGATAGAATAGACCTAAAATGGGGTGGGAGTAGATTTAAGCTTAGTTTTTGACTTGCCTTCCACCTTCAAAGACCAAAAAGAAGCATTTTATTGTTGGGCTTTACATCTTCTCTAAAGAAACAGAACTGGATAAAAAATAAAAAAATATGCAGATCTGGTCGTTGACCATGTATTTCACTGCACCAAAAAACATAAAAACGTGTGAACCGCCCCCCAACAATCTAACCTCCCAGAATTTCTCATGGGCATCTGCAATGTAATTCAGTGTTCAGTCCTGTGAACTAACTGGTTTGAGAATTTGCAGCTTGTGGCAAACTCCGAGGACTGAGAATCTGTCAGATGGTGGTTTTAACACAGGAAACCAACCAAGACCTGAGCTGCTGCTCAAAAGATACGATTGTCCTAACCAAACCACAATCCTTTACTGTATAAAAAGATTGCTGCCTACAATACTCTAGGCCAGGGGTCTCCAAGCTTTCTAAACTAAAGGGTCAGATTACTGTCCTTCAGACTTTATGGGGGGCAGACTTAGGCCAGTGGAAGTAGAAAATGCCCTTGTGTACGCAATGTACAGTCTTGGTGGTCAGTGGGAGTAAGACACTTCCATAGAACCTGTCGTCAGTGGAAGGAGGAATAGTGCCCCATCAACGGTACTGGTGGGAGGAATATTGCCAAGTGTTGGTATCAGTGGGCGGAATAGTGCCCCATCATTGCGGAGAGTTCGAGGAAAATACCCCATTGTTGGTGTCAGCAGAAGAAAAAAGTGCCTTGTGTTGGAGGGAAAAAAATAAAATAAAAAATGTAGTGCCCCAAGGGCTGGATAAAGGCAAGAAAAGCCATCTGACCGGCGGGCCGCAGTTTGGAGACCACTGCTCTAGGCTTTTCCAAGGAAGATCCGTGGCTAAACAAAAAACACGACAATGTGGTTTTAAAAAAAAAAAAAGGGTGGTGAAATTAACATTAACTCATTAGCAATGTGCCTACTTCACAGAGGACAGCACCTAAAACCTATTCCAGTATCTACTACATTCAAAAGTTTGTTTCTTTGCCCAACCTTTCCACTACTAAAATTATATCTCCACGTGCATTAAGCTGAATAAAGGAAATTCCTATTGCATCATGGGAGGTAGGCTACTTCTTCACATTTTTCAAGAGGCAATATTAAAATCATTGCATATATGCACATCAGTAAAGCTGGCCTTACACTAGTACCATTCCTTCAGTTTTCTAAAAGTCAGTAGGGTTAAATCAACGTTCAATTTGGACCCTAGTAACAAGAAGATTCAAAGAAGCAGGATGGAACACTTTTCTTGAATGAATGAATTTCTAACAACATATGTCATTTTTGTAGGAAAATTCCATTCATACCAAAATCAAAACGTCAAAAGTAGAATTCCAGAACAAACTTAATCCTAAAAATGCTCCCTCCCCCTCCTAACACCAATTCTATCGAACCTGTGTAAGAAAGAGGTATATACTTACCTGTTTTCAGGCCGCTCCAGTTTGGTCATGTGATCCAGCTTTCGTGTCAGCCAGTGGATGCTGCAGGGGAGAGGAGGGAGCGCAGACAATGGCTGGGACATGGGAGCCTCCCCTTTCCCTACTTTCCTACCTAGTTACCCCCTGAGCTAATGTAATCCAACCACCCCCCTGCCCCAGTACACCTTAGCCCTGCCCCAGAGCCACAGCATGCTGTAATATTGACATCCCTTGAACACATTCATTTTACCACTAGCCATGCTTGTACAGCTGAAAGCCTTTCATGGGACCAACTGCACAAGAGCTCAACGGGTCTAGGCAGGAAGCATATGAGTAATTTAAAAGCATAAATGCATTTTCATATACAAAGGGAAAGTAATATATATATATATATATATATATATATATATATATATATATATATATATATATATATATATATATATATATATATATATACACATATATATACATATACATATACATATATATATATATATATATATATATATATATATATATATATATTTTAAAGTAGGACTATGGCTTCCCATTAAAGAAAAAAAAAAGGAAGAAGAAGACTATGTGCAGCAGTCTATTCATATGAATGGACTGGCTGCCAACACACCACAATGGACAGAAAAATGGCCAAGTGACAATTTTTGAAAAGCAGTGCAATGTCCGGCGCCTAGTGCTATCTTTTACGCATATTCGTCACCTAGATCAGTGGACTCCAAACTGTGGCCCAGGGCCGAATGCAACCCTTTGCTTGCTTTTATCCAACCCCTGGGGCACTATTTCTTCCACTGACACCAATGATGGGCCACTATTTCTCCCACGGACACCAATGATGGGCCACTATTTCTCCCACTGACACCAAGGATGGGCCACTATTTCTCCCACGGACACCAATGATGGGCCACTATTTCTCCCACTGACACCAATGATGGGCTACTATTTCTCCCACTGACACCAACGATGGGGCACTATTCTTTTGAATGACACCAACTACAGGATGCTATTCCTCTCCCCAATACCAAAGGTGCATGGTTTACTCTCAATGACGCCAGGACAATTTTTACTCCCAATGGCCACAGTCTGGCCCCTCCTAAATTCTGAAGGACAGTAAACTGGCCATTCGTTTAGAACGCTTGGAGACTTCTGTCCTAGGTCTTTGAATTTGGCGACCAACACATGGTGATATGAGTTGCAGAAATCACTGATGATTTCAGGCTGGGGAAAAAGAAAAAAAAAAAAAAAAAAAAAAAAAAAAAGGACTTAAGCTAGCCATTGATTAATAGAAATTTCAAACCAAAATTCTTCGGAAAACTCTTATGAAAATTCGTATTTTGATTGAAAGATTTAAATTTACTTTTAACATTTGAATTTGGGATTAATAGACTTTACCATGCTAAAACCACATACACTGTCAATGTGTTTGTTCGAGAAAGATATTCCAGCTTTCTCCTTCGAATTTTCTCATTGCCGCAGTTGAAAACGAACATCAATTTGACCCTACTAATTATTAGAAAAAAAAAAAAAAAAAAAAAAAAAAAAACTCTTAGAACAAGCTTTTCTTAAAAAAATTTCATGTGGAATTCCATCAATCAATGGTCAGCTTTTTCCTCCCTCTCACCATAGCCACCTGACTAGAACTGGGGAGCTCTGATGCTTCTGCACGCCATGTCTAAGTCCCAATCTGCTGCATCTCACCACGCATTACCGCAGCTCCCCAATGATGATCGGAGAAGGTTTAAACCATTTTTCCCCCACTTGTCATAGAAATTGGCCCAGGAATCTGTTAAAACCAAGAATCTGTGGGAGATAGCAACCTTTGGAGTCACGTAAAACAGTAACAAGGAGAAGTTACCATGGGACAATAAAGTCCCAAGAGGGACACATCTGCTCTCTTCCTTGTGGACAGATCAGACCCCCAATTATCCATCAAGTTTACCAACAAACTGTGCCGTTATAGACTACCTTACTGTTCATGTCTCACTCTGTCTCCTCCTGGAAGTGTCAGGAATAGTAAATATTACAACTGAATGACCAGAAAAAGCAAAGCAAGGTTTCTGCCTGGCACGGCGTGCACACACTTTGTGAGCAGATGTGTTATTGTAATGCTGGAAGAATGCCACGTTCTGTCTCTATGCACCAGATCCCAGACTGTGTGGCTAATATGTGTTGTGTGAGTTTAAAGAAACAGACCAGAAGAGGCCTTTATCAGAATAGTAACAGAAATAGGATAGGCAACATTAAAGTGACACTAAACTCTGTTTTTTGAAAAAATATTCAAGTTTGTATTCTTAACTCAAGTCCCTTCTATTGCTCTCAGCCTCCTTCATATCTCAAAACTCCTTTTTTGGACTGCTGCGATTTGACTTTCTTTTAGAGCGTGGCCATATTCGATCTCCATGGTTCCACTTTGTGTAGGGACGTAGCCACCCTGCCTTGGTCCCACTGTGTGTAGGAACGTAGTCTCCCTGCCTTGGTCCCACTGTGTGTAGGAGCGTAGCCTCCCTGCCTTGGTCCCACTGTGGGTAGGAGCGTAGCCTCCCCGCCTTGGTCCCACTGTGGGTAGGAGCGTAGCCTCCCTGCCTTGGTCCCACTGTGGGTAGGAGCGTAGCCTCCCTGCCTTGGTCCCACTGTGGGTAGGAACGTAGCCTCCCTGCCTTGGTCCCACTGTGGGTAGGAACGTAGCCTCCCTGCCTTGGTCCCACTGTGGGTAGGAACGTAGCCTCCCTGCCTTGGTCCCACTGTGGGTAGGAACGTAGCCTCCCTGCCTTGGTCCCACTGTGGGTAGGAACGTAGCCTCCCTGCCTTGGTCCCACTGTGGGTAGGAACGTAGCCTCCCTGCCTTGGTCCCACTGTGGGTAGGAACGTAGCCTCCCTGCCTTGGTCCCACTGTGGGTAGGAACGTAGCCTCCCTGCCTTGGTCCCACTGTGGGTAGGAACGTAGCCTCCCTGCCTTGGTCCCACTGTGGGTAGGAACGTAGCCTCCCTGCCTTGGTCCCACTGTGGGTAGGAACGTAGCCTCCCTGCCTTGGTCCCACTGTGGGTAGGAACGTAGCCTCCCTGCCTTGGTCCCACTGTGGGTAGGAACGTAGCCTCCCTGCCTTGGTCCCACTGTGGGTAGGAACGTAGCCTCCCTGCCTTGGTCCCACTGTGGGTAGGAACGTAGCCTCCCTGCCTTGGTCCCACTGTGGGTAGGAACGTAGCCTCCCTGCATTGGTCCCACTGTGGGTAGGAACGTAGCCTCCCTGCCTTGGTCCCACTGTGTGTAGAAACGTAGCCTCCCTGCCTTGGTCCCACTGTGTGTAGAAACGTAGCCTCCCTGCCTTGGTCCCACTGTGGGTAGGAACGTAGCCTCCCTGCCTTGGTCCCACTGTGGGTAGGAACGTAGCCTCCCTGCCTTGGTCCCACTGTGGGTAGGAACGTAGCCTCCCTGCCTTGGTCCCACTGTGGGTAGGAACGTAGCCTCCCTGCCTTGGTCCCACTGTGGGTAGGAACGTAGCCTCCCTGCCTTGGTCCCACTGTGGGTAGGAACGTAGCCTCCCTGCCTTGGTCCCACTGTGGGTAGGAACGTAGCCTCCCTGCCTTGGTCCCACTGTGGGTAGGAACGTAGCCTCCCTGCCTTGGTCCCACTGTGGGTAGGAACGTAGCCTCCCTGCCTTGGTCCCACTGTGGGTAGGAACGTAGCCTCCCTGCCTTGGTCCCACTGTGGGTAGGAACGTAGCCTCCCTGCCTTGGTCCCACTGTGGGTAGGAACGTAGCCTCCCTGCCTTGGTCCCACTGTGGGTAGGAACGTAGCCTCCCTGCCTTGGTCCCACTGTGGGTAGGAACGTAGCCTCCCTGCCTTGGTCCCACTGTGGGTAGGAACGTAGCCTCCCTGCCTTGGTCCCACTGTGGGTAGGAACGTAGCCTCCCTGCCTTGGTCCCACTGTGGGTAGGAACGTAGCCTCCCTGCCTTGGTCCCACTGTGGGTAGGAACGTAGCCTCCCTGCCTTGGTCCCACTGTGGGTAGGAACGTAGCCTCCCTGCCTTGGTCCCACTGTGGGTAGGAACGTAGCCTCCCTGCCTTGGTCCCACTGTGGGTAGGAACGTAGCCTCCCTGCCTTGGTCCCACTGTGGGTAGGAACGTAGCCTCCCTGCCTTGGTCCCACTGTGGGTAGGAACGTAGCCTCCCTGCCTTGGTCCCACTGTGGGTAGGAGCGTAGCCTCCCTGCCTTGGTCCCACTGTGGGTAGGAACGTAGCCTCCCTGCCTTGGTCCCACTGTGGGTAGGAACGTAGCCTCCCTGCCTTGGTCCCACTGTGGGTAGGAACATAGCCACCCTGCCTTGGTCCCACTGTGTGTAGGAACGTAGCCACCCTGCCTTGGTCCCACTCAGGGGCGTAACTACCACCATAGCGACCCATGCGGGCGCTATGGGGCCCACAGCTGAGTGGGGCCCAGTGAGGATAAGGGCACCGCCGGCACAGTCTCCCAGCCAGGGGAAGAGAGAGGAAAGGAAGAGGCGAGCTGTCCGTATCAGCAGAGAGCTGAATTGCCCGATGTAAGAGCTTTCATTAGAACTTCCAGTGTTCCCGGGGCTCACGTCACATAGCTCCACTTTTTGGCCTGGTGCCTTTGATAGACAGAACGCCGATCCAATGCGGGACGTCATCAAAGGCGTCGGGCCAAGAGGTGGGGCTATGTGACGATGAGCCCCGGGAAGACAGGAAATTCAAATGAAAGCTATTACAGCGGGCAATCCCGCTCTCTGCTGATCCGGGTGGCTTGCCTCTTCCTCTGCATAGGTGGGGCTGTATGGGGCACAGGCAGACCAGGCTGTATTGGGCACAGGTCACGCTGCATTGACACTAGGGCAGCTGTGGGGGGGGGGCTGTATGGGGCACAGGTCACGCTGTATTGGGCACAGGTCACGCTGCATTGGGCACAGGTCACGCTGCATTGGGCACAGGTCACGCTGCATTGGGCACAGGTCACGCTGCATTGGGCACAGGTCACGCTGCATTGACACTAGGGCAGCTGTGGGGGGGGGGGGGCTGTTTGAAGGGGGGCCCCATACAACATTTTGCTATGGGGCCCTGCTATTTCTAGTTACGCCCCTGGTCCCACTGTAGGTAGGAAAAAAAAAACAAAAAACACACACACTTTTTTTTTTTTAATATACGTAGCATTTAGCTTTAATACTTTAATAAAATGTCTCATTATCTCCTGCCAAAAATCAGCCTTGAGACATAACCTTGCTACACATGACACATCTGCTGGTACCTGACATTCAACTGTCAGACTTATAAAATAGTCAGTAGCTATAAAATTGTAGCTCTCCAGACAAAATTACAACTGCTCAAGAATTTAAAAAATAGAAAAAGAAAAAAAAAAAAAAAAAAAGAAAAAATGAAATATTCCTAGAGTTCGTCAATAGCTAGGTTAGAAAGATTCACGCTCTGTAACTGTCCCATCACCAAGGTCAGTGGGAATGAAAGTGAGGTTAAATCCACATTTTGAGCTATCACCAGAACAGGTAGAGAGGGGAAATCTAATGGGGACACTTGCTCCTGTGTCAACTGCATGGATCGAAATTTAGCCAGTTAAGAGGGGACTGGACAAGTTTCAATTCATGTGTAAGGAGACAATACAGAAGTCTATCTACTATTCCACTTCTGTACAACCGCCCTTTAAGATTTTCACCACTTGATCAGTGTCACCGGCTACAGCCTGCAACGCTGATCAACGTATTCTGACAGCAAGGAAGTACAATAGCTCAGCAGGGAGGATTCCCCTATTCACATTGAATGTGTGGATGGGGGAAATCAAGTTTTTTGTTCAACCTGCTGGCTAAAGGAAAAAAACAAAACCTCATCTATGGGCTGCCTAAGAGAGGATATCCCTCACATTGGAAGGAGAACTTTGCATTCATTCCCTGTTGAGTCTACAGGACAGGAAGTGGAAACTCTCCAATGAGGACACAGTTTGCAAATATAGTGTGCGTTATAAATGTATATATATATATATATATATATATTTTTTTTTTTATTTTTAGTTATATTTTTAACAAAACAGCAGTTTTAACCCTTCCCTACTCCACTCAAAATGAAAGAAAAAAGGAAATTTTGGCTTAAGATATTTTAACACAATCATTTTTGGTTTTTCTGAGCCCCTCCACCTAATGGCCACATTACCTGTTGATTCATTATTTTTCACTAACCATCAGTGCCACCAATCATTGCCCATAATTGCTGCCTATATATACTCATCAGTGCTGCTTTTCAGTGCCTCCTCATTAGTGCCCATCAGTGCAGGAGAAAAATAACTTAGTTGATGTCATAAAATTTTGTAAACAAGAAAAAAAAATAAAAAACACAAAAAAAAAAAAAAAAAAAAAAAAAAAAAAAAACCCTTTCTTCTTTTTTCAAAATTTTCAGTCTTTTTTCATTTTTTTTTTTTAGCAAAAAGATAACCACAGTGGTGGGTAAACACCACCAATGGGAAGCTCTATTTGTGCGAAAGAAAAATGTCATATGGGTACAGCATTGCATGACCGCACAATTGTCAAAGTGCAACAGCACTGAAAGCTGCAACTTGGCCTGGGCAGGAAGGGGTGAAAGTACCCGGTATTGAGGTGGTTAACAAGGCGACAACCCTCTTTGTTCTGCAGTGAAATTGTGCAGTAACATGTTTGCCCTGTGGAGGAAGTGCTCCTGATTGGGAGAGGACTGGCAGCCCACAGTGTGTATTTATTGTTATAAAAAAAGGCTAAAGTCGTTCCAAGATTGTGTCCTAATCGAACGGTGCTATGCTAATATTTTGCATACAAATAGTACAATCGATCACAACACAACACACAGTTGTCTGATCATACAGCAAAGGCTCTTCCCGTCTCACCCTAAAGCCTCCCCTTGTCAAGTAAACTTAATTATAATCTTAGCTGAATAACAAATGTGTGATATAAAACAAGCCAGTTACATCACTACATATGACTTTACTTCATTTCCATATCAAAGAAAATCTGAGAAAAGCAAGGAACAGATTGGAGATTTAACTCCTACAACACCAGGCAGAGTGAGACCCAAACAGTTCTGCATGTCGTCTGCTAACATCACAAAAAAAAAACAAAAACGTATACGTCCCAAAGAAGTCTTCTCTTTTTTAAAGTGGTTGTAAATTCTTGTTTTTTTTTTTCCTAAAAAAAAAAATAACGTACGTTATACTTACCTGCTCTGTTGCAGTGGATTTGCACAGAGCAGCCCGGATCCTCCTCTTCTCAGGTCCCTCTTCTGTGATCCTGGCCCCTCCCTCCTGTTGAGTGCCCCTGCAGCAAGCAGCTTTCTTTGGGGGCCCCAGAGCCAAGTCACAGCTCCTGACATCGAGCACTACCCGGCCCCAACCCCTCTCTCTCCTGATTTGCTAGCTTACTTTGATTGACAGCAGCAGCCAATGGCGCCATTGCTGTGTCTCAGCCAATGAGCAGGGAGAATCTCAGACGGCTGAGACACTCGGGGACATCGGTGGATCCATAAAAATATTCTCAAGCATGAAATGGAAACTAAAAGCGCCGGTTTGCACTCCAACCGGAAATTACATCTTTTCTGGACGTTGGAGCGCAGGTGAAGTGTAAACTGGCGCTTTCAGTTTCCATGAGTATATTTTTATGGACGTGTGTGCGCAATTTTACATCAAACCTGAACTTACTACGCTATGAGAGGTTCCTTTACATCTTCCCTTTGCGAGTGAGGTATGCACAGAATCTCTTAAAGGCACAGGAGCACGTTACAGGAGATGGTGGAGCTCAGTTGTCTATACCAGGGGTCTCCAAAAACGTTCTAAGCAAAGAGCCAGTTTACTGTCCTTAAGGCTTTAGAGGGGCCGGACTGTGGCCAGTGGGAGTAAATAATGCCCCAACAATAGTGCCCCATTGTTGGTAGCAATGGAAGAAGAGTTCCCCCATTGTTGGTAGCAATGGAGGAAGAGTTCCCCCATTGTTGGTAGCAATGGAAGAAGAGTTCCCCCATTGTTGGTAGCAATGGAAGAAGAGTTCCCCCATTGTTGGTAGCAATGGAAGAAGAGTTCCCCCATTGTTGGTGTCGGTTGGTGAAATAGTGCCCCAAGGGCTAGATAAAAGGCAAGCAAAGGGCCACATCCAGCCCCTGGGCCGCAGTTTGGGGACCTAAGTATATTGCTGGTGGATCAAGCATAGGATATCTGTTTGGGGAAACACTTGCTTGGAGATAACTTATGATTTTGACCTTCTTTCAGAAAAGAAAGGATTTATTTCAGGTGAGTGCGGTGTGTTTCTATCTGGGAGAAGAGGAAGAGCACTTTTTTTTTTTCATGGGTGTCACTATGATTTTAACACATTTTTGTTCATTGCTTCTGTATTTAATTTACATGGAGCACTTAATTTTCACTGTTTTCCATTAACTTTATTACACACATTATTTATTGAGGTATATTTGTATTGGATGAGCGCGGTCCAGTCTTTAAAATATCCTCCTTGTACAATCAACTTCAGGTCAAGCAAAACAATGTAATAGGAGGACCTAACTAAACTATCCAATCGGTTCATACCCAATCAGGCAGGCCCTTTCACTACATACCTGTTGGTAGATCTACCTCAAGATGATCGTTCAAACAGACCATAGATGTGCGCAGCCTATTACATTAGGGTGTGCACTCCAAAACTCAAACATGTGCGCATGCATTTAAAATATATAAACACACACACTAAATAAATGTAAAAATTATATTATGTAGTAGGGCAGTGGTGTCAATAGTTAAGAAAAAAAAATATTATTTTATATTTATTATTATTTTTTTTTTAATGGAGCTTTGGTGAAATATCAGCAGGGGGGGTGATTAGGGTGTGCCAAGGCACATCCGGTACACCCCATGCACACACCTAGGAAAGAAGCCTGTAACCTACAATATGTGGCGAGTTTAAGCCAATCCCACATCAATCTCCAATCCCACCGGCTGTCAGAAAACTCTATGCAGGAACATATAACCCATCTGATCTACTGGGAAATTTTCTGTCTCGTGCCCTTTAATAAAGCCTTATGCAATTGTTATGACTAGACTGGAGCTTTGGTGACCCACATACATCAGATTTGCCTTCAATTCAAGCTAAACCGATTTTGAAGTCTGAAAAGCCAAGTTTTGATTGGACTCCATGAATCATTGCCCATCTCGGCTTTTTGAATTGAAATAAGCAGTGTTTGCACAATCTATGATGGGAAGCAGATGATTACAGCTGCCAGTCCAGCACCCGACACCTCTCTAACCACAGCCTAAGAATACAATGCACAACGTCCCTGCGGTTTGCTCATGTCCTCACTGGCCTCTTCTCATGTATACACAGAAAAGCAGGAAGATCCAAGAAAGGTCATTATCTGACATAAGGATTTCCTTCAACTCACGGCAGCCAGGGGTACAATGGCGGAGGGTGCAAAGGGTCATTTTTTTTTAAAAACGCAGACCGTCAAGTGGAACTCAAATGAATGCAGACATTTTCTTTAGCCATTATTTTTTAAATCAAGCTATTAAATAGATACTTATTTAATAACATTATGTAGGAGTGTTTAGTTGGTATGAGAGAAAAAAAAAAAACAAACAAAAAAAAAAACAAAAAAACATACACCACCACCACCGCACACACACAAAACACAAACCAAAAAATTTTAAAAAATAAAAAATGTGTGGGATTCCCTTTATCATCTAATCAGACTCTCCCAAACATGTTACATTTGTGCTGTAAAAATGACAGCTGCATTCCAATTGGCTGCCACAGGCACCAGACACTTCTCGTCCGTGAACTTTAATGGAATAATACCAGAATTATTATAGTTCAATCAAAGAGGTTCTGTATAAGCACACCAGTCGATTCTGTAATCTGTACGCTTCCTTATAGGCTTCATGCACTTGGGCTATACAATGTAAAATTCAGGTGTATTTCCCCACCTGGGAGCCACAAGTGCTGCATACAGTTACCCATAGATATCAAAGGATGTACATAGGTATACGCCAGTACTTGCATAAACATGAGCATGGGTACAGACACTCGACTTACATCCATAAGAATGTGCATTTGTGCAAGTGCCAGCGCATAACCACATACAGCTTTTTATTTCCATAGACAGTTGTATGCAGAATTTGTGGCTTCCAGTTGGGGAAATACGCCCAAATTTTACATTTACCAGCCCCAATATTTGCTGTATACTATATTAAATTTAACCACAGCATTCTCAACAATAACACATCAGCTCTCAACAACCCTCATTCACCAAAGTGGCTGAAATAAGAACGGTCAGTACTGGCCATATATGTGCGCAGGGGATGTGCCAGGTGTGCCTGGGCACACCCTAATCACTACCATGCGTACATTCCCCCTGCTGCCTGGACCCAGTGTCATTTAACGGCCACTTCTTTTTCTGATAGCAAGTGATTGGTACAGATCACTCACTGTGTTCATTCATATATGAAGCCAAGTAAACAGTGTTTACCAGGCTTCAGTTTGTCAATGAACAGGAAGCTGCTCTGTACAGAGCATTTCCCATTCATTCACGGTCCAATGCAGCTGAGGCTGCGGAGAAAGGGGCTGGGGAATCTCTGTCCTCAACCCCCTTTTTCTGTTGCAAAAGTGAGACATCAGGTCTCTGTTTAGACCCGATATTTTACCAAAGCTCCCATTGGGGCTCTTAAAAGAATTGTAAAAAAAAAAATAATAATAATAAAAAATGAAAAAAAACTACAGACACTGCCCAACTAAAACCATCTATGTTTAATACATTTCAAAAGGTTTGTTTACATTAATAAGTTTGTGAGAGAGTAAAATTTATTATATATATATATATATATATATATATATACATACATACACACACACACACACACGCACACACACACACCACTTATTAATGTCAACAAACATTTTAGAATGTATTAAAAAATGGATGGTGTTAGTTGGGCAGTGTCTGTACGTTTTTTTTTTTTTTTCGTTTTTTTTTATTTATTTATTTTTTTGCTTTGGTGTGCACACCCTAATGCAATAGTCTGCGCACGCCTATGGTACTGCCCCATCGCAACCAGATTCTTCCCATCACGCTGTCATTTTCCAAGGCAGGCTTATATTTGACCATTTGCTGTACTGCAGCACAGCGAGTTCTCATTTCAGACACAGTGACAAATACAAACTACTACTGTGTCAGCAATTGCTACCATGAAAGCCTCCTAGAAACACTGAAAAAAAAAAAGAATAAATTCAGAATAAATTTGAGAATAAATTCATTGATGCTTTTGTCAATACACACAAGGGATAGCATTTATCCTCCTGAAATAGTGATTGGTGGATTTCCATTACTTTCTCATTGGAAGGGGCGGGCATAATATGGATGCAGACCGTGCAGCTGCACAAGGGTCCATTTATACTAGACGTGGGTCATATGGTTGATGGAGGCCCCTGTCACTGTCATGTAGACCTGAACATGGCACACTTTTATCTAGCTGTCAAGGGATACCCAATGAATGCAGTTTTTTCCTTGACAACTAGTTGCATGGAGAGCCCCAAAGCTGGTCTTACACAGGGGCTCTTTAGTGATTCTGTCCACCACGGCTCAGTAGTTAAAATAGTGCACCATACAGAGCTGGCCTACCCATAAAAATGGCCAGATATGGATTTAGCCATGTGTGAATGGAAACTCACCCACTGCAGGCTATTGTACGTAGACTTCAGCTGATTGGCTAAAGTCACTTTTTCGACTGGCTTTATTTTCTGACCGTCTCTTTTGATTTCTCAAAGTTTGTCGGGTCGGGTGGCAGGATCACCCAGAGCTCGAATTTCGCCGGATTCACAATAATCGGCTGAAATTCGAACATTGTATGGCCAGCTTAACTGTAGGTCACAAAGACCCCAAAGCACGTTTCATACATTTCCGCTGATCAGCTGTAACTCTATCCAGCCCTTACCATACATAGAGATTTTATGGATAAAACAATATCATCATCAACGACAGATTTAGTAAAGTTTGCACATGTGACCGAATTGGAAAGCCAAAATGTCACCTTTGTACATGTGATGGGGCAGGGAGACTGAAGTGTAAGCTCTGCTGGGGTTCAAAGGGTCTATATAATGGGTGCTCAACCTGTGGCCCCCCCAGCTGTTGCGGAACTAAAAGTCCCATCCATAGGTGTGCGCAGCCATTAAAGTGTGCATCCCAAAGCTCGAACACGCGTGTCTTTCTCTGTAGCCTCAGCTGCACTGGACAGTGAATGAATGGGAAGTGCTCTGTGCGGAGCAGCTTCCTGTCCATTCACAAACTGAAGCATAGCAAACAGTTTACTATGCCTCAGCAATGAGTGGACACAGCGAGCGAGTGTTTTTCGCTGTGTTTATTTAGAAAAGAAACTATTTGAGGGCCAACAAGGAGGGGGAGAAGCCTGGGAGGTAGGGGGAATTGGCAACACACATAGTGATTAGTGATCATCTTTCGAACAGTCTGGAAACTCATTAGGATTTGGGCCGATTTTGGGACTCACTTCTTTGGGTAGAATTTTGGAACACTGGTAATCAGAGTGCCAGAAAATGGCACTTTGGCAATTGGAGCCATAATATCAGGAAGATTGATGGAACCAGTATGCTGGGACTAGTAAGTTCCACTAGACCATTACTTTTTTGGTGGTCCAGTGCCTCCAGCAGCAGCTCAACCCTCAAACCTCTCCCATCCACGATGCAGGGGCACAGGAGGACAAGCAGAAATGTGTGGCCAAGTCATTCCCCACCAGCTGCAGATCTACAAATCCAACTATACACCATACTTTCTATGTGTGCTGTAGATCCTGACCACAAATTACATCTACAATGAATTCTTGGGGGACAGCAATTTCTATCCCCATTTGATTGGGTTAATTTTTGAATGTTTTCAGAACACCCTAGAAAAAGGACAAATTGGCACTCAGAGTGCTCAGAGATAGCACTTTGACACCTGGGAGTGGGATCATAACATCAAAAAGGTTAATGGAGCCCCGTACACTAGAACTTGTAGCTCCACCAGGAGTAAGAGCAGGAATGTGTAGATATGTCATTCCCCACCAGCAGAAGATCTACAAAACATGTATCAAAACACACAGCCAGAGGGGCTGAATCCGGCCCGCCAGGCAATTTCATGTGGCCCTTGCACCTCTCCTGCAGCTTAGGCACCCCCCTCATCTCTACCATGGCTCAGCAGTTGGAAACAGAGGAGGACTGAACGCCTTCTGCAGATCCTGTGCTGGCTCCTGACTCCTATGGTCTTAAGCATTCAGCAGACTCTGGCAGCTGACTTCAGCCCTCCTCTGGTCCTCCTTCAGACCCTGCACTTTCTGCTTCCCAGCTCTGCCCCCAGCTTCTTTCTGGAAGCAGGACAAGGTAAGGGGGTGCACTGTGATAAAAGAGAAAGGGGGGACTCTTGATTTCTGGTGGTGGGGTGCTCTGGACTTCTAGTCTTACAGATACAATTGGCCTATTGAGGGCAACCAAATGCTTATGTGGTCCACAATGAAATTAAGTTTGACACCAATGATCTACAAGTTCAATAGTACAGTGCTGCCTATATGCACTGTAGGTCCAAACCTCAAATAGCGTTCTACAGTCAACTTTTGGGATAAAACTATTTTTATCCTCATTTAATTGGGTTCAATTTTTGAATGTTTTGGGAGTATAACAACAAAAAGGACAAACCGGTAATCAGAGCACCTGGAGATGACATTTGTAACCATAACATCAAGAAGGCTGATAAAGGCAAGCATGCTGGAATTTGTACCGTGGCTTTACCAGCACACACATGGGGTAGTTAGCCATCAGTTTTGTTTTTTTTTGGCAGCCTAGTGCCTCCAGCAGCAGATCACCCCTCCATCATCAATGCCCCCCACCCCAAAAAGAGGACACAGGAGGAACAACAGGGATGCATAGTCCAGTCAATCCCCACCAGCTGAAGATCTACAAGTCCAACAATACCACGGTGCCTATGTGAGCTGCAGGACCTGTCCTTAAAGAGCATTCTACAATACATTTTTGGGGTAAAACAATTTCTATCACCACATCATTGGGTTGGATTTTGGAATGTTTTGGGAACACCCTGACAGAAGCTCAAACTACTAATCAGAGTGCTTGGAGGTGACGCTTGGACCATAACATCAAGAAGGTTGATGAAGCCCAGTACGCTGGGACTTGTAGCTCCACCAACAGTAAGAGCAGGAATGTGTGCCTGTGTCATTCTTCACCAGTTGAAGATCTACAAGTCCAATAGTAAAATGATACTTATGTGTGCTATAGGTCCAAACCACAAACCGCATTCTACAATCAGTTTTTGGGGTACAATTTCTGTCCTCATTTCATTGGGATTTTGGAATGATTTGGGAACACCCTGACAAAAAAAAAGTCAAACTGGTAATTAGATTACCTGGGGATGACACTGACACTTGGGACCAAAGCACTGTGCAGACTGTTGGTGCTATATAAATCCTGTATAATAACAACATCATTATCAAGAAGGCTATTGGAGCCCAGTAAGCTGGGACTTGTAGCTCCACCAGAAATAAGAAGGAATGTGTGACTGTCATTCCCCACCAGCAGAAGATCTACAAGTCCAATAGTAAATCATTTCATTGGGTTGGATTTAGGAATGTTTTGGAAACACCCTGACAAAAAGGTAAAAGTGGTTATCAGAGTACCTGGAGATGACACTTTGACACTTGGGACCAAAGCAATGAGGAAACTGTTGGCTCAAAATAAATCCTGTATAATAACAACAACAACTGGGCTGATGAAGCCCAATAGGCTGGGACTTGTAGCTTCACCAGGAGTAAGCGGAATGTGTGCTTATGTTATTCCCCACCAGCTGAAGGTCTACAAGTCCAATAATAAGATGATAGTTATGTGTACTATAGGTCCAGACTGCAAATAGAACTCTACAATCAATTTTTGGATAAAACCATTTCTGTAATATTTTCTTTGGTTTGGATTTTGTAATGTTTTAGGAACACCCTGACAAAAAAGGTCAAACTGGTAATCGGAGTACCTGGAGACGACACTTTGACACTTGGGACCAAAGCAATGAGCAAACTGTTGGTGCTATATAAAATCTGAATAATAATAAAAATAACAACAACAACGTTGATGGAGCCCAGTATGCTGGGACTTGTAGCTCCACCAGGAGTAATAACAGGAATGTGTGCTTATGTCATTCCCCACCTGCATAAGATCTACAAGTCCAATAGTAACAAATTCTATCCTCATTTCATTGGGTTGGATTTTGTAATGTTTTAGGAACACCCTGACAAAAAACATCAAAGTGGTTATCAGAGTACCTGGAGATGACACTTTGACACTTAGGACCATAACATCAAGAAGGCTTGTGGAGCTCAGTTCACTGAGACATGTAGCTCCACCAGGCCACATCTAGGGTATCTATCAGTTTTAGTGGCTCCAACAGCAAATCACCCCTCCATCCTCAATGCTCCCCCCACAGGGGACACAGGAGGAAGCAGAGGGATGTGTGGCCGTGTCAATCCCCACTAGAGGATTTCCTCCACACTCCAGCAGTATAACAATAGGCTTAAGGCCATGTGTGTGCAGCCCAGGCAAGCCTGCCCCATCTGTCTTACCCAATCCTCGAAGTGCCGGCTCCCATTCTGCAGGAGATCCTCGAACTGGATGGTGCAATTGGCCACAAAGTCATCGTAGCCGATGGGGGCATCGTGGAAGACGGCCAGCTCGATCTTCCTGCCATTGCAGACGTCGGTGGAGAAGTCATCGTGCCAGGCTGGGCTGTTGGTCTTCTGCTTGGTGGAGGTCTGGCCGATCCTTGAGTCGTCCACATTGACGGCGATGTAGGGGTCCAGAAGGAAGGTCTGGGGTCGGGGCCCCACCGCGTGCCTCAGGGACCAAGCTGTGGGCTTCAGGTTGACAGCCTCGCAGATCCTGATCTTCAGCAAACCATTGAAGACCACCATGGCGAGCGAGGGGTTAACAGGGGGGAGGGGGCGCGAGATCCACCACCTCTCAGCTTGCAGCGATCGATGGAGATCCGATGGGATCTGCCTGCTCTCTTCCTTGCGACTCCCACTCAATCCAGGGCTGATTTCTAACGGAAAACAAGGGGGACGTCCTCCTCCTCCTTTTGCAGCTTCCAAGGGCTCTGGAGATCCTCATGTAATCCCGGCCGGGTGGAGGGGAGGGGGGTTACTGCTGACTCCTCTCTCTCCCTCTCTCTCTCTCTGTCTTCTCTCTCTACCTACCGTCTCAGCTGATCCATGCAGCAGCAGCCGCCGAAGTCCTCCTTCGGGTCCGAGGTCAACACAGCAATCCTCCTCCGCGCACAACACGGCACGGCCAAAAAAGCAGGGAGCTCACATCCGCATCAGGACTGGGGTCACCTCCCCAGGGACGCCTCCAGCTGCTCCCATGCAATATACATGAGCCTGGGCTGGGCCGGCTGCAGAAAGCCTTGGATCCAGTGTGCAGATTCCTGCTGGATGGCAGGCTGCTGCTGCTGCTGCCTAAAGAGCTTGTTGGTGCTGATCAGCAGCGACACCCAACCCCTCCTCCTCCTCCTCTCTCCTTGTAATGCAGGAAATGCACAGAAGACGTCAGAGTGTGCTGCTGACACATACAGGCAATGGAGGCTTCAGCAGCTCCTACCTAGCAGAGTGTGTGTATTGGGGAGGGGGGAGGCTGGCAGCCCTGTCCCTGGTTGGCTCACATATCAGGGCAGCAGCAGGCCACTTTCACTATTTAAATAGCTAGTTAGTTACCTCTCTGATCAGGTATGACATTTCCTCTGCCAGGGAGGCAGGGCACTGTGTTGTAGCAATCATTAAAAAATGATACAATGTACCTTTTGGAATGCAAAGCTTAATATTTGTGTTTATATATGTGTATTAATATTTTTGTATTCATATCTGTATTTATATTCGTGTATTTATATTTATATCTTATGTATCAGGTTTGACATTTCTTCTGGGGAACTGTGTTCTGCCAAGGATCAAAAAATGATACAGTGTTGCTGGTCTGTTGGAATGCAAATCTTTATATTTGTGTATCTAATAAAATCTGTGTATTTATTAATATCTGTGTAATACTAATTGTATATTTATATCTGTCTATTTAAATTCATATTTGGGTATTTATATATTACGCTATGTATCAGGAACTATGTTGTAGCAATATTGCTGATCTGTTGGAATGCAAAACTTTATATTTGTGTATTTATATCTATATTTGTATATTTATATTTGTGCATTTTAATTTAAATGTATGTATTTGTATATTTCCTATATATCTGGTATGAAATTACCTCTGGGGAACTGTGATGTTGCAAAGATCAAAAAAGATACAATATTGCTGATCTGTTGCAATGCAAAACTTTATATTTGTGTAATTATATTTATAGCTGTATTTATATTTTTATTTTATGTATCAGGTTTGACATTTTCTCTGGGGAACTGTGTTCTGCCAAGGATCAAAAAAATGATACAATGTTGCTGATCTGTTGGAATTCAAAACTTTATATAACGCCCAAGATAAAGTCTTATGATGACAAAATGCATTGGGAGTTGCTACGGCGCGTAACGTTATTGCGCACAGTGATCGCAGCCATCTTGCTGGTTTGAGACATTTTCAGTTACTGATGACATGTCTCTTTTAGTGTGAATATTGTGAGTGTATGGGGTTTGTAATAAATGTTAACTATGAACAAGCTAAGTATGCTCTTAAAGTGTTACTAAACCCAGGACCCCGCATTCACTATATCTGGTTTCCCACAGTACACAGAACACTGAATTGCAGAAGTTTTAGTCAGGGTCGATCCTAGGGTCACAGACGCCTGGGTGGAGAAATATTTCTGGCGGCCCCACGTGGGTGTAGTCATCTTACTAACTCCTCCCCTTTACAAATGTTTTTATGGCAACAACTTAAACACAGAGATGCTCCCCTAAGAAGTCTTTGTTACCCTGGGATCCTCCCATGATCTTGTAGCCTCCCTGACGGTTTTCCCGAGTGTGGCTCAGGGTTAAATTTCAGCACCATTAGCGGTAACCCTGAGCCACATTCGGGATTACATTGCAGGATCCTGGTGCTGTGTTACATACTTTGTCCCCAGGATCCTGCGATGTCCCCCGCTGTGTCTGCGGGCTCTGTCCTCCTCTGAAGCCTCTCTGTGCCAGGCTCTGTTCCCTGCGAGTGTCGCAACGCACCGGGGCGGAGCCTGGCAGCAAGTTCAAAAAAGGTAAAAATCATAACACATACAGTACTGTAAGCTTACAGCTTATAGTACTGTATGAAATTATTTCACTTCCCTTTTGTCCCCAGTGCTTTGTCCAATGCCCTGCATGCAGTTTTATATTATATATACTGTTCTTTCTGCCTGGAAACTTGAGATTGTCCATAGCAACCAAAAAGTGTCCCTTTACGTCAAAAGTGGTTTTAGACCAGCTAGAAAACAGCAATAGTAAATTAGAACACTTGCAGAATTGAGCGATAGTGAATCGTGGGGAAATTTATTTTATTATTATTATTTTATTATTTTTTTAAATTATATTTATGTATTATATTATAATTTATGTTTTTGTGTTTCAATTTCATCATACCCGGGTTATCTACTAGACTCTTGGTGGACAGATTTAAGTGTGTTATTGCTAAGAATTACAGGCCTACAATATAAAACACCAAATTTCCATGCAAAATAATTGCACCGCTTTCAGCACCTAAAATCCAAAATAATCATACCGCCAGGGAGGTTAACAATTAAAGAAAATACAGGAAGAGAGTGTACCAATGGGACCTGGATGGGGGTCTCTCTGATGCACACAGAGAGGGCTTCTGTTACAGAGTCTGTTAGAAAGAGCCCCCAGACATACTGCAGACATACTACAGGAGATGGTCAGAGACTGCAGATATGATACAAGAAATGGTCAGAGACTGCGTAAATGATATAAAGATCAATGCATCTAATTCAGCCTACCAGTGCCCATCAAATGGAGCCTCATCAGTTCCTACCAATGGCAGCCTACCAGTGCCCACCAAATGCAGCCTTATCAGTGCCCACCAATAGCAGCCTGCCAATACCCACCAATTGCAGCCTACCAGTGCTCACCAATTGCAGCCTACCAGTGCCCATCAAATGCAGCTCAATACTGCCCACCAATTTTAGCCTACCAGTGCCCAATTGCAGCCTACCAGTGCCCACCAATTGCAGCCTGCCAGTGGCCATCAATTGCAGCTTGCC
Organism: Lithobates clamitans; assembly: GCA_037952925.1. Lineage (NCBI taxonomy): Eukaryota > Metazoa > Chordata > Amphibia > Anura > Ranidae > Lithobates > Lithobates clamitans. The sequence goes on along the minus strand of JBBGZY010000872.1, from coordinate 107,911 downwards.
AATGCCCACCAATTGCTGCTTACCAGTGCCCCTGGATCACATAGAGCGGTGATGATCTCCTGCTGTTACGGAGCTTGGATTTGAATCTCCCAAGCACTGGTCTCAGCGGACGCACTATTAACCCCCAACATTACCCCCTACACTCCACAAATGCCCCCGCCACATACACACTTCACAAATACCCCCCCAATTCACAAATTACCCTCCCACTTCACAAATAACCCCTCTTCACGAATGGCGACCCCAGTCACCCCATTAAGAACTTTGCTCAGCCTCTGTGTGGTGGCTCACTCACCTCTCCTCCTGGCAGTCAGCTAGTGGCCTGATTTTCTGCCTCCTGTGTCCTCACCTCCTATCAGGTGTGCCACGATCTCTCACCCCGAGTGGAGGCCGGATGGGTGGCAGCAGGACCCTTGATCTGGGGCCGGGGCGGGCGCAGCTTCCAGGGAGCTCATCGCTCGCTCATCAATGGGCGGATCCTCCCTCCGCTCAGTTCTCTCTATGCTCTCCTGTACTATGCATGCTGGGCTACAGCAGCATGTGTGGGAGAGGACACAGGCGACAGAGAAAGCTCCCATCCGCTGCGTGCTGCTGCATGTGACCCCGCGACCCCCAGTGGGCGGGGCAAGGAATAAACGTGCTCTTCCCTAGCGATGCCACTGTGTGTGTGACACAGACAAGGCCAAGGAGAGGAGGAGGGAGGGGAGCACTCTGGCGCTTTGCCCCACCCCCACCTCTGCGGTGCCTCAGTGTGGTGCACCCCGTGCACCCGCCCAGGATTAGCCCTAGTTTTAGTAAATATAAACTGCTAAATACCTTTTCTCATCAGCAGTATATAGCATTCTTGGGACTATCAGTGTATGGTTAAAGCTTGTAGGAGGAGTTTTCGTTCTCCTCTGATTGTCCTATGAGGTTAAAGAAACCAAGACCTTCTGTCTGCTGATTGGCCCGGAGCTGGTCATATGCACTCTCCCAGGGCAAAAAAAAACTTCTCTAGCAATACACACCAAACTGAGATTGTGCAGTTTGCCCCCAAGGCTCTCTTCTATCAGGAGATGGATTGGGTACAGTGGAAGAAGGGGAAAATCAGAGAAGACAGGATCAAACAGCCTTTTTACACAATGCAGAGGATTAAGCCCTTATGTTCTACAGTAAGTATAACAAGCAGGCTTTACTGCATATACAGACTGATTTTACTGTTCTGGGTTTAGTAACACTTTAAAGTCACAGTCTAAAAATGTCCTTCCAAAGCACTTTTCTACTTTCCCAGGTCCAATATAGGTGGGCAACTCCAGTGATGTGCCCTCTGATTATAATTCCTCTGTGGTGTTTCCCTAATGCCAGTGAAAAATCTCGAAAGAAAAAATACTATATGGTGTAATATGTCTAATATAATCAATCTAGCAGAATGCATTTATACTGTGCTACATCAAATAAATCTTCATTGAATCTAAATGTGTTCATTTATATATACTGTATACTCTTACACTCAGGTATCTCAGATAGAGCCTTCCATAATATTCCCATGCAACTCTTGCTGTGTATCTCAACCTCTCATTCAGAAGGATTCCTTCTCTCCACACCTCAATATGATATTTTGGAAGCTCCAAAACAACAAAAAAAGGCTAACATAGTGTTATGCTGTAACAAAACTTGATTCACCAACTTAAAATCACATGCCCTGTACACATATATGAGCATCGATCACTCTAAGCACCTTACCAAACGTAAGATTGTTAGTACGTCCTCAAATAATCCTCCCTGATAAGAATCCCACGCTTTCACATCCAAACAAGATGCATATAACCTCCAAAGAATGAAAAATAAAAATAGTGTAATACTGCTTTAAATAATAAAGTTGTGCAAAGTGCCAAACCACTCACATGGTGTCACATGTTCAAGTGCCCAAAATGTGAAGTATAATCACCCGGTACACCTATGGTTACACCATGCACCTTACTAGAATGTTATCAAGTAAGAGCTGTAATCAATACTTCTTCCGATCCTCCATCCTCCAATTTCAGGACTCACTCATGCAAGATAACAAAGAAAGGCCCATAGTACAGCAGTGAGGCTGGATTCACACATGTCCATCTGCGGTCTGCAGTCCAGAGTCTGTGCGTTTCTGTTCATCGGTTCAGGTGCAAATTTTTGCCTGAATTCGCACCTGAACTGGAACCAAAAACACACAAGACCCCTTTCAAATCCACATCGTAACTGTCCCGGACATGTGTGAACCGGCTCCATTGAGATCCGGTCACATTCACATGTTATGCGAATTGGATGCAGTTAAAAAGGCATCCAATTCCTATATACACTATATTGTCAAAAGTATTGGGACGCCTGCCTTTGCACGCACATACATTTTAATGGCACCCCAGTCTTAGTCCATAGGGTTCAATATTGAGTCGGCCCACCCTTTGCAGCTATAACAGCTTCAACTCTTCTGGGAAGGCTGTCCACAAGGTTTAGGAGTGTGTCTATGGGAATGTTTGACCATTCTTCCAGAAGCGCATTTGTGAGGTCAGGCACTGATGTTGGACGTGAGGGCATGGCTCGCAGTTTCTACTCTAATACAGCTGGTGCTCAATATTTTTTTTTTGGGGGGGGGGGGGCGGCTAACCAACAACAACAATCCACCACCCCCCCCCCCCCCATGGGAGATGGACAGGAATTCGGAATTCTGTGGCGATCAGAGGACTCCTTACCTTAGGAAGGAGGTAGATCAGGCAGACCTGGATCTGTACTGCAGCCATTGCTTCTCCTTTCAGGCCGAACAGGAAGTGGGTCCTGACTGAGACTTGATTGGCTGGGAGTCCTAAGAATCCCTGGCCAATCGGGCCTCAGGAACTGCTTCCTTATGGGCCAGGAGGAGAATCAGGAAGACAATAGCGAATAATAATTTGCTATTGTCACACAAGTGAATGGGCTCGGGGTGCAGTGCCCTTTTTTGAAGCCAATTCGAGCCTCAGACTCTAATCATGTGCTTCAAAGATTAGGGGGCCGGACGCATGGTTGGGGGGGCAGTGCCCATGTGCCCCCTATGGACGGCCCGCCACTACACACTCCTAAACCTTGTGGACAGTCTTCCCAGAAGAGTTGAAGCTGTTATAGCTGCAAAGGACAGGCTAACTCAATATTGAACCCTACGGACTAAGACTGGGATGCCTTGGGGGACGGGGAGACCTGTATATAATGGGTCCAAATCCAGTGCAGCGTTCCCCTACACCAAAAACACGGTATATTTAGAAGTTGGATTAATCTGTCGCATAACTTACGGCACATGTGAATATATGTGAATGTATGCCCTGTAGTATTCCTGCATATTTAATTGTGATGTTACAATATGTATCTGACCTTCTGTGGCTATATATACCCGATTGACTTGTAAAATGTGTTTTATATTAATAAAGTTGTTTTTTTCCAAGTAAAAAAAAAAAAAAAAAAGACTGGGATGCCATTAAAGTTCATGTGCGTGTAAATGCAGGTGTCCCAATACTTTTGACAATATAGTGTATGTGAACCCAGCCTAAAAGTAAAAAATACAATGTTTAATGTGCACAATCTAATGACAAATAAACACATGTAAAAAATGTCTAAAACCACAGTTGAAATGGCCACCACAGCACTTTCGATGCGTGCTGACATCACTTCCGGCTACATGACATCACTTCCCAGATACCTGAAGGTAAGGGTATATATATATGAACACATTTGGATTCAATGAAGATTTATTTGATGTAAGCGCAGTATATTATATATTATATTGATTGTATTAGACATACTACACCATGTAGCATTTTTTTCTTTCGGGGTTTTTTCACTGGCATGAGAGAAACAATGCAAAGGAGCTACATTCAGAGGGGACATCACTGGAGTTGCCTATCTATTTTGGACTTGAGAAAGTAGAAAGTCCTTTAGAAGGACATTTTTGGACTGTGGGTTTAAGAGCATACTTAGCTTGTTCATAGTGAGCACTGATTTAGTTTGTATGTTATTCCTCCATTGGCATTGTGGGGTTCTTTCAGCTGCTTCTATAGCCTTGAGGTGGACATTGTTATAGCCCCTGGTGCACTGATCTGTCCAATAGTGTAATGTTGAAGTGATTTTACTACTACACCACGAGGAGGTTTCGTTTCTCCTTTTGACTTGTATTGTATGGCGGCTTGATGTTTGAAGCGATCATCTGTGAGTGAAGAATATCTGCAATCTACAGTCTTCATACAATGTGGCTGGAGCCTGGTGATGCCTATTGTTCATTAGAGCGCTGTTTGACCACTTATAGCCTAGGTGGTCCATAGCTTGGGGTAAGAGGCTCTATGTGCTTTGGTGAAGGAGGAGGACCCCCTTCCCTCTATTGGCACTATCCTGTGGTGTTTTTTTATACACATGAGGTTCCTTCTACTATATGGCTTTATTGAACATTGTGTATGGACTATTGTGAAGGACTCTTTTCCATATGTATCCAAAGGTGTTATGGTCAGGTGAGACTAAAATTTAATTAATTGACCTTAAAGCGGCGTTCCACCCAAAAATTAAACTTCTGCTTTAAGGGAGGTGACCCCCTAACATGCCACATTTGGCATGTCATTTTTTTTTTGGGGGGGGGGGGCGGATACCCTCTTTTTAAAGGGTCCGAGCTCCCACTTCCTCCCGGCACAGGCACCGGAAGGGAGATCACCTCTCCCACCTCCCTCTCTGCAATCATCTGGGACACGTTACAGGTCCCAGATGATTGCCTGGCCAGTCACGGCACGTGGCTCGCGCATGCGCAGTGGGTGCCCGGCTTCGAAACCACAGCCAGGCGACAACAGTTACAATGCTGGCGCCGCAGAGAGGAGGGGGAGACGAGTGAGGCTTTGTTTCCCCGCATTGCTGGACCCTCTGACAGGTACATGTCCTATTATTAATAGTCAGCAGCTGCAGTATTTGTAGCTGCTGACTTAATTTTTTTTTTTTTAAGCGGACCTCCACTTTAATACCAAAGGATATGTCTGGTGGAAATCCAATACAGCTCACCATCCAAATACCACCATTCCTACAGTAAAGCATGGAGGGGGTAATATCCTGTTATGGGGAGGTGGTAATATCCTGTTATGGGGGGTGGTAATATTTTGGTATGGGGGTGTTTCTCTGCAGCTAATGGAGCACTTGTCTGGATAGAAGGAAAAATGGATGGGGCAAAATACCGTCAAATTCTTGAGGAAAATCTGCTGCCCTCTTTCAGAAAGTTGTCAATAGGAAGAAGGTTTACCTTCCAACATGACAATGACCCAAAGCACACAGCAAAAATTACCACTCAGTGGTTGAAGGAGAGAAAGGTAAATGTCCTTAAATGGCCTAGTCAGAGCCCAGACTTAAACTCCATTGAAAAGCTGCGGACTGACTTGAAGCCTGCAGCCCACAAACGGCCACCATCAAATTTAACTGAACTTGAGCAATTCTGCAAAGAAGAGTGGGCAAATATTACAAAGTCTAGATGTGCAAAGTTAGTAGAGACAAATCCCAACAGACTAAAGACTGTAATCAATGCAAAAAGTGGTTCAACAAAATACTGACATAAAGGGGGGGGGGGGGTGATCCTTTTTCCAACTCAGTGATTATGTTTTTGAATTTTTGCATTTTTTTATGACATGTTGGTGTTATATCTTTCACTTGGATGTTATAAGTTGCACTAGTAAATACAATAAAACAAAAATGGTGTCTGTCTTCATTTCAGGCTGCAAAGCAATAAAATGTGATTATTTTAAAGGACGTGAATCTTTTCTATACCCACTGTATATGTATATGTTTATATTTTCCACTTCTTTTAACAGGCCAAGTAGTCTGGCAAAAGTGGCAGTTACAGGATTAGGACAAACTGAGATGCTCACAGGACAACAATGACATCACCAGCAGGCTGAGAGTGATCATCACTGGGGCAGATCAACTGAGTACTTTACACACACAGAAACCACGTGTTGTAACAGACACACAAGATTCACAGCACCTGCTGTTGCAATTTTGACCTTTAAAAAAATGTCTGTATCCCCCTCTCTACCCCCTACCTCCCCCACACACACCTATCCCTCTTCAACCTTTCTTTTTTTTCTCCTCTTTTTCCATTCCTTTCTACAGTAATCTCCTCTTTCTTTAATATTCAGAGTTTGCCAGATATGCTAAAATAGCAAAACTACATGCCTAAGGGCCCTTTCACACTGGGGCAGGCGTTGGCGGTAAAGCGCCGCTATTGTAAGCGGCGTTTACCGTCTGTATCCAGGCGCTAGCGGGGCGGTTTTACCCCCCGTTACTGGCCAAGAAATGGTTAAAAACCATCGCAAAGCGCCTCTGCACCTCCGCTCCTTCACCGCTCCGAAGATGCTGCTGGCAGGACTTTTTTTACCGTCCTGCTAGCGCACCGCTCCAGTGTGAAAGCCCTCTGGGCTTTCACACTGGAATGAAAGCAGCGGAACTTTCGGGTCGGTTTGCAGGCGCTATTATTAGCGCAATAGCGCCTGCAAGCCGCCCCAGTGTGAAAGGACCCTTATTGATAAAGATGAAGCAGCAATAAACCCAAAAGCAAACTTTTTATTATATTGCAGCTTACTAATTCTTAGATGCAGTGGCGGCTGGTGCTGATACAGCCCCCCACCCCCCATGGGAGAGAGTCATGAGGCCGTGTTCCCAAACCCCCCCCATGGGAGACAGTCGTAAGGCTGCAAAATCCCTCCACCCCCCATCTCTATTTTTTGAGCTATAAACAAAAAAAGAGCGACAATTTTGAAAAAAATAAATATTTTTACTATTTACTATAATAAATATCCCCAAAAATGTTTTTAAAAAACAGATTTCTTCATCAGTTTAGGCCGATGTGTATTCTTCTACATATTTTTGGTTTGCGCAAAAGTTATAACATCTACAAAATAAGGAATAGATTTATGGCATTTTTATGGCATTTTTATGATTTTTTTTTTTTTTTACTAGTAATGGCGGCTATCTGCGATTTTTAATGGTACTGCGACATTGCGGCAGACAGATCGCACACTTTTGACATTTATACAGCGATCAGTGCTAAAAAAAATGCACTGATTACTGTGTAAATGTCACTGGTAGGAAAGGGGTTAACACTAGGGGGCGATCAAGGGGTTAAATGTGTTCGTGAGTGTTTCTTACTGTGAGAGGATAGGACTGACTGGGGGAGGAGATATATTGCTGTTCCTACTTACTAGGAACAAACTATTGGTTTCCTCTCCTCTGTCAGGACAGGGATTTGTGTGTTTACACACACAAATCCCCATTCTGGGTCTCGTGCCCCCGATCGCGGGTGGACAGCGGCGATCACGCCTGCTGGCATCGGGTCCCCTGCCGTGTAGCGGGCGCGCACCTCTGGGGGCTCTTAAAGGGGACAACGTACTCATACATTGTTTTGCGGGAACGTGTCACTTTGCCGACGTATATCGGTGTGAGTTGGTCGGCAAGTGGTTAAAGAGGTTGTAAACCTCCAGAAAAAAACAAAACAAAAAAACAATGCATCGCATACGCATACTAGCTTGTTATGAAATACTTACCTTAGAACGATGCCCTGCAGTGCCGTCGGCACTCCGCTCCCAAGGCCGACATCTTTCACCGGAGTTACTTCCGGGTTCACATGCACCGGCGCTGTGATTGTCCAGAGCCGCGATGACGTCACTCCCGCGCATGCACGGAGGAGCCACCGCTCACGGCACGGCCTTTGAAGAAACAAGAAGCTGTTTCTTCAGTGCGCATACGCCGATGATGTCGGCAGCAGCGCATACAATGATTTTCTCCTAAACGGTGCAAGTTTAGGAGATATTTACAGTACCTACAGGCAAGCCCTACTATAGGCTTACCTGTAGGTACAAGTGGTGTAACAGAGTGAACATAGAATGCAGAAAGTCTACAAATATAGTTTATATCTGATAATGAGATCTGCCAGCACCGCACAGGGTTAATTATGTTAAATATAACTTCCCAACCCCTTCTGTAACATGACATAGCGGGGGAGAGCTTGGTAGCATTTTTACGCAAGTAAAAAGCACTTAAAAAGTTAAGCAACCATTTGTTTTTTTTAAAGTCATGCTATAATAATGGGAACATATAAAGCAGGTGTTCTCCAAATTTGGCTGTAAAAGTGGAAATGCACTTTACAAGTAAAAAATGTAGGGATAGTGTGGTATTTGGTTCAGTGCAGAGTTGGGATGACTTGCAGAGTAAGCCTAGGTTCACATTGATGCGATTTGGCATGCGATATGACATGTCAAGTCGCATGCCAAATGGGCGGCTATTGCCGGCAATGGCACCGTCCGAATTGGTGCGATGCCGACTTTGCGGCGCCGCAATGATTCCCAAAAGTAGTTTCTGTACTACTTTTGGTGACGTCAGGTGCGATTTCAATAGACATCTGTGCAGGAACCGCAGGAATCGCTCCTCAAAGTCGGACTGACATGCCAGTACGAAATCATGTGAGTTCAGCTGAACTCGCACAAATTCAATCCTGCATTAATGTGAACCTAGGCTAAGGCTCGGTTTCCACTAGTGTCACTTGTCATGCGACTTGGGACTGCACAATCGCATGGCAAGTTGTACCCCATGATTTTTACTCCTTCTGCTAATTTCGTGTTAATAGAAGTTTGGTGGGTGGTGATTTGCGATTTTCATTTTGCGCTTTTAAGTTCGTTTCTGATTAGCCGGTCGTCAACCAGCCATGTTGTGGAATCGGAGGAGATAACGTGTTATTTATTATTGGCCTTGGAGTTATTGCTTTGACATTATTTTTTTGGTTGAATAATAATGATTTGATTTGGTATATTTTCTATATTTTTGAATGCATAGAATGCACTTTTCGGTTAAAGTGGTGTTTCGGCCGAAATTATGCTTTTTAAATAAAAAACCCCCTATAATACACAAGCTTAATGTATTCTAGTAAAGTTAGTCTGTAAACTAAGGTCTGTTTTGTTAGTTTATAGCAGTAGTTTGTTATTTTATAAACTTACAGCAGGCCGTGGCCATCTTAAGTGTGGGCATCTGAAGCCAGACTGTATTTCTTCCTGGATCTCATCCTTGCAGATCTCGCACATGCTCGGTGCAGCTCAAGCAGTGTAATAGGTTTCAGGTCAGGTTTCCATAGCAATGGCAGTGTCGGAGGAAGTTGCCGCCCCTTCCCAGAAGGCATTGCAAACAGGAAATGATGCGATGGGCCGCGGCCAGGGGGGAGGAAGTGAAAAATGAATACAGCAGATATACAGTAGGTGCTGAGAAAAAAAATAAAAAAATATCCAATTCGTTTACAGTGCACAGTTTAGTGAGGGATGCTGAAGAGTTGTAAAAGTGGGTGGAACTCCACTTTAAGTTCTATTGGTAGATAGCATGTCTAATTTTTTTTTGCAGAATCTTTTTTATTAAATTTTTCATTAGCATACAAAATTAGCCCACGCAGGGGCAAAACCTTTGCCCACGCAAGGGCAGTTCTTCTAATGCGGCAACATACCGCAACAGGGCACAACATACAACCCCAATGTGAGGAGAGGTTCAGTTCAGGAGAATCTGTGTTCAAATTGGTACCAACAGGATAATGCAACATGAGAGTAGCTGGGTCAATATACTAACAGACTAGAGATATAGTGTTAATCTAGGAATTGGTTACTGCATCAGTTGCAGTGGTATTATCATCTAGCCAACAGGTCCATAGCTTTTCAATTTTTTGTGGACAACCCCTGCCCGAGTAGGTGGCTTTATACAGGGGTAAACTGGCATTCACTAGGCTTTTCCAGAATCTGACAGAGGGGGGAGACGATTGTTTCCAGTTCATCGGAATGGCCTTACCAGCATAGTACAATAGCAGGGATATGAGTATTTTCCTGGCTCTGAGCATTGACAGTTGTTCCACCAGCCCCAGCAGACAATATTTAGGATCATAAGGAACACGAGTCTTAGTGACCTTAGCAATCACCTGGAGTACTTCTTTCCAATAATGTTCTAGCATGTCTAATTTTATTTGTTTTTTTTTTTTAATGCACAATAAAAAAATTGTGTCGAATAATACTTGGCTATGTGATTTACTTCAAATGACAGTTTGGGAGTCGGCAGTTACATTTAAAAAACTTACAATGCAAAATAGACAAGGGACACCAACATAGTTGTATCTTTGATCTTAAAAACTAGGGAATAATGGTGTTGTGGTAAATTGCCACAAAAAAAAAAAAAAAAAAAGAAAAAGAAAAAAGCATAAAAATATTATTTTTGATATCACTAGAAAAAAAAAAGCCTTTCAAAAAATTTGTTTGCAATAACTCCATCAGTATCACCAGCAAAGCAGCTTCATTATTATCCCATTAAAGAAGAAGAGAATTGTGCGCTGCATTTCAACATTTCATAATATGCCACGCCACGAATTTTAATTCTCCAATACGAGCGCTAGTTTACAAGATCGACCGCTTCTGGCTTGTCCTTTTGTTCCCGAACATGCGTGTTTGTACTTTGGACTTTTGTCCGACGGACTTGTGTACACACGCTCGGAAAATCTGACAACAGACATTTGTCCGCGGAAAATTTTAAAACCTGCCATCCAACATTTGTCTGCGGAAAATCCGACAACAATTGTTTGACACACGGTCGGATTTTCTGCCAACAGCCTGTCATCACACATTTCCTTTCGGAAAATCCGATTGTAGCTTAAAGGAAACTGAATAGGAAAATGATGTATGTATGGCTAGCTTAAAGTGATTGTAAACGATCAACTTGTAAAACAACCCATTCGGTTTAAAATAGAAATGAGAGACAAAACATTTTTGAATAGATATAAAAAAATATTATAAATACCTTTTTATAAGTGATCACATTCCCTCTGGTCCCAGCTGCATAAGAGCTGGGGGGAGGAGAAGCAGCGTGCCAGTGAACTTTCCAGTGAATGGCTGTGCAGCGGGGGGCGTGCCAGGACAAGTCTATATACATTGGAGGAGAGTACACTGAGTTCCCAGCATAACTAGAGAACTGACCACGATGTGCTCTCCTGCTTAGTGTGGTCAGTTTTTAATAGGAAAGCAGAGGGACTGGCAGGAACACAAGGGATTTCACACAAAGGAAGCAATACAAAGAAAACAGGATACTTTCTCATACAAGTACAGGGTACAGCAAACACATATCAGGAATATGAAGTATTGGGGTAACAAACACTTTAAGGTTAAAAAAAAAAAGTTTTTCCCTTTTGAACTGCTTTAATTAAAGACTATTTAAAACAACGTGATCATATAGAACTACCCTGTCCACATGGTGATGCGTTGGTGACATTACCCCTCCGCTATCTCCTGGCCACTTGGAAACCCATGCGAATGCATTCTTGTTATGGACTGGGATGCATTCTCATGGGATTATGACTGTCCAGCTATCCCGGGAGGCAGTGATAAAGGATGCCTCCTAGAAGCATCTGAACCCAGGACCTAGATCAGTAATTTTTTATCTTTTTTGTTAGATCTTTATTTTTTTGTGGAGGTTTTTACTGCTAATTTTGTTTGGCCAAGAAATTTTTTTAATGGTCCTTCCTCCGATGTTGACTCAGCGCTCTCTCCCGCTCTAATGCTGAGTGCACGGTGTGCCACTACTTATATTGGCATGGGGTGATGTCATCTGGAGGCCCCGCCCCTTGTGACATCACCACCCGGGCATGATGGGGCGGTGATGTCATAAGGGGCAGGCCTCCGGTGACCATGCCCCATGCCAATATAAGTAGTGGCACACTGCGCACCCAGCATTAGAGCGGGAGAGAGCGCTGAGTCAACATCGGAAGAAGAACAGAGGGAGAAGACAGCAGAGAAGACCCAGGAAAAGAGCGAGAAGATAGCAGAGAAGACCCAGCAGAGGCAGAAGACAGCAGACAGAGGGAGAAGAACCGGAGAGGGCTAGAAGACATTAGCGGAGAAGACCTGGAGATGGGGAGAAGAACCGGCAGATGCAGAAGACGTCAGCGGAGGCAGAAGAGCAAGAGAGGGGAGAAGAAATCGGAAGAGACACCGTAGCTTCCTTAATAAATTACTTTAAAAACATGTGTAATGTGTTTTATTTTTGACATTTTTTTTTCAGGTGAATGGATAGGGGTACAGTGTACCCCATACTCATTCACATAGGGTGGGGGCATTTGGTAAAGGGGGCTTCCAGATTCCGATAAGCCCCCCGCCCGCAGACCCCGACAACCAATGGCCAGGGTTGCCAGGAAGAGGCCCTTGTCCTCATCAACATGGGGAAAAGGTGCTTTGGGGTGGGGGGCGGAGGTCCCCCTCTGCCCCAATGCACCCACCCCTCACAGGTTAAGGGTATGTGGCCTGGTACGGTTCAGCAAGGGGGGGCGCTCCCTCCTCCCCACCCCCTTTCCTGACCTGCCGGGTTGTGTGCTCGGATAAGGGTCTGGTATGAATTTTGGGGGGACCCTAACGCCGTTTTTTTAGCGTGGGGGTTCCCCTGAAAATCCATACCAGACCGAAGGGCCTGGTATGCTCTTGGAGGGGGGCCTGGTATGCTCTTGGAGGGGGAACCCATGCCATTTTTAAAAAAAAAATTTGGAGTGGAGTTCCCCTTCAATAACCTCAGAGCACAAGTCGCATGCCAAAGTCGGGTCAGTTAAGACGGCGATCCCACTTTGATCCGACTTCAGTGATAATCAATGGGCTGAAGTAGGATCAAAGTCGGACCAAAGTAGTGCAGGGAGCATTTTCAAAGTCGGACCGACTTGTGTCGGACCAGTTAGGACGGCTCCCATAGGGATACATTGATTTTCACACATCATGCGACATGAGCTCCCAATATCAGAGCGTTTGTCTTACCAGTGTCGCATGACGTGTGAAAATCAATGTTTCCTTATGGGAGCCTTCTTAACTGGTCCGACACAAGTTGATCCTACTTCAGCCCATTGACTATCACTGAAGTTGGATCAAAGTCAGATCGCCGTCTTGCATGATCCGACTTTGGCATGCGACTTGTTCTCTGATGATCTTGAGGGCGAACTCCGCGCCAAACTTTAAATAAAAAACTGGCATGGGTTCCCCCTTCAAGAGCATACCAGGCCCTTCGGTCTGATAAGAATTTTAAGAGGAACCCCCTACACCGAAAAAAACAGCGTGGGGGTCCCCCCAAAATCCATACCAGACCCTTATCCAAGCACGCAGACCGTCCAGTCAGGAAAAGGGGTGGGGACAAGCGAGCGCCCCCCCTCCTGAACCGTACCAGGTGGGGGGGTAGGTGCTTTGGGGCAAGGGGGCGCCGTGCGGCCCCCCCACCCCAAAGCACCTTGTCCCCATGCTGATGAGGACAAGGGCCTCTTCCCGACAACACTGGCCGTTGGTTGTCGGGTCTGCGGGTGGGGGCCTTAACGGAATCCGGGAGCCTCATTTAATAAGGGGGCTCCCAGATCCCGGCCCCCCACCCTATGTGAATGAGTATGGAGTACATTGTACCCCTACCCATTCACCCAGTGAAAAAAGTGTCAATAAAAAAAAACACACTAGACAGGTTTTTAAAGTAATTTATTAGGCAGCTCCGGGGGTCTTCTTCCGACTTGGTGGGTCTCTTCCGACTTTTCCACGCTCTCCGGCCTCTTCTCCTGGTCCCCAGTTATCCTTCCGCTTTCCGGTGTCTTCTGCCGGTCTCCTCCGCTATCTTCTGCTCTTTTGCCCACTCTTTTGCTAGCGTTGGCCCGGTCTTCCCCGTCGTCTTCTTCCCTCCGGTCTTCTTCCGAGGTTGAAACGGCGCTCTCTCCTGCTGTAATGCCGTGTGCATGGTGCGCAACGACTTATATAGGCATGGGGCGTGGCCACCGGGTGATGTCACCCCGTGACCCCGCCCCTTATGACGTCACCACCCCATAATGCCCTGGGCCATGACGTCATAAGGGGTGGGGTCACCGGCTGACATCACCCGGTGACCACGCCCCATGCCTATATAAGTCATTGCGCACCACATTACAGTGGGAGAGAGCATCATGTCAACATCAGAAGAAGACAACAGAGATGACCAGGCCAACGCTAGCAAAAGAGAGGGCAAAAGAGCAGAAGATAGCGGAGGAGCCCGGCAGAAGACACCGGAGAGCGGGAGAAGAACCGGAGACTGGGAGAAGAGGCCGGAGAGTGCGGAGAAGTCAGAGAAGACCCCCTAAGTCGGAAGAAGACCCCCGGAGCTGCCTAAGAAATTACTTTAAAAACCTGTCTAGTGTGTTTTTTTTTTTAGAGACACTTTTTTTCCCCAGGTGAATGGGTAGGGGTACAATGTATCCCATACTCATTCACATAGGGTGGGGGGCTGGGATCTGGGGGCCACCTTATTAAAGGGGGATCCCAGATTCCGCTATGCCCCCCGCCCACCCCGACAACCAACGGCCAGGGTTGTCGGGAGGAGGCCCTTGTCCTCATCAATATGGGGACAAGGTGCTTTGGGGTGGGGGAGTGTAGCCTGGTATGGTTCCGGAGGGGGGGTGCTCGCTCGTCCCCACCCCTTTTCCTGACCGGCCGGGCTGCGTGCTCAGATAAGGGTCTGGTATGGATCTTGGGGGGACCCCCACGCCATTTTTTCCCCTTAAAATCCATATCAGACCGAAGGGCCTGGTATGCTCTTGGAGGGGGAACCCATGCCGGTTTTTTATTTAAAATTTGGCCTGCAGTTCCCCCTCAAGATTCATACCAAACACAGTGCCTGGTATTGGCGGGGATCTAAGTCGGATCCCTGTTTATTGAAAGTCGGATGTATATCGGCTTCTTGTCGCAGGGCAAAGTCAAATCCAAAGTAGGACAGCTGTTGTGTCGTACCAGTGTAAACCCGGCCTAAAACATGAATTATTGATAGGTTTTAAAAACACTTAGGAGTTGATTTACTAAAGCTGGAGAGTGCAAATTCTGGTGCAGCTCTGCATAGAAACCAATCAGCTTCCAGTTTTTTCTGTCAAAGCTTATTTGAACAAGCTGAAGTTAGAAGCTGATTGGCTACCATGCAGAGCTGCACCAGATTTTGCACTCCAGTTTTAGTAAATAAGCCTCACTGTGTTCCAGCAGCAGCATTAGACACTTCCTCTCGGCTGCCGCATATAAGCCAATTCGGTCTTATCGCACTCCACCATTCATGAGAATTCTTGAATTATTATCAATGAATACAAGGTATCCTCTGATTGGCCGAGGGGGGCAGGGGATAGTGACGTGATCACCAGCTTGACCCAAACAACCAATAAAGAGATAATAAACCTGCAATTCTACTTGAAGTAATGTATAAAACATTGGCCTTTGTAAAAGGGAAACGACACAGCTGGATAGGACGGGAGCTGCAACACTTGCAAGTTTTTAGCTTGTAAAACGCCCCGAAAAAACGCCCGAAATACAAGCAAAATCCCATTCATTTAAATGGCCCCTGTTCACATCTGAGCGTTTTGTAGCCTGAGGCAAAACGCCTGAAGCTCAAAAAAGTACATGAGCTTCTTTTTGGGCAGATTACAGGCATTTTTCTGATTTTTACATTGGTGACCTTTTTGACCTGTGCAAAATCGCCTGCAAAAAGCGGTAAAACACGTGCGGCTTTCTGCCTGAAAACGAAATGCTCAGGTGTGAATGCAGCATTAAGCTAGTTAGCGGTAAAGCACCGCTAATTAGACCCTGTTCACATCGGCGCGATTTGACAGGTCAAATTGGAGCCTATTTCCGGCAATAGGAGCGTCCCAATCGGTGGAGCGCCAACTTTGCGGCACCACACTGATTTCCAAAAGTAGTTCCTGCACTACTTTTGGCAACTTGTCACCAAAAGGGGCGCTTTAGGAGCGGTGTATTCACCACTCCTGAAGTGCTGCAAAGAAGCTGCTGGCAGGACCTTTTTTTTGAGAAGGGCTTTCACACTGGGATTGCAGATGAGGCTTTTTTTTAGGCCCTATTTTTAGCGCTAAAGCGCCTGAAAAATGTCCCCAGTGTGAAAGGGGTCTTGGTATTGCGTATTTTGGTTTAATTTTTGCAATTATAATCACGCAATGTTGTTCGCAAAGTGGAAGGGAATTAAGAAATAAACAGAGCTTGTAGAAAAGGGCGCCATCGTTCCCTAGTGCCTACGGCATGGACACAGTCCAGGACTTCTCATTGTATTATCTTGCTGCCATGTGAGTTGCAGATAAGGCATCCAGTCTGTAGTAGATTTGTTCTATCATTCCTATGGGGTGTCACTCCCAGTATCTCCAGTTGGAAATACGTATCTTGGAACAGAGCCACTTATGGTGGTGGAGGGGGGGGGGGGGGGGCTGAAAACAGCATGGAGAGATGGTTTAATCATCCAGCAATTTCAACCTAATGTAATTAGCCCTTCCAGAAACTGCTGTTCCCGTCTTACTGTACAATTCCCTATGGAATACATTTTCAAATTTACAGCAATCACAGGACAGGAAGGAATTTGCTTACTGAGGACCAGTGAAGAGGAGCATCTGAAGAGAACAATGTAACCATGTCATACTTCTGAAGAAAAGGCTTGAACCCATTCACTGAGATTACACGTATGTGTTCAGAAAAACAAAAGATCTAGTGCAAAAAAGCAGAGAAGCTTAAAGCAACCAATGAGATTTATCGTCCTGTTCTCTGGCCGGCACTAGGGTCCAGTTCAGAACACTTGCAGTGCTGGAAACACTGTATGGGAACGCGCTGCTTTCTGCAGATGTGCGCGGGTGCCATTCATTCTAAATGGTGCCAATAATTCTTAATGGTGCCAATAATTCTTAATGGCACCCCCCATGCTTTTTGCAAACATGGGGGGCATTTGTGGCCACCAAAATGCATGGTACTCCAGTACTATGCGGTTTGGTGTGGCACGATTAAAGAAATTGTGCCTGTTATACTTTTTACACGTTCCCCGTGCATTGGGCAGCCCACTAAAATGAATGGGCTGCGGAAAACACACCGCGTGGGAAAGTGCAAAAATAGGCACACTTACACATACCTCCCAACATTTTGAGATGGGAATAAGGGACACCTACTAGCAAATGTATGTAGGCATAGGACACGCCCCCTGCCACACCCCCTTAAAGGAGAATTAACCCCCCCCCCAAAAAAGGTTAATTAAATCCACAAGGGCTTTTTTTTTTTTAACCACTAATATTAATTTACATTGGTTTTTCAAATTTAAAAATGCAGCAAATTAGAAATTGGATGAAAGGTTTAGCACTGAGAAACACGTTTTGAAAGATAAAAAAGGCATTTTATATACATCTATATAGATCAGACCAAAATGAGGGACAAATGAGGAGGAAAGAGGGGCATTGCTCCAAATCAGGGACAGTCCCTTGAAATCAGGGACAGTTGGGAGCTCTGCTCTTGGACACACCTTTTATGGCAGGGGTCTCAAACTGGTCCCATGAGGCATTGCAAAGCTGACAGTTACAAGCAGGACTCCCTCAGGCAGAGACATGATGGGACTTGTAGTGTAGCAACAGCTGGAGAGCTACCAGTTTGAGACCCCTGTTTTATGGTGTGAATCAGCCCTAAAAGTATTGGAAATGTGATCAGTTATGAGCAACTGAGACACATTTTTGTTTAACCAGTAAAGCTGGTCATACACATAGGTTAATTGGATCCTGTCTAAACGGATCCTAGTATTTTGGGTTTAAATCCCAACCATGGCACTACTTGCCTGGAGTCTGCATGTTCTCCCTGTGCCTGTGTGGGTTTCCTCCAAGTCAAGGGTCTCAAACTGGTGGCCCTCCAGCTGTTGCAAAACTACAAGTTCCATTAATTATTACAAGGCTGACAGTTACAAGCATGACTCCAACAGGCAGAGGCATGATGGGACTTGTAGTTTTGTAACAGCTTGAGGGCCGCCAGTTTGAGACCCCTGCTCCAGGTACTCCGGTTTCCTCCCACACTCCAAAGACATGCTGGTAGGTTGGTTGTCTTCTGTCTAAATTGGCCCTATTATGTGTATATATGAATGTGAGTTAGGGGCCTCAGACTGTAAGCTTCTTGAGGGCAGGGACTGATGTGAATGTAAAATATACACTTTATTACCAAAAGTATTGGGACGCCTGCCTTTACACATTTAGGAACTTTAATGGCATCCCTAGTCCGTAGGGTTCAATATTGAGTTGGCCCACCCTTTGCAGCTATAACAGCTTCAACTCTTCTGGGAAGGCTGTTTACAAGGTTTAGGAGCGTGTCTATGGGAATGTTTGACCATTTTTCCAGAAGCACATTTGTGAGGTCAGACACTGATGTTGGATGAGAAGGCCTGGCTCACAGTCTCCACTCTAATGTGAAGGCCAGTCAAAGACCTCCACCCCAAATTCACTCATCCATGTCTTTATGGACCTTGCTTTGTGCACTGGTCCAAATCATTTAATGGAGGGGGGATTATGGTGTGGAGTTGTTTTTCAGGGGTTGAGCTTGGCCCCTTAGTTCCAGTGAAGGGAACTCTTAAGGCGTCAGCACACCAAGACAACTTGGACAATTTCATGCTCCCAACTTTGTGGGAACAGTTTGGGGATGGCCCCTTCCTGTTCCAACATGACTGCGCACCAGTGCACAAAGCAAGGTCCATAAAGATATGGACTTAGCAAGGGTGGTGGAAAATTAACTTCAAGTGCAAAAATTCACATTATAATAATAACTAAAACATATAGAATTAAATGTAACCATCTAAAAAAATAAAAATTCCAAAGTGCTATTATGGTGTGAACCTCCAAACTAAAAAGTTGCTGCACTTGAAGGTAATTTGTATTACAATATACTGTACACCTTATTACCAAAAGTATTGGAATGCCTACCTTTACACGCACATGAACTATAATGACATCCCAGTCTTATGCCCCGTACACACGGTCGGATTTTCCGATGGAAAATGTCCGATTGGAGCGTGTTGTCGGAAATTCCGACCGTGTGTAGGCTCCATCGGACATTTTCCATCGGATTTTCCGACACACAAAGTTGGAGAGCAGGAGATAAAATTTTCCGACAACAAAATCCGTTGTCGGAAATTCCGATCGTGTGTACACAAAGCCGACGGACAAAGTGCCACGCATGCTCAGAATAAATAAAGAGATGAAAGCTATTGGCCACTGCCCCGTTTATAGTCCCGACGTACGTGTTTTACCTCACCGCGTTCAGAACGATCGGATTTTCCGACAACTTTGTGTGACCGTGTGTATGCAAGACAAGTTTGAGCCAACATCCGTCGGAAAAAATCCTAGGATTTTGTTGTCGGAATGTCCGAACAAAGTCCAACCGTGTGTACGGGGAATAAGTCTGTAGGGTTCAATATTGTGTTGGCCCACCCTTTGCAGCTATAACAGCTTCAACTCTTCTGGGAAGGCCGTCCACAAGGTTTAGGAGTGTGTCTATGGGAATATTTGACCATTCTTCCAGAAGCGCATTTGTGAGGTCAGGCACTGATGTTGGATGAGAAGGCCTGGCTCGCAGTCTCCGCTCTAATTCATTCCAAAGGTGTTCTATTGGGTTGAGGTCTGGACTCTGTGCAGGCCAGTCATGTTCCTCCAGCCCAAACTCGCTCATCCATGTCTTTATGGACCTTGCTTTGTGCACTGGTGCGCAGTAATGTTGGAACAGGAAGGGGCCATCCCCAAACTGTTCCCACAAAGTTGGGAGCATGAAATTGTCCAAAATTTCCTAGTATGCTGACGCCTTAAAGGAGAAGTCCAGCCAAAGCTCATTTGGCTGTACTTCTGTGGATCACAAGAGTGCAGTTCGTTTTGCGCTCCTGTGAACCGTTTTCAGCAGAGAGCAGGCTGAAGGCCACTCTCTTCTGACATCACTGCTGTCCAGGCACCAGGGGCGGCCCGTCCAATAAGGGTGCACGCCCCCCCCCCCCCATGCATCTGGCCCCTTTCAGGATGCCAGATGCATGGATTCCAATGCTGAGGGGCTGTTTTTTTGAAGCACCGATTAGAGCCAGAGGCTTCAAAATAGGGTGGGCTCAGGGCGCAGTGAATGCACTCAGAGCCCATCCATGTGTGTGAGAATAGTGAATAAATATTCACTATTCTCACACTGAATCTCCTCTCTGCCAATCAGGAAGCAATTCGCCGAAAGGAGAAACATTCTGATTGGCCGCTGAGGAAGAGGGAGGAGACAGCCCGTGGAGGAGAGCAGGGGAAGCCGCCCGTGATTGCCCACCATGGATGGGGTAAGTGCACTGACCAGCCGACTGACTAACCCCTGACTGGGGGGGGGCGGCTGCGGGTGCACTGTTTGCCCCCCCCCCAAAAAAAATTACCACCAGCCGTCACTGCCAGGCACTGCATCATCACGAACACTGAGTCGGAATCCGCCTGGTGCTTGGACTGACACCCGGCAACACCTCTCAGCTCACAGAGCTCTGAAAACTGAGTGATCGGAGGTGTTCGATTGCTCGGTTCTCAGTGCAGAGGCGCTGGGGGTCCGATGCTGCATCCACCGAGGTAAGAATGATTCCTAAAAAAAAAAAAAAAAAAAAACGTTACTACTCTTTTAAGGGTTTCCTTCACTGGAACTAAGGGGCCAAGTCTAACCCCTGAAAAACAACCCCCCCACCATAATCCCCTCTCCACCAAATGATTTGGACCAGTGCACAAAGCAAGGTCTCAGGAAGTGAGCGATGCTGCAGCCAAGACCAAGACAGGAGTCAGGTAAGTGTTTAGGAATGGGGGTGGGTAGGACAGGTAGTGGGGCGTTTTTAAGGTATAAACCATTTTGACTTTACAACGACTTCTTTAGTCATACACATAGAGATTCCTCTGGGGCTGAACCAGGGACATCAATAGATTCCCCCTATCCATGGATAAATGAATCTCCCCTGCTGGCCACTGTATTCTGACAGCTGCTGCTCCTGTGGCTGTCAGAATACCCAGGCAGTGACTGCCTCTGATTGGCTGCATTCACTTTTTACCTGAGAATTATTTGCTGCTTTGATTTTCAGAACAAAGTTTGTTGAGTTGGATGGTGCTGGCAGGGCTTATCATTCCTCCAATTTAGCAGGAATCGGCCAAACTTGATCTGTGTATGGCCACCATTAGACATGTGCAGACAGAAGAAGCCCATGATCTGTCAGTGCGATCGCACGTTCCCTGTATCATGAGCGCACTTTTCCTTTTGCATTGTAGCAGCTACTGCTCAAGGGCACACTGTATACATAACTGTGCACACAATGTATGCAAATATATGTTTATGTCTTCTGCTATATACACAGTGTGATCATACAGTTCCTCCGTTTGTTGTATTCTGTATACACAGCCATACACAGTGGTGTGGGCCAATGTTATATTTGGATTGAAGCCAAGCTAATGTTTAAGCTCTAACCATAAAATAACACCTTTCTTGCTACAATCATTGAAGTATCGGGAACAGCGGTATAGGTGGACATTTTATTTTCTACATCCATTTATATAATCATGTTAAATTTCCAGCTTGCACCAGGCTGCTAACATCACAAGAATATGAATTTGTAATGTACTGTATAGGCTAACTATATGAAGTTGTAAAGAGATACAATTTTGCAGAAAAACTTTGGGGGGGGGGGGGGGGTTGCTTACCAAAATGCTACAAGGTATACCCTAAAAATGGGTGTATCATTTTACATGTTGCAAGGGGTGGAGTCATTCCTTAATGCCCTATAATCTATTTTTCATGAAATCACTTCTTAAAGTGGAGTTCCACCCACTTTTACAACTCTTCAGCATCCCTCACTAAACTGTGCACTGTAAACAAATTGGATATTTTTTTTCTCAGCACTTACTGTATATCTGCTGTATTCATTTTTCACTTCCTCCTCCCTGGCCGCGGCCCATCGCATCATTTCCTGTTTGCAATGCCTTCTGGGAAGGGGCGGCAACTTCCTCTGACACTGCCTTTGCTATGGAAACCTGACCTGAAACTTATTACACTGCTTGTGCTGCACTGAGCATGTGCGAGATCTGCAAGGATGAGATCCAGGAAGAAATACAGTCTGGCTTCAGATGCCCACACTTAAGATGGCCACGGCCTGCTGTAAGTTTATAAAATAACAAACTACTGCTATAAACTAACAAAACAGACCTTCGTTTACAGACTAACTTTACAGGAATACATTAAGCTTGTGTATTATAGGGGTATTTTTATTTAAAAAGTATAATTTCGGCTGGAACACCACTTTAAGCCGTGTACACATGGGCGGACTTTTCAGCATCAAGCATCCGATGGTCTTTCCGATGGACTTTTAACGGAGTTACGATGGACTTTCGGACGACTGGACTTGCCCACACACTAACGGACTAAAGTCCGTTCGAAAGTCTGTTGGTATGAACGTAATGACGTACGAAGGGACTAGAATGAGGAAGTTGATAGCCAGTAGCCAATAGCTGCCCTAGCGTCCTTTTTTGTCCATCAGACTAGCATACAGACGAGCTGACTTTTCAACCGGACTCGAGTCCGTCGGAAAGATTTGAAACATGTTCCAAATCTAAAGTCCTTCTGATTTTCGACAGAAAAAGTCCGCTGAAGGTCCGATGAAGCCCACACATGGTCGGATTGTCCGACGGATTCGTTCCGTCAGACCAGCCTGGTCGAAAAGTCCGCCCGTGTGTACACTACATTACTGTGTTTTTCTCCCACCTTGTAAGGTCCTCCATGAGCTCCAAATCCTCTCCTTTTCCCCCTCTTCACTTTTGTTTCTTTGGAATTAGCAGTGCACCTTAGTCCCGGTCATGTGGACTGCTCTATGCACACTTCAAATCTCACAGTCCTCATTCCAACTAGATCGGAGGTGTCAAACTCCATTTAATTGCAGGCCACATCAGCAGTATGCTTGCCCTCAAAGGGCCGGTTGTATTTGGGGTGCGCTGCGTACAGAGTGCAGGATTCAGGAGTGCGTTACAAACAGAGTGCAGAGTTCAGGATTGCACTAAGTACAGAGTGCAGAGTACAGGAGTGCGTTACGAACAGAGTGCAGGGTTTGGGGGTGCACTACTTACAGAGTGCAGGGTTCAGGAGTACATTACATACAGAGTGCAGGGTTCAGGAGTACATTACGTACAGAATGCAGAGTTCAGGATTACACTAAGTACAGAGTGCAGAGTTCAGGAGTGTGTTACGAACAGAGTGCAGGGTTTGGGGGTGCCCTACTTACAGAGTGCAGGGTTCAGGAGTACATTACATACAGAGTGCAGGGTTCAGGAGTACATTACGTACAGAGTGCAAAGTTCAGGATTAGGCTAAGTACAGAGTGCAGAGTTCAGGAGTGCGTTACGAATGGAATGCAGGGTTTGGGGGTGCGCTACTTACAGTGTGCACGGTTAAGGAGTACATTATGTACAGAGTGCAGGGTTCAGGAGTACATTACGTACAGAGTGCAAAGTTTAGAAATGCATTACCAACGGAGTGCAGGGTGGGGGTGCGCTACTTATAGAATGTAGGGTTTAGGAGTACATTATGTGCAGAGTTCAGAGGTGTATGTACAGAGTGCAAGTTTTGGGGGTGCGCTACTTACAGAGTGCAGGGTTCAGGAGTACATTACATACAGAATGCAAAGTTCAGGATTATGCTAAGTACAGAGTGCAGAGTTCAGGAGTTTGTTATGAACAGAGTGCAGGATTTGGGGTGCCCTACTTACAGAGTGCAGGGTTTGGGGTGCCCTACTTACAGAGTGCAGGGTTCAGGAGTACATTTCGCACAGAGTGCAGGGTGCAGGAGTACATTACGTACAGAGTGCAGGGTTCAAGAGTACATTATGTACAGAGTGCAGATTTCAGGAGGACATTATGTAAAGCGTGCAGAGTTCAGGAGTGCATTATGAACGGAGTGCAGGGTAGGGGTGTGCTACGTATAGAATGCAGGGTTTAGGAGTACATTACGTACAGAGTGCAGAGTTCAGAGGTGTGCTATTTACAGAGTGCAGGGTTTGGGGGTGTGTTACTTACAGAGTGCAGGATTCAGGAGCACATTATGTGCAGAGTGCAGGGTTTAGGGGTGGGCTATGCACAGTGTGCTACCCCCTTCCCCAAGCTTCCACACATTTCTGCTCTCTCCTACCTGGCCCAGTTCTAGTAAAGTACTTCCCTGTGTAGGCAACTCTGCTTGCAATGTATTCAGCTCTAGAACCTCAACCTGACAACAAACCATTCCAGTAAGTAGAGACCACTTTCCACAATGACTCCATCCTTGTGCTCCCACCTATTTTATTTGACACTGCATTGCTTGTTTCAGGCTTTACATAACCTTTTACCATGGTGGACGATTTTTCTGTTTATCTGTACCTGGGGACATGGGCCTCATGGGACTGGAGCATTGGCCTAATGGACCCAATAGCACAATGGTACCTAAAGGCCATTTCCTTTAGGTACCATTGTGCTATTGGGTCTAGCCCATAACTGTGTATGGTTTACCTTGAGTATACATTATATATATATATATAAACTAAGAGCTGCGTAAACTGTTGGCGCTATATGAATCCTGTATAATAATAATAAAAGTTTGGTATTGGTTTATATGGTTTTTGGTTCACACTATTACTATTAACATTAGTCCACCCTTTTGACCCTACGCACTCTGCATTTACTTTGTGTAAATCTTTAGGACTCACTCCTATCTCACTCCTATTACTGGTGTATATACGCTCCCACGCCCACCTCAGGGGTGAGGTCTGTCTGGGTTCTGGGATGGCCCCTTTGTGCTGCCTCACACTGTCCTGCTGTGGGTAAGCCCTTGCTGTCACCCTGTGCTCAATCTATTATGCTATGCGATATTGTTATATGGAATATGACAGTTGTACTCTAACAGTTTTTTGCTTTTATCCATTGAGGAAAGTTGGATGCTCCCCTATGCCTCCTGAAGAAGCAGCTATGGCCACAAAACATGTAGAGGACTGAATTTAGTATTGGTACCTGTAATCTGGGACTTTGATACAACAGGGCATCATTTATGCGGTTTTTATTGTTACACTAAGTTTTTACGTTTGTCTTTTAAACAAAACTTTGTAATAAAACATAAAATTTTGTTTCTTGGTGTATCATTGCATGGAGTCCCGATAAAGTCCAAAGATTTCATTTTTTGTGAAACTCATACAGATAGGATGTAGTAACCCCCCTTTTTTTTTTGCTTGACACTTAGGCATTGATCCCATCTTTTCCTCTAATGCCTACCTCTTGTCCAATAACAATCTCTGCCCCTTGCCCAATAACAATGCATGCCGTTGCCCAATACCAATACCCGTTTTTTGTCTAATAACAATGCCTGACCCTTGTCCAATAACAATGCCTACCCCTTGTCCAATAACAATGCCTACCTCTTGCCCAATAACAATATCTGCCCCTGGCCCAATAACAATATCTACCCCTTGCCCAATAACAATATCTGCCCCATGCCCAATAACAATGTCTGCCCCTAGCCCAAAAACAATGCCTGCCATTTGCCCAATAACAAAATGCCTGCCCTTTACCCAATTCCAATGCCTGCCTGTTACCCAATACCTATACCTGCCCCTTGTCCAATAACAATGCCTACCCCTTGCCCAACAACAATGCCTGCCACTTGTCCAATAACAATGTGTACCACTTACCCAACACCAATGCCCGCCCCTTGCTGATTAACAATGCCTACCCCTTGTCCAATAACAATGCCCTCCCATTGCCCGATAACAATGCCTGCCCCTTGTCCGATAACAATGCCTTCCCCTTGCCCAATAACAATTTCTGCCCCTTGTTCAATAACAATATCTGCCCCTTGTCCAATAACAATGCCTACCCCTTGCCCAATAACAACGCCTGCCACTCGTCCAATAACAATGCCTGCCCCTTGCCCAATAACAATGTCTGCCTTTGAAGCAGAAATCAGGCCCCTAGTAGCAAAGTGAAATTTTACCCTTACTTTTACTCCTGGTGACAATGATCACCTGGGCAAGTAGAGACGGTGAATCTTCCCAGCGGGGACAGAGAGAGCATTAAAGGTTGACATAGATTATGACCCTTCCCTAATCCATTCAAAACTAAAAAAAAAGTTTTGCCATTGGACACTTTAAACATCGCTGACCGATTTTTACTTATTGCCCGTAGGCATTCTTTAGGGTCCCCTAATGTGAGTTAATAAGTTGCATTTAAAAAATCTAAATAGGCAATTAAAACAATATAAGTAGAAAGAGAAAATGAATGGTCTTTAAAGCACAGGTGACTCAGATAAAAACCTCTGTTACTTTATTTCAACCCACTTTGTTCAGCCAAGCAGCATAAGCCATTGCTGGGGGCTGAAGACCAGAACTGCGACATAGCGTCTGCTGGTCTCCTCGCCTCGGGCAGTCTGTGAATGGAAGGATGTCTCATCTCTCTAAGCCTGAAGTACCAAATTCTTGCTGACAGGAACATTGAAGAAGGAGATTCATTACAATGTTATTGTTCTGTCATGTGAACTGAAGCCTGTACTAACACGAAGCTTCTCATTGCATAGAATATGCTGGAGATCCATAGCTGGCTCTTTGCAGATAATTGTCTGGCTTTCTGACTATGTGATCTGATTAGGCATTTTAGGATGATACAGGAGCTTGCTGGATCCTGGCATCTTATTCCAACATGCTCTGATACTGATGTAAGTGCTGCAACTTAGAAAAATCTGTGCTGTCCCACAGCAACCAAACTCCAAGTGACCCTGTCACTATACAACACATTTTTTACCTGTAAAAGAGGTGCCCATGCCCACTGTATTTAGGTTTTGTGCTACCCTGGGCCTGACTAAACTTGTGCACCCCCTAATTTAAATATGACCCACCCCTTCCTGTCAAGGCCACACCCCTTGCTGTTTAAAACCCACCCTGAAATTTTCAAGTGGGGACACTAGTTCTGAGGGCCTGGGGGGGGGGGGGGCAATGGATTCCCTTAATTTGCATAGATTTCCTCTCACTTCCTGTTTGGCTATGGGGCAGGAAGTGAAGGGAAATCTCTGCAATGGGACAGGGATGGTAAAAAATAAACTGACAGGGGCTATAACCCTCCCTTACTCTTTCCAAAATGTAAAAAAAAAACCTATGCCTATAGTTCTACTTTAATTTTCAAGTGGGGACACTAGTTCTGAAGGCCTGGGGGGGGGGGGGGGCAATGGATTCCCTTAATTTGCATAGATTTCCTCTCACTTCCTGTTTGGCTATGGGGCAGGAAGTGAAGGGAATTCTCTGCAATGGGACAGGGATGGTAAAAAATAAACTGACAGGGGCTATAACCCTCCCTTACTCTTTCCAAAATGAAAAAAAAAACTATGCCTATAGCTCTACTTTATGCACAAATTTCTGATTTTATAGAGAGGACTAAGAAGATATAACCATGTCAATGGTGCAGCAGAAAACATATAGCACAGTGAGGAAGGTTTGTGGTTGCCCCCCCCCCCCCCCACAGTTGCAGAATGCCGGCCTCCTGCATACCAGAAGTAGTGCGGCCGCGTTATGGGGGCGATAGACTTTTTTGCCTCTCAGCCCAGTCCGCCCCATAAGACTGGCACTACACTAACAGCGCAAGCCGGCGGGAACTCTTTCCGTGCTGCCCCCCTACAAAGTGCTGCCCTAGGCCTGGGCCTTGTCGGCCTAGGCCAGGATACAGCGTGGCCCATGCCGCCAAAGTCCTCTGTGAGGCTGAGAAATCTGCTCCGCGGCTCTCACTGGTTCCTCCTGCTGATCTACACCCATTACACCAGGGATCTTCAAACTACGGCCCTCCAGCTGTTGCGGAACTACACGTCCCATGAGGCATTGTAAAACTCTTGACATTCACAGACATGGCTAGGCATTATGGGAATTGTAGTTCCTGAACAACTGGAGGGCCATAGTTTGGAGATCCCTGCATTACAGGATACAGTAGAAACAGCTCCAAAATTGAAAAAAAATGCTGTGAGACTCAAGGGGGTATAGTGAGAAAAAAAGGTTCTGGGACAAAAGTTGTTGTTTTTTTTTTTAATTATTATTATCATTTATAAATTCTTTATTTAAATTTTGAACAAACATAGATGAGAAAAGATCAATACAAATAGGAGGATGATCCACTGCCAGGAAAAATAGTAACTACACATTCAAAATCAGTCAAAAATAACAACAGTAGACCTTACTCAATGGGGGTACATGAAGGTCGGGAGCACCCTGTCACTGGTATTAGCCTCTTGCAGGGTATGAAGGAAGGGAATGTAGAAAAGAAGAGGTAACCAACTGTAGCACCCTCTAGTGGGCTACTAGTGGTAGTGTAGGTAAAACATAGTTTCGCTCAGGGCTACTTCGAAAAAAATATCCACTCAAACCAATCCAGTCTATGTGGTTAACAGGCTAAGCCTGAGCCATGGAATATGAGTCAGGGGAGGGGTTTTACCTCGGGCCATGGCTCAGGCGGCTGGCCTGGAAGGATCCTACCACAGAGGAAGTTGGAGAAGGCTTTCCAGAGAGGCATCGGGGGCAAGAAAGGACACAGTGAGTAGATCAGCACAGTGCGGGGACAAACAAGGGGAGAGACTGCCACTTGCCACAGCAGGTCTCTCTTGAAGACGGCGGCATGCTAAGTCTTCATTAAACCTTGCCCTGGGAAATCTCCAGTGTGTCAGTCAGGTGGACTGGTGTAGAGGCAGCCAGGTGGGCTAGCATTTCCTGCAAGAAGTAGAGCAGGGACCAGTGTCTACAGGGGAGTTGAAGGTGTTTCAAGATGCAGTTCACACCACATGTGCTACTTATCTGAAGGGGCTGAGAGTTCCTAGCCTGTAAGGGGCTTTTGCTGAACTAACAAGAGACTGTTATGCCGCGTACACACGAGCGGACTTTTCAGCATCAAAGGTCCCACAGTCTTTCCGACGGACTTTCAACGGAGTTACGACGGACTTTCGAACGACCGGACTTGCCCACACACGAACGGACTAAAGTCCGTTCGAAAGTCCGTTGGTTTGAACGTGATGACATACGAAGGGACTAGAATAAGGAAGTTGATAGCCAGTAGCCAATAGCTGCACTTGCGTCCTTTTTTGTCCGTCGGACTAGCATACAGACGATCGGATTTTTCGACCGGACTCGAGTCCGTCGGAAAGATTTGAAACATGTTCCAAATCTAAAGTCCGTCTGATTTTCGACAGAAAAAGTCAGCTGAAGGTCCGATGAAGCCCACACACGGTCGGATTGTCCGACAGATTCGTTCCGTCGGACCAGTCCGGTCGTGTGTACACGGCTTAAGTTCCCAAAGAATAAATCAATTGGAGTTCTGCAGAGTAAGTCAAGAGTAACTGTAAAGAGGATCAAGTCAAGCTGTGCAGGAGGATCAAGTGGATCTGTAAACAGGGAGGAAGTTGTCCCTGGTTTGTTTTGTTACTGTCAAGTTGGGCATCCCATAATCCCTAAACCTCAACCAAGTTATTATCTCCTCAAAAAAAGAACAAAAAACAAAAGCTCAAGGACTGTTTTTTGTGTCTGGATGCAAGTTTAAAATGGTATGTGACTGGCTGTGCAGCAGTGGGGAACCCTGACATTTGCAACTCCTATGGGGGTAGTGCTACACAACCTTGATGGCGAGCCTTGATGGATTAGGAACTTGATGGAAATCTAGGTACAAGAAGCAACAGCCCAACACACAGGAGAGGTAAGGTAGAGAGTTTGCATGGAAAAAAAAGGGTAGGGAAGAAAAACAAATTGGGGGAGAGGGGGTGAAGGGAGGCAAGGTAACCAGGGAAAGATGGGATCCATAAAGACAGCAGCATGGAAGTGAACCCCCATGTCGATGCGCATGTGGTCTTGATTGTCTATTAGCCAGATTCCAATAGATCTTGGTATTCTTGACAGAATGTAAATAAAAGTTTTGCAGAAGTTTTCTTAGTTGTGTGTGATGAGGTTCTACATGGTTTTGATAAATTCCTTATTTAAAGAGAGCAACAAAGAAAAACCAAGATATTATAAAACACGATGGAATATATTTTTACATCAGTGAGTACTGTAATTGCCATATCTTAAAAAATTCAAACCAAAGATTCAAAGATACATCTCAATAAACAGTTTGGTAAAGTATTTGGTGTGCACATTGTCTGATTTATGACTGCATTGTTTTTTTTCTCAATTTACCCACTTTTTTCAATACAATACAATAACTTGGTTGGGGTTTAGGGATTATGGGATGCCCAACTTGTTTTCAGAGGCATGTGAGGCATGCCCTCACATTACATTTCAGATATGGCAACATGGTACATTGGGGTGTCAACCTGTTAAGGGAAATAATGAGATAATGAACGATATAGATCAGGTAGAAAGAGGAGAAGGTCTTCGGGGAGAAGGGGAAAAGAGGTTGAAGAAGTGAGAAGAAGGACTGGAGGGCAAGAGAGAGGGAATAGCGGGTAGGGCTAGGCTGGAAAGAAAACAAGGCTAATTTCCTGCTCCAACATTTTATGTTTGTTGGTTTATCTCAGGGCAAGCAGGGATAGATAATCATAGGGGTACTTTTATTCCACCCAATAGAACCATCTCTGTCTGAAGGCTTCTTCGGTTTCTTTAATCGTAGAGGTAAGACCTTCTGAGGTCTTACTTCTACGATTTTGATGTTGTCAACTTTCGCAGACCATTGTAGAATATTAAAGTGCTTCATCCTACGTGGACTTCGTTGGCACAAAAACAGGTGTTGGGTAGTTGAAAGAAACTACTGTAATGCTCAGCAGACCTTTACCCTTCAAATTGCACACTTAAAACCCCATCCTTCTTCACCAACTCCACTGAATTTTTGAAGAAAATTAAAACTCTTAATTTCAATCATCTTTATTGTGTATTTTACCATGAGCAATTGCATCATATTTTGCGTTATGTTTGCAATGTTTCTTTATGAAGTTTTCCATGAACACATAAGG
Organism: Lithobates clamitans; assembly: GCA_037952925.1. NCBI lineage: Eukaryota > Metazoa > Chordata > Amphibia > Anura > Ranidae > Lithobates > Lithobates clamitans. The sequence goes on along the minus strand of JBBGZY010000872.1, from coordinate 77,123 downwards.
CACCTTTAAGGTAGATAGAAAAGTACAATAGATCATCAACTTGTCATAGTTTTAAACAAGTGAGTCAGAACAAAACTAAATACAAAAATATTATAAGTCCCTGAGTACTCTATAGACACAGCCATTGTTAAGGTCCCTCCCGACTGAACTACCTGACCCAGAAGGTTCATTATCTCTAAAATTATCTAAAACTCAGTAAGACTATTGCCGCGTACACACGACCGGACTTTCCGGCAGGAAAAGTCAGACGGAATCTTTTCATCGGACATTCCGATCGTGTGTGGGCCTCATCGGACTATCTTTTTTGAAAATTCTGACGGACCTAGAAATAGAACATGTTTTAAATCTTTCCAACAAAATCAATTCCCTATCGGGAAAACCGCTTGTCTGTATGCTGTTCCGACGGACCAAAAACGACGCATGCTCTGAAGCAAGTACGAGACGGCAGCTACTGGCTACTCGCTATTGAACTTCCTTTTTCTAGTCCCGTCGTACGTGTTGTACGTCACCGCGTTCTAAACGGTCGGACTTTGGTGTGATCGTGTGTAGGCAAGACAGTTTCAGCGGAACTCCGTCGGGAAAACCTTCAGAGTTTATTATAACGGAAAAAAACGGTCGTGTGTACGCGGCATTAGAGGAGTTTTCCATAGATAACGAAGAGTCTCAAACAACCATATGTAGGTCAGGGAGCTTTCCCAAGTAAATGGAGATCTAAGAAGCCATAGTAGAGAAAGAAAGAGAAGAAGGAAAGTAGGTAGGGGCAAGCATCCACTCCAGGCCCGGGAGAGATGTTTCTAGTTCAACTGGTATTGCCCGTCAGGTATCAGATCCAAGTATCCCTCATGTTTTCCAACAACAGCAGTGTATCATTGGTCACGACCCAAGACATCTTTGTCTTTAATAATTCAAAGTGAACTATTGGAGACTTTTTGGATCTCGCAATAATGATGTGCGCCGCTATGAATATAAATGTTATCAATCTTCTTATGGGTTTTCGGGGCTCCCATTGCATCAAAATTTTATAGTAACTACATAATGATCTCTGTGTATACATTGTAGTATTCCCCCACATAATGGTCGGTTTCTGGCACTAGAGATTATAATTCTAGGAGAACGAAAGCCAGGAATCTTGGAAATGCCATTTGGCTAAAATGCAAAGACATCAATCCAAGACAGCTGGGGAATGAAATCTGTCAGCATAGTCATAGCATCCTGTAAACTAGGCTCAGGCTGCTAATGCAATGTTAACTCCTAATGTAGTGACAGAGTGTCAGCACAGTATGTCCTCTGTGACTGAGGTGTAGTGGTAGATTTTTGTACATACCGTCTATCGTCTATGCAAATCTATCTATCAGTGGCAGCTGGTGGTATATTTTTGGGCGGGCAAACAATCCACCCGCCGCCAACCCCACCCCTGTTGGTCGGGTCACAGGCACACCCTCCCCCCGGTCGGTCGATAACCAGCCCCCCACTCATCCCATCTAGGTTGTGGGCTGCGTTTCCTCCAAGCGGTGTCTCTGCCTCCTGGTGCTTAACGGCGGGTTCCCCTGCGTCTCCTCCCTCCTCTTCCTCGGCGGCCAATAGGATCGCTTCTCCTCTCGGGCAATCTGGTAACGGGTCTCAGGACCCTGATTCCTGATTGGCCAGGAGGAAAATCGGGAAGACAATAGCGAATATTAAATCGCTATGGTCACACAACTAGGTGGAATTGGGGCACAGTGCTCTGCGCCCTGAGCCCACCCTTTTTTGAAGCCTATTAGAGCCTCTGCATGTAGATTAGGGGTCCTTTTAGTGCCCTGCATGTAGATTAGGGGTTCGGACGCATAGATTAGGGGGCGGCCTGCATTACAGGCCGCCACTGCTATATATCTATTCATCTTTTCACGAAAAATGAAAGTTGAACTAACTCCAAATATTTTGGTCATGGTGCTCTGTGCTGCTGGTGTAGCGGTGCGTGGCTGTACTGTCCAATGAGCACTTACCATTATGATGGATAACTCATTCTGGGGCTGTGTAGTGCAGTGTACAGACCTCTACTCCGGCAGTACAGGGCACCACAGGCGCTATGTGCAGAGGGGCCCAGAGGGGTGCCCAGGATATTTGGAGTTAGTTTTTATTTTTTTTATTTTTCATGAAAAGGTGAAATTACCCTTGAAAGCCTTTGTATAGTCAAAATGTTTTAGTCTTAACCACTTCCTGGACCACCACACGCCAATATACGTTCCTACTTTGGGGATGGATATCGGTGTTATGGCAGCAGCTAGCTGCCATAACTCGGTGTCCCCATGTTCGGCCGGCGGTCCGTTATAAGATAAAAGTGGTCTCTGCGGCGGATTCGCCGCATGATCACTTTTATCTATGGCGGGAGTTTTTGTGTACAGTGTAAAAATAAAAAGTAAAAGGTAAAATAAATAATAATAAAAAAAAAAAAATTAAACGTGCCCCGTCCCGACGAGCTCGCGTGCAGAAGCGAACGCATACGTGATATGAAAACAGTGTTCAAACCACACATGTGAGTTATCCATGTGATCGGTAGAGCGAGAGCAATAATTCTAGCCCTAGACCTCCTCTGTAATGCAAAACATGCAACCAAGAGAATTTTTTAAATGCCGCCTGTGGAGATTTTTAAGGGTAAAGTTTGTCGCCATTCCACGAGCGTGCACAAGTTTGAAGCGTGACATGTTGGGTATCAATTTACTCGGCGTAACGTTATCTTTCACAATATAAAAAAAAATTGGGCTAACTTTACTGTTGTCTTATTTTTTAATTCAAAAATGTGTATTTTTTTTTTTTAAAAAGTGCGCTTGTAAGACCGCTGTGCAAATACGGCGTGACAGAAAGTATTGCAATGACCACCATTTTATTCTCTAGAATAGAAAAAAAAAATGTATAATGTTTGGGGGTTCTAAGTAATTTTCTAGCAAAAAAAATGTTTTTAACTTGTAAACACCACATCTAAAAAAGAGGCCCGGTCTTAAAGTAGTTAAACAGAGTAAGGGAAGGTTTTCACCCTATCAGTTTTGTTTTTGTTTTTTTTGTATTCAATGCTTGTGTCCTGTTAGGGAGATTTTCTTTTACATCATATCCTGGAGACGCAACAGGAAGTGGGAAGAAATCTATCCGGAATGAGAAGGAAGTCCCTTCCCTAGTCATTTGTTACCAGCACAAGTCTACTCATCCCCCTGAACCCTAAAATGTAGGATTTCCCATCACTTTCTGTTACAGTGACAGCTGTCACTAAGATCCACCCATCATGGTCACATCAGTAAAAACCTGACAAAGGTTATGAGAGAGAGAGAGAGCTGGGAACACACCGCTCAAAGCCACCTGTGAGGATCTGATGAGCTGCAGAAGAGATCCGGGTGCCTGCCTGGTCCGTAGCCAGGGAAATCCAATGGAAACAAAGAAGAATGGCAGCACATCCAGAAGTAAAATCAAAATATTGAAAGTCCATAAAATCAAGCGAACGCGACAAACATCAATCCAAAAAAGGTACTCAGTGGACGCGTTTTACACAGACGTGCTTACTCATCACCTGAGGAGTAAGCACGTCTGTGCGAAACGCGTCCACTGTGCACCTTTTTTGGATTGATGTTTGTCGTGTTCGCTTGATTTTATGGACTTTCAATTAAAAAAAAATTTGATTTTACTTCTGCCGGTGCCGCCATTCTTCTTTGTTTCCAACTGACAAAAGTTATAACCAGGGTTGCACTGATACCAGTATTGGTGCCGATACTGAGTATTTTTATGAGTACCCGTGAAAATGCTCCGATACCCAAAACCGATACCTATGTTGTGCGATTTGAACCCATCCCTGGGTGTGTCTAGGAACCCAGGGAATTTATGGTACCTACTTGCTTTTTGCATATGATTGTGCACATGTTCCTACATGACTATTGGGTCTCCATACAGTAATTTGTACTCCTCTTCCTGCTGTTCATAGCTGTGCATTGCTGGTGAATTGGCGATTGGATTTATGGACACAAATTTTCTGCCTTTTTTTTACTGTAATGGGTTTTTTTTTTTCCATTGTATTGAAAATTCTTACTTCAATAAATAGAGATGATACAAAAAAAAAATTGAGTTAAAGGGGCCTGCAACTCAGCATGGTGATAAAACAAAAGTATGTGTAGCGCTAAAAAACATAAGAGTTCAAAAAAGTTCAATATAAGGACAATAAAGTCCAACTGGTAATGACACACCAAGAAAAAAACAAGAAAAAGTCCTCAATATTTAAAAGACTCATAAAGATTAACAGCCCATATAAATATAGTGACTTCGTGTGAAAAGCAAATTAGATGCGTGACATCCAAAGTGAAGATAGGAGAGGCACACCACCACTGAATTTGAGAAGGCTTACCAGATCTCGTGGACCCAAGAGGGCATACGCCCAAATGGGTCAAATCAGGCTTGGGTGGTGGGTGATGGTAGATGTTCCGGGGATATGGGGAGGATGGACATCTAAAAGTATGTCCACGGCTTACTTTTAGATGTCCATCCTCACCATCTCTCCGGAACATCTACCATCACCCACCACCCAAGCCTGATTTGACCCATTTGGGCGTATGCCCTCTTGGGTCCACGAGATCTGGTAAGCCTTCTCAAATTCTGTGGTGGTGTGCCTCTCCTATCTTCACTTTGGATGTCACACATCTAATTTGCTTTTCACACGAAGTCACTACATTTATATGGACTGTTAATCTTTATGAGTCTTTTAAATATTGAGGACTTTTCCTTATTTTTTTCTTGGTGTTTCATTACCAGTTGGACTTTATTGTCCTTATATTGAACTTTTTTGAACTCTTATGTTTTTTAGCGCTACACATACTTTTGTTTTATTGTTATATGCTTACATCCTATTGGCCGTGTTAGCTGCTTATTTCATTCTTTGGGCAGCGCAGAATAATTGATACTTTCAACTCAGCATGGTGAGTAAACAGGACACTCCGCTACAAAGCTAAAAAATTAATTTTGGCTGAATATTTACACTTTAAGGTGACTATAGCTATAAGATGAATGTCACCAGATGCAGAGGATTTCGTGCACCTGCCTCTTTAGGCTCCTTGCACATCTGTGCACCCGGGAGGAACCGATGCAGTGTTCAGCTCTGCTGCCTGCAGTCTGTCAAAGTCTATGGCAGGTTGTAGCTGGACAGGGCTGAATGCATATACCGAGTGGTTTAGGGCCCTATGCGCTCAGGGATAAATGTCCGAAACGCAGTATTGGGGCTTTGACAGGCTACAGGCAGTGTGGCTAGACGCTGCTCTTCTCCCTCCAGAGTACATTCAAATGCCGGGAGGGATGCACAGAAGCTAGATGCCCCCATGTACAAAGGATGATGCATGGATGACTAATAAGATATTTGCAATAAAACAAAAAGAGCTTAAATACTCTGAACAAAAAAAAACAAACAACAACTTGCAGGCAGGTGCAGTCTACTTTCTCCACTATGGGTGGCGCTCATTTACAGCGACAATACAGCTGGAGAGGAAGTGAAAGGGAACACGGTTCCTCTATGGCTTCCTGGGTCACTGGGGAAGCTATCCGGGTTGATTTTGCTGCCCCATGTGACTCTTATAGCCATTTTGGGTCAGGCAGAGCCTATTTAAAGTGATATTAATCTCTTATGGACCGCCCCACGCAGATATACTGCGGCGGGGCGGCCTTCCTGCATGCGGAATCACATACCTGTGTGTGATTTCGTGCACTGGGGCTGGGGCACGTGCGCGCTGCCAGCGACCCGCCCCCACTGTGATAGGACACAGCGGGGGTCAATCAGCGGGTCCAGCGGACTTAATGTCCGCCGGGACCCGCCGATCATTCTCAGGAGAGGCAGAAAGGCGGTCTGCCTATGTAAGTGCAGTCCCTCTAAAAATCGCTGATCTTCGACATTACTAGTAAAGAAAATACAAAAAAAAAATGCCATAAAATTATCCCATAGTTTGTAGACGCTACAACTTTTGCCCAAACCAATCAGTATATGCTTATTGGGATTTTTTTACCAAAAATATGCAGCAGAATACATATTGGCCTAAATTTATGAAGAAGTTTTTTTTTTTTTTTATTGGATAAGTTTTATAGCCGAAAGTAAAAATATTGTTGTTTTTTTTCTCAAAATTGTCGCTCTTTTTTTGTTTATAGCGCCAAACATAAAAACCACAGAGGTGATCAAATACCACCAAAAGCAAGCTCTATTTGTGAGAAAAACAGAACATCAAGTTTATTTGGGTAAAGCGTTGCACGACTGCGCAATTGTCAGTTAAAATAACGCAGTGCTGTATCGCAAAAAAATGCCTGGTCATGAAGGGGGGTAAAACCCCCAGGGATGCAATGGTTAAAGTCTTTTTTTTTTCATCAGTGCCATGATTACAATTAAATGCCCACCACTGCCAGCAATCAGTGCCAACCAGTGCCCACAATTGCCACCAATCTGTAGCCACTAGTGCCAGCAATCAGTGTCCATTAGTGATGCCAGTCAGTGCTGGCTATCATAGCTGCCCATCAATGCTCATCACTGCTGCCCATCAATGCCCATCAGTGTCAATCAGTGCCGTCTATCCGTGCCCACCAGTGCCACCCATCAGTGCTGCCTATCAGTGCTCATTAGTGCCACCCATCAGTGCCGTCTATCCGTGCCCACCAGTGCCAACCATCAGTGCTGCCTATCAGTGCTCATCAGTGCCACCTATCAGTGCCTATAAGTGCGGCATATTTGTGCCTCCTCATCAGTGCCCATCAGTTGCAGCCTATCAGTACCTATCAGTGCCGCCTCATCAGTGCCCATCAGTGAAAGGGAAAAATTACTTATTTTCAAAATTTACTGACAGAAACTAAGAAAAACTTTTATTTTTTTCAAAATTGTTGGTGTTTTTTTTTTAGGAAAAAATAAAAAACCCAGGAGTGATTAAATACCACCAAAATAAAGCTCTATTTGTGTGAAGAAAATGATAACAATTTCTCATGGTTACAGTGTAGCTCAACCGCGCAATTGTCATTCAAAGTGTGACAGCTCTGAAAGCTGAAAATTGGTCTGGGCAGGAAGGGGGTGAAAGTGCCCAGTATTGAGGTGGTTAAAGCTCTCTGAACGCCAGTCAAAGCTCCTGTCACTAAATAAAATGGTTACCTTACAGTCCTGTTTACACCTTGCCTTTGCTTGGCTTCGGTGGGGCTTTGGTAGAGCTTCGATGACACTTTAATGAGTCTTCGGTGGGGCTTTGGTAGAGCTTCGATGAGGTTTTGATGAGTCTTCGGTGGGGCTTTGATGAGTCTTCGGTGGGGCTTTGGTAGAGCTTCGATGAGGTTTTGATGAGTCTTCGGTGGGGCTTTGATGAGTCTTCGGTGGGGCTTTGGTAGAGCTTCGATGAGGTTTTGATGAGTCTTCGGTGGGGCTTTGATGAGTCTTCGGTGGGGCTTTGGTAGAGCTTCGATGAGGTTTTGATGAGTCTTCGGTGGGGCTTTGATGAGTCTTCGGTGGGGCTTTGGTAGAGCTTCGATGAGGCTTTGATGAGTCTTCGGTGGGGCTTTGATGAGTCTTCGGTGGGGCTTTGATGAGTCTTCGGTGGGGCTTTGATGAGTCTTTGGTGGGGCTTTGATGAGTCTTCGGTGGGGCTTTGATGAGTCTTCGGTGGGGCTTTGATGAGTCTTCGGTGGGGCTTTGATGAGTCTTCGGTGGGGCTTTGATGAGTCTTCGGTGGGGCTTTGGTAGAGCTTCGATGAGGTTTTGATGAGTCTTCGGTGGGGCTTTGATGAGTCTTCGGTGGGGCTTTGGTAGAGCTTCGATGAGGCTTTGATGAGTCTTCGGTGGGGCTTTGATGAGTCTTCGGTGGGGCTTTGACGAGTCTTCGGTGGGGCTTTGATGAGTCTTCGGTGGGGCTTTGATGAGTCTTCGGTGGGGCTTTGATGAGTCTTCGGTGGGGCTTCAATGGGGCTTTAGTGAGGCTACAGTGGGGCTTTAAGCAAGCTTTGCCAGAGACTTCTTTGGAGGCTTTGAAGAAACTTTCGAAGTACCATTAAAGCTACATGGGGTATAATTTTTGAAGCGAAGCAGAAGCAAAACAAAGCAAAAGCAAGGTGTAAACAGGACTGTAAGATAACCATTTTATTTAGTGATAGGAGCTTTGACTGGCGTTCAGAGAGCTTTAACAAAGCCTGTCCGTGGCCTTGTTTTGAAGCAAGTGTAAACTAGCCAATAATGTGTGTTGAAGTGAAGCAAGTGAAAATGAGCTGCAAAAGGTGGGCCAACTCAATATTGAATCCTACGTACTAAGACTAGAATGCCATTAAAGTTCATGTGCGTGTAAAGGCAGGTGTCCCAATACTTTTGACACTATAGTGTAGATCACACAAAAATGAGGGACAAATGAGGAGGAAAGAGGTACAAAGGGACTTTGTTCCAAATCAGCGACAGTCCCTTCAAAGCCTCCATAGAAGTCTATGATAAAGCTCGCTTGAAGCACCTGCAGCTTTTGAGAGGCTTTAATTCAGCTTTAGTGTCACTTTGTTTTGGAAGTATTGCAGGTATGAGATATCCACACACACACACACACACACACACACACACACACACACACACAGGGCCTCTGCTAAGCTTCAACAAAGCTTCATCACCGAAGCCTGAAAAACACATCATAAAAGCATGTTTAAGTGGTAGGCGCTTTAATGTGTGTTGAAGCCGAAGCCAGTGTAAATTAGTGTCATTTCGTTCCTCTGCTATCACCATTGTCACTTCTGAAAAATTTTTTCTGACACCAAGAGAAAAATGGTGACAGGGGAGGGACCTCCAGCAAACAGCCTGTGATTAACAGTCTCAGCACTGTTCAGAGGTGTAACTAGAACCTTCGGGGCCCTGGTGCAAGAAAACCTCCAGCTGGGGCCTTTCCCTCTGAGCCCCGGGGCCCTTTCCTCCGATCCTGAGGCTCTTCCCTCTGAGCCCAGGGCCCTTCCCACTGATCCCCGGGCCCTTTACTGAAATGTTCTGCAGTGGGTCCCCTTTGCAGCTGCCCCCCCCCCACATGGTGGTGGAATGTCAGTGCACAGCCGTGACCTTTGCTGCCCTGGTAGTTCCACCATTGCTGTGTTCCCATAGACTAACAGGTGACTCCAGCTGCACAAACTGGTCATTCATGGGCCAGAGAACCTGTATGAATGAGCCCTTAATTAATTAATTTTTTTACACAATGTTTTTTGGGGGGTGGGGAGGGGGAGCTTTAAATAGACCCATGAAGTCTCACTTTTGAGACAGAGAAAAGGCACGGAGGAAACACATTCCCCAATTTTTCTGCAGTTTCAGCTGCACAGAACGAATTATTAAGAAGAGCCCTGCACAGCTTTCCTGTTCATTCCTAGATTGAAGCATAATAAACTGTGTTTACTATGCTTCATTTATGAACACAGTTAGTGATCAATACCGATCACTCACTGTCATAGGCTGGGCACACCCTAATCACTATGTGCGGTGCAGATTTCCCTTAGAACCCGGGCTCCCCCCCCCCCCGTGTTGGCCCCCATCACCCCCCCCGGCACGCAGTGCTGCTGGCATCCTTCCTCTCCTCCTGGCTGCTGCGTGGGATATTTCAATTTGGAGAGCGGGGAAGGGGCTAGTAAATACAGTGCCTTGAAAAAGTATTCACACCCCTTGAAATTCTCCACATTTTGTCATGTTACAACCAAAAACATAAATGTATTTTATTGGGATTTTATAAGATAGACCAACACAAAGTGGAACATAATTGTGAAGTGGAAGGAAAATGATAAATGGTTTTCATTTTTTTTTTACAAATACATACATGAAAAGTGTGGGGTGCATTTGTATTCAGCCCCCTTTACTCTGATAGCCCCTAAATATAATCTAGAGCGGGGATATGCAATTAGCGGACCTCCAGCTGTTGCAGAACTACAAGTCCCATGAGGCATAGCAAGACTTTGACAGCCACAAGCATGACACCCAGAGGCAGAGGCATGATGGGACTTGTAGTTTTGCAACAGCTGGAGGTCCGCTAATTGCATATCCCTGATCTAGAGGAACCAATTGCCTTCAGAAGTCACCTATTTAGTAAATAGAGTCCACCTGTGTGTGATTTAATACAGGTGTTCTGTGAAGCCCTCAGAGGTTTATATGGACAAGGAAGGAACCAACATCCCTGTAAGTAAATATGGACAAGGAAGGGTTTTTTGGCGGGATTTTTGGGGGTGCCAGAAAAAGAGGGAAGTCATTTCAATACTCCACAACAAAGATGGAAAAAATATAACAAGGTATTTTATTACATACAGGACATAGTTAAGAAAAACTTTTAAGATATAATCTAAAGTTCTAAACAGTTGATAAAATTTGATCACTCAGCAGTAGCATTGGAGTGATTGTCCCGACATGTTTCGCCGCTTTGGGCTCATCAGGGGATGTTTTAGATACAGTTAGATGTAGCACTGCATAGAACAGAACAAGACAGAATTAAAAACATTACATTAATATGAGATACAGAACAAAACGGTTATAACAAACAAGAGTAGTAGTAGTACGATGGAATAGGCTGTGGAATACCATGCCCATCGTCAATCGCTCACCCATATAATGATCTCTGTCCTGCAGGTCAGTGTCAAATCAAAAGGAACCATCACTGGGTAGTGCATATAGGGAAGTGCCGAATAGGGCCTAAAAAAGTTGTTCGGCTAGAATCTAGCCGACAAGATAAGGCAAAAATTAGTGAACATGAATGATCCTATGTGAAAAGTGGCACAATTATAAAGACAAAAATTAGAGTGGGGGGGGGGGGGGGGGGGTAAAAAAAGGGGAAGGAGGTGAGGGGGAAAGGAAAGGGGGGGCGGGGAAATGGAGGGGGGTGAAAAGGTGAAGGTGCTGGGTGGGTAATGGGGAATGAGATGGTTGACATCTGAAGGGAAGGGAACCATGGACAGGTGTGGTTGATGCAAGTGAAGAATGATAATATGCCAAAGAAAAGCGTAACTTTCACCGATAAAGGGAATAATTAGGAAGGAGCCAAGGATGCTTAGACTACGCACTGAGCTCTGTGGAAAGGAATATATGGAGGATGACTTGGGAGATGAAAATGAAAATAAAAAGTGAAATGGGGTTTTTTGAATGTAGGTCTATGTAAAACTAAATTTAAAAGCAAACATAAGGAGAATAATTCATTCATATTGATGGTTGGACTATTGGGAAAAAGGTCATCTTACATATAAAAAGGTGACCATAAATCTGCTACAGATCACCTGCCCCCCTCAAATCATGGGGAGGTAAAGTTATCAACACAGACGGCAGCAGAGAATACAATTTGAAAAGAATGAACTGAGTTTTAGGACATAGTGAAGGACAGGTGGGAAAATGCCGTAATGCACCATACAGTCAGAAAGGGGAAAGGCATTTTCATATTTTATTTATTTCAGTTACTTATATAGCGCCATCAATTTACGCAGCACTTTACATATTCTTTGTACATTCACATCAGTCCCTACCCTCAAGGAGCTTACAATCTAAGGTCCCTAACTCACATTCCTATACTAGGGACAATTTAGACAGAAGCCAATTAACCAACCAGCATGTCTTTGGAGTGTGGGAGGAAACCGGAGTACCCGGAAGAAACCCACGCAGGCACAGGGAGAACATGCAAACTCCAGGCAGGTAGTGTCGTGGTTGGGATTCAAACCAGTGACCCTTCTTACTGCTAGGTGAAAGTGCTAACCACTACACCACTGTGCCGCCCGTATATATTTTCATATAGGGTTTTACCTTGAAACAGCAGTTTTGGCAGCAACGGTTAACCTTGGTGGGTCTATCAATGTGATGTAGGATGAAAAAGATATATATAGGGGGTAATACCATATGATTGGCGTCTGGCGCATGCTCAGAACATTTAGGAAATGACACAGGGCTCTACAGACTACAATTCCCATACTGCATCATGGCCCGAGGCCGGGGAGGGAGAGGACACAATGAAAGCTGACATGCCCCAATCAGTGGGCGGGCGTCTCTCTTCCCCCCACACGCAGGGCAGGGGGCAGCAGGGGAAAAATTGAGAAAGATTAGAGAGAAAATTATAGTAAAAATTGTAAGTTTGTAAAGCACCCAATTTGAGATTAGACGGAAGATGGTAGATTTTTGAATCAACAAATGTGCAAACTTGGTGTATGTGAAAAAGGCAGTATTAGATCATAGACAGATGGATAATGAGAGACCAAAAGGAGGTCACTTGATTGGACAAACTCCACAGTACATACATCAGAAAAATATAATTAAGTAGTAATAATAACTAAGAAAATTATAAACACAACACCCATAATGGATATTTGAAAGTGGCAATATGGGTGGGTGACAATAATAAAGAAATGGCACCAACATCCCTGTAAGTAAATATGTACAAGGAAGGGTTTTTTGGCGGGATTTTTGAGGGTGCCAGAAAAAGAGGGAAGTAATTTCAATACTCCACAACAAAGATAGAAAAAATATAACAATTTTATTACATACAGATACAGGACATAGTTAAGAAAAACTTTTAAGATATAAGTTATGTGCTGAAAAAAAGCATCCTCACAACATGATGCTGCCACCACCATGTTTCACAGTGGGGATGGTGTGTTCAGGGTGATGTGCAGTGTTAGTTTTCCACGACACATAGCTCTTTGCTTTTGGGCCAAAAAATTTAATTTTGGGCTTATCTGACCAGAGCATTTTCTTCCACATGTTTTCTTTGTCTCCCACATGGCTTCTCACAAACTGCAAATGTGACTTCTTATGGCTTCTTTCTTCTTGCCACTCTTCCATAAAGGCCAGATTTGTGGAGTACGTGACTAATAGTTGTCCTGTGGACAGATTCTCCTACCTGAGCTGTGGATCTCTGCAGCTCCTCCAGAGTTACCATGGGCCTCTTGGCTGCTTCTCTGAGGAATGCTCTCCTTGCCCGGCCTGTCAGTTTAGGTTTCCATTTTCGGATGATGGATTGAACAGTGCTCCATGAGATGTTCAAATCTTAGGATTTTTTTTATAACCTAACCCTGCTTTCAACTTATCCACAACTTTATCCCTGACCTGTCTGGTGTGTTCCTTGGCCTTCATGATGCTGTTAGTTCATTAAGGTTCTCTAACAAACCTCTGGGGGACATTGGAAAGTGGCAATATAGGTGGGTGACAATAATAAAGAAATGGCACCAACATCCCAGTAAGTAAATATGGACAAGGAAGGGTTTATTGGCGGGATTTTTGGGGGTGCCAGAAAAAGAGGGAAGTAATTTCAATGCTCCACAACAAAGATAGAAAAACTATAACAAGGTATGTTACTACATACAGGACATAGTTAGAAAAACTTTTAGGATATAAGTTATGTGCACATGTACAAGGATACATCTAAAGTTCTAAACAGTTGATAAAATTTGATCACTCAGCAGTAGCATTGGAGTGATTGTCCCGACATGTTTCGCCGCTTTGGGCTCAGCAGGGGATGTTTTAGATAGAGTTAGATGTAGCACTGCATAGAACAGAACAAGACAGAATTAAAAACATTACATTAATTTGAGATACAGAACAAAACGGTTCTAAGAAACAAGAGTAGTAGTAGTACGGTGGAATAGGCTGTCGAATACCATGCCCATCGTCAGTCGCTCACCCATATAATGATCTCTGTCCTGCAGGTCGGTGTCAAATCAAAAGGAACCATCACTGGGTAGTGCATATAGGGAAGTGCCGAATAGGGCCTAAAAAAGTTGTTCGGCTAGAATCTAGCCGACAAGATAAGGCAAAAATTAGTGAACATGAATGATCCTATGTGAAAAGTGGCACAATTATAAAGACAAAAATTAGAGTGGGGGGGGGGGGGAGTAAAAAAAGGGGAAGGAGGTGAGGGGGAAAGGAAAGGGGGGGATGGAGGGGGGTGAAAAGGTGAAGGTGCTGGGTGGGTAATGGGGAATGATCCTATGTGAAAAGTGGCACAATACACCAAGTTTGCACATTTGTTGATTCAAAAAACGACCATCTTCCGTCTAATCTCGAATTGGGTGCTTTACAAACTTACAATTTTTACTATAACTTTCTCTCTAATCTTTCGCAATTTTTCCCTCTGCTGCCCCCTGCCCTGCGTGCGGGGGGAAGAGAGACACCCGCCCACTACCTCCGCGGCCGGAATTGTAGTCTTTAGAGCCCTGTGTCATTTCTGTGACGTTCCACGCATGCGCCATGCGGTACAACACCGGCGGCCATGCATGACGCCAATCATATGGCATTACCCCCTATATATAGCGTTTTCATCCTACATTACATTGATAGACCCACCAAGGTTAACCATTGTTGCCAAAACTGCTGTTTCAAGGTAAAACCCTATATGAAAATCCCTTTCCCCTTTCTGACTGTATGGTGCGTTACGGCAGTTTCCCACCTGTCCTTCACTATGTCCTAAAACTCAGTTCATTCTTTTCAAATTGTATTCTCTGCTGCCGTCTGTGTTGATAGCTTTACCTCCCCATTATTTGAGGGGGGCAGGTGATCTGTAGCAGATTTATGGTCACCTTTTATATGTAAGATGACCTGTTTCCCAATAGTTTAACCATCAATATGAATTAATTATTCTCCTTATGTTTGCCTTTAAATTTAGTTTTACATATTCTATGTTCAAAAAACCCCTATTTCACTTTTTATTTTCATTTTCATCTCCCAAGTCATCCTCCATATATTCCTTTCCACAGACCTCAGTGCGTAGTCAAAGCATCCTTGGCTCCTTCCTAATTATTCCCTTTATCGGTGGAAGTTACGCTTCTCTTTGGCATATTATCACTCTTCACTTGCATCAACCACACCTGTCCATGGTTCCCTTCCCTTCAGATGTCAACCATCTCATTCCCCATTACCCACCCAGCACCTTCACCTTTTCACCCCCCTCCATTTTCCTCCCTCTCACCCCCCTTTCCTTTCCCCCTCATCTCCTTCCCCTTTTTTCCTTTTCTTCTCCCTACTTTTCCACCCCCTTCCCTACTCCCCCTCACTCTAAATTTTGTCTTTACAATTGTGCCACTTTTCACATAGGATCATTCATGTTCACTAATTTTTGCCTTATCTTGTCGGCTAGTTTCTAGCCGAACAACTTTTTTAGGCCCTATTCGGCACTTCCCTATATGCACTACCCAGTGACGGTTCCTTTTGATTTGACACCGACCTGCAGGACAGAGATCATTATATGGGTGAGCGACTGACGATAGGCATGGTATTCCACAGCCTATTCCACCGTACTACTACTACTCTTGTTTCTTAGAACCGTTTTGTTCTGTATCTCAAATTAATGTAATGTTTTTAATTCTGTCTTGTTCTGTTCTATGCAGTGCTACATCTAACTGTATCTAAAACATCCGCTGATGAGCCCAAAGCAGCGAAACATGTCGGGACAATCACTCCAATGCTACTGCTGAGTGATCAAATTTTATCAACTGTTTAGAACTTTAGATGTATCCTTGTACATGTGCACATAACTTATATCTTAAAAGTTTTTCTTAACTATGTCCTGTATGTAATAAAATATCTTGTTATGTTTTTTCTAACTTTGTTGTGGAGTATTGAAATTACTTCCCTCCTTTTCTGGCACCCTCAAAAATCCCGCCAAAAAAACCCTTCCTTATCCATATTTATTTACTGGGATGTTGGTGTCATTTCTTTATTATTGTCACCCACCCATATTGCCACTTTCCAATGTCCCTCAGAGGTTTGTTAGAGAACCTTAATGAACTAACAGCATCATGAAGGCCAAGGAACACACCAGACAGGTCAGGGATAAAGTTCTGGATAAGTTGAAAGCAGGGTTAGGTTATAAAAAAAATCCCAAGCTTTGAACATCTCACGGAGCTCTGTTCAATCCATCATCTGAAAATGGAAAGAGTATGGCACAACTACAAACCTACCAAGACATGGCCGTCCACCTAAACTGACAGGCCGGGCAAGGAGAGCATTCATGAGAGAAACAGCCAAGAGGCCCATGGTAACTCTGGAGGAGCTGCAGAGATCCACAGCTCAGGTGAGAGAATCTGTTCACAGGACAACACTTCACAAATCTGGCCTTTACGGAAGAGTGGCAAGAAGAAAGCCATAAGAAGTCACATTTGCAGTTTGTGAGAAGCCATGTGGGGGACAAAGAAAACATGTGGAAGAAGGTGCTCTGGTCAGATGAGCCCAAAATTAAATTTTTTGGCCTAAAAGCAAAACGCTATGTGTGGTGGAAAACTAAAACTGCACATCACCCTGACCACACCATCCCCACTGTGAAACATGGTGGTGGCAGCATCACGTTGTGAGGATGCTTTTTTTCAGCAGGGACAGGGATGCTGGTCAGAGTAGATGAGAAGATGGATGGAGTCAAATACGGGGCAATTTTAGAAGAAATCATTAGAGTCTGTTAGAGTCTGTAAAAGACTTGAGACTGGGGCAGAGGTTTACCTTCCAGCAGGACAACAACCCCAAACATACAGTCAGAGCTACAATGGAATGGTTTAGCTCAAAGCATATTCATGTGTTAGAATGGCCCAGTCAAAGTCCAGACCTGAATCCAATTAAGAATCTGTAGCAAGACTTGAAAATTGCTGTTCACAGACGCTCTCCATCCAATCTGACAGAACTTGAGCTATTTTGCAAAGAAGAATGGGCAAAAATTTCACTCTCTATATGTGCAAAGCTGGTAGAGACATCCCCAAAAAGACTTGTAGCTGTAATTGCAGCGAAAGGTGGTTCTACAAAGTATTGACTCAGGGGGGCTGAATACAAATGCACACCACACTTTTTACATACAGTATTTATTTGTAAAAATGTTGAAAACCATTTATCATTTTCCTTCCACTTCACAACTGTGTGCCACTTTGTGTTGGTCTATCACATAAAATCCCAATAAAATACATTTACGTTTTTGGTTGTAACATGACAAAATGTGGAAAATTTAGAGGGGTGTGAATACTTTTTCAAGGCACTGTATCTCATTTACCAGCCCCTTCCTTTTCTAAATGAACACATTCACTCACTGTGTTCATTCATAACTTAACTGACGAGGGGGCCCAGGCAGCAGGCACAGACACATAATCAGTAGACAGAGCACAGAGAGGGTGATCCGTGAGATGGGGCGCAATTACAGTGTCAGAAACCATGAATCAGACCAAGACAGAAGTTCAGTTAAATCTCACTTGTTTAATAATAATAATAAAAAAAAAAGGTAAACAGAGTAAACATAGACAAAACATAGCCAGAGTTCAGGAACCGAAACGGATAGTCAGACAAGCCAAAACGTCAGGGAGCCAGAGAGGAGTGTAGTAGAACAGCAAGCAGGATCTGGAGCCAGAAGGAATGTCAGCCAAGCAAGTCTTTAACAGGAACACAGGAGAGCGTCTCTAGAGATGTGACCAAGGTGAAGGCAGAGATCATCTGGGCTGGACGGCTTAAGTAGGCAAGACTGACGAACAGGATATCATCAACAGGTGAGTCACTGTGGAGAGATAGGAGTTGGCAATTAGCCAACAGCTGAACGGCCAGCTTTGAGAAGAAAGGGCTGAGCCCAGCCCTGACATACAGGAACCAATCCTCTGTATGAAGCAGCTAAAAGCAGAGAGAGGGAGAGGAGGAGAAGCTGGCTTTCAGTTGCTTCAGGCTGAGTTGTACAGGGAATTGGATCCTATTATTGCCCCCCCCCCCCTGCAATATCTAATGTGACAGGGAGGCCGCACAGTCCCCCTTGAGCAGGGGCCGGGTCGCAAATGGCCACTGGCTCTGTTCCTGTGTGCTGTGTGAAGGTGGGTGTGTCCATTCCCTCCAATCAGCTCTCAGAGATGTCCTCGCTGACCTCTGCAGGGTGTAATTTCAGCTTCCCGGCCCTTTTTTTCTGACGGCTCACACAAACTTTATAAATCTGGCACTTTAAACAGATGTAGAGAAAAGAAGATTGCAGATAAACAGGTACAAATTATGTAGGAGGATTTGTTTCATCTCTGTGTATTACACAAGGTCAGTCACTTCACTGGGTATATGTAAGTTTTACAACCACTTAAGTAATTTAAATTCAAATTTTTTGTTACTAGAGGGAGATTTAAAGTGGTTGTTAAAGTGGATGAAAACCCAATGTCATCCTTTCTAAACTACTGCCATAGGGGTTATCTATAAGGATATACATGTCTCCTGCATGTATCTTTACCTGTCAAATGTCTCCCCTCTGTCTGTTATGAGACCCGAAAAAATGCAGATTCTGTGGGTGGGTCTGTTGTCTGGAGCTCGGTGGGTGGAGTCGTGATGTCAGTAGACTCCCCGCCCACCTCTACACTCCCCTTATCAATATGCATTTTCTCCTGTGTATTTCTAACACTGAACTTCTGCTATGATCTCTAACATCCAGTGAAAAGAGAGGAAAGTAACCACATGACTTCAGCATGCCAAATCATGCTGAGGTGTGGAACAGCCAATCCTTGCAGAGCTGCTGAATAAAGGAGTGGGGGAGGGAATTAAAAAATAATGCATGTCTTAGGCTGTCACTCACAGCAAGGGGGAGGATTTGACAAAGTTTTTGTCAGTTTGTCAAGATTTCTCTCACTGAACAATAAAAGAGGATTGCTCAGAGCTGGATTAACTCTTTGTGGCAAGACTGGGCTCAAATGATAGGAAATCTTATACTCTACATTATGATATAAAAAAAAAAAATTCGGGTTTACATCCACTTTAAGCCACTGTCATGACTTTACATAATCCTGTTTGTTCTCTAATGCTGTGTGCCCCTGTCTCTGTGTTTTATAAAAATAATGCTGTGTATACCTGATTTCAGAGCACTGATCTGACAGCTAGAGCAGGATGGGCCGAAAATCCCCTGCTGACGTCAGTCGGGTGGAGAGGCAGAGAGAGGAGAAAGCCGGCCGGTTACGTGAGCGCCGAGTAGCGCTCTGAAATCAGATATACAGAGCATTTATTTTATAAAACACAGACTGGAGCATATATATATATATATATATATATATATATATATATATATATATATATATATATATACACATTATATAAAGTTATGATAGTTATTTCAGCAGCAGAAGGGGGGATGGGCCCTGACACAGAGCTGACAGGCAGGGAGGGGAGGGGGGAGGAGGACACAGGAGAGCAGAGAGGGGAGCTGTGGATGATGGAGGCACTTAAACTGACCACTGTGTCAGGGCTCAGCAGCCATGATAAATCATGCTTGGTTTACAGGGGGGGGGGGGCAGAACCAGGCAGGATCAGCCAGGTATTGCTGGAGATACAGGGGGCCAAATTGCACAGCACAAGAGCTATGTTGTATAACATGCTTTAAAGGATCCATTTTTTTTAGGGTAAGAAACGCTTTAAGTAGACTAAAAAGGTTTGTACTGTAATGGAGGTCAGCTTCAAAATTTGCTATGTAGCTGATAATATAGTATTCAATATTAATTTTTGGAATCAGCCAGGGTGATGACATCACAATCTACTAATTGTCCAATCAGAGAACACTTTGCATTCGTTGAGAAAATGTAACGTGTTCTCTGAATGGCATCTGTGGCCAGGGCTGCTCTGATAAGACAATACTCCTGTATTGGGCCCGGGCCCCATCAGTTAAAATGGGGGGCCCAGGCACCTACTGAGAAGGAGGGCTGGCTGTACTGACTGTCTTATTGCAGACACCGATTCTCTTCTGCCTCCCTCTGCAGCACGGCCAGCTTCTCCTTCTCCCTCTCCCTCTGGCTGTACTACAGGGGGATGGCTTCTAGCACATGTGCCCCTTCCACCTGCTGTCCGGGGGCCCCCTGTTTGCCCCTTCCCCCTGCAGGGCTGCCAGCTTCCCTCCTCTTCTCTCCCACTGGCATGTGCTGCGGGCACACAGGGGGATGTTTTAGGATGGAGAGCAGGGGAAGGGACTGGTAAATATGTCATTTACTGCCCCCTTCTTTTCCTGAATGAACACAGTGAGCGATCGATACTAATCACTACTGTGTCCATTTATCACTGAAGCATGTGTTTGCTATGCTTCAGTTTGTCAATGAGCAGGAAGCCTCAGAATACTTCCTATTCATTCATCTGTAACAGGGCGGCCTCTCCTGGACCAAGGAAGGAAGCAACGATCACTGTAGAAGCAATGCCTACTACAACGATTTCCAGCTTCCACAAGGACCCCACAGATATGAAACATACGTACTTACCTTTAACTTTAAAGGGATGCTATTTAACCACTTACCGACCGCCAGCGTCATTATACAGCGCCTGTTTGAAAAGGAATACTGTTGTTTTGGCAGCAGCTGCCATAACCCCGGTATCCTCTTCTTCAGATGGGCGGTCGGCTTTCAGACAAAAGTGGTCTCAGCGGTGGAATTGCCGCTGCGCTCCGGTCGTCTCCGCTGCTTACTGGAGTCGTCGGTAGCGGCGGAGTCGATCAGGTCCTCTTCCCTCACAGGCTGGATGCCAAGTGAGGGAAACATGGCACCCGCTGGACTCCATACCATTGGATGGCGGAAGCGTCACTTCTGTCCAATGGTTTTAAAGGGGAATTTATTTATTTTTTTGTAAAAAAAAATGACATTTAATTTTTTATTTAATTTTTGACCCCAGATCTCACATTTAAGAGGTCCTGTTGTGCTTTTTTTTTTATTACACGGCATGTTTACATTCCTTGTAATATTAATAAAAGTGACCCAATTTAAAAAAAAAAAAAAGACAGTATAAAAATAAAAAGTTAAATAAATAATAATAAAAAAAAATTTAAAGCGATCCATCCCGCCGAGCTCGCGTGCAGCGTGCAGAAGCGAACATAAACGTTAGTTGGACCGCATATGAAAGCGCTGTTAAAACCACACATGTGAGGTATCGCCACGATCGGTAGAGCGAGAGAAATAATTCTAGCACTGGACCTCCTCTGTAACTCAAAACTGGTAACCTGTAGAAATTTTTAAACGTCGCTTATGGAGATTTTTAAGGGTCAAAGTTTGTCGCCATTCCACAAGCGGGCGTAATTTTGAAGCGTGACATGTTGGGTATAAATTTACTCGATGTAACGTTATCTTTCACAATATAAAAAAAAGTGGAGTAACTTTACTGTCTTTTTTTTTTCTTAATTCAAAAAAGTGTATTTTTTTCCCAAAAAAATTGTGCTTGTGAGACCGCTGCACAAATACGGTGTGACATAAAGTATTGCAATGATCGCCATTTCATTCTCTAGTGTGTCTGAAAAAAAGTATAAGTATATATATATATATATATATCTCAAAAAGAGGCTTGGTCCTTAAGTGGTTAGTTTTCATGTTATAGGTAAGTTAGTACTGATACATTTCTATGTGTACATGTAATATAAAAAAGTGTAACTGTAACCAATTTTTCTCTTTTTCGTTTTGCAAACAGTGGGGAAGATTTAGACTCTCTGCTGATTTTCTGCTGTTCATTCTGCCATTGGGAGGATTTCCAATCTTTTCCAGTCCCAGTGACTAAAAGAATCATCAAGTATCATCTCAAGGTCTCTCCGTTCTCTTAAAACAGCATCGGAGCCAGTTCAGAAATACAGTCTACATCTAAAGCCAATTATAGCCAAGATAATTGTTCCCATTACTCTCACTATGAAGATTTCTCTGAATCGGAAAGGAGCGTCTCTGTAAACCAAAATTAACTTCATACTATTTAAACTACATTAAACAGAGAAACAATCTTTGTAGGGAACGATTATGGGAAAACCCTTGGGGTTTTAAGCCGCCAAACTGTCCAAAAATGGAGACAATATACCATACGTACCCTTTAAAGAGGATCCCATCTGTGGAAGCCATCCACCAAAAAAAAAAGGCAAAGAGGCGGAAAGACCAACAAGCATTCTATTTCCTGTAGCTTCCCTGCAGCTGGTCTTCTCCTAATTAACCACTTGCCGACCGCTGCATGCCGATATACGTTGGCACAATGGCAGCAGTGGGCATACCTGTAAGTCCCCTTTATTTGGCGGGGCTAGTGGGCACGCGCGCAACGCCGGCGGGGCGTACGTGCGCAACGCCGGTGGGGCACACGTGCACCCGCCGCGTAGATCGTGACTGTGCCCGTGGGTCCCGCGGACTAAATGTCCGCCGGTGTCCCGCGATCGTGTCACGGCGAGGCAGAACGGAGAGATACCTATGTAAACAAGGCATTTCCCCTTTCTGCCTTGTGACATGACAGAGATATACTGCTCCCTGTTATCGGGAGCAGTGATCGCTGTCATGTCAGTGGTAGCCCATCCCCCCCACAGTTAGAATCACTCCCTAGGACACACTTAACCCCTTGATCGTCCCCTAGTGTTTAACCCCTTCCCTGCCAGTGACATTTACACAGTAATTAGTGCATTTTTATAGCACTGATTGCTGTATAAATGACAATGGTCCCAAAAATGTGTCAAAAATGTCCGATGTGTTCGCCATAATGTCGCAGTCATGATAAAAAATGCAGATCACCGCCATTACTAATAAAAAAAAAATAATAATAAAAATGCCATAAATCTTTCCCCTATTTTGTAAACGCTATAACTTTTGCGCAAGCCAATCAATAAACGCTTATTGCAATTTTTTTTTTACCAGAAATATGTAGAAGAATACATATCGGCCTAAACTGAGGAGAAAATTTGTTTTTGAATATATTTTTTGGGGATATTTATTATAACAAAAAATAAAAAATTTTGCTTTTTTTTCCAAATTGTCGTTCTTTTTTTGTTTATAGCGCAAAAAATAAAAACCGCAGAGGTGATCAAATACCACCAAAAGAAAGCTCTATTTGTAGGGAAAAAAAGGACATCAATACTTCCTATTCATTCATCTGTAACAGGGCGGCCTCTCCTGGACCAAGGAAGGAAGCAACAATCACTGTAGAAGCGGTGCCTACTACAATGATTTCCATCTACCACAAGGACCCCACAGATATGAAAAATACGTACTTATGTTCAACTTTAAAGGGATGCTATTTAACCACTTACCGACCGCCAGTGTCATTGTAAGGGGCTGTTTGAATAGGAATACCATTGGAAAAAAAGGACATCAATACTTCCTATTCATTCATCTGTAACAGGGCAACCTCTCCTGGACCAATCACTGATTTTTTGGGGGATAAAAAGTAAAAAATATTGCTTTTTTTTTCAAAATTGTCACTCTTTTTTTGTTTATAGCGCAAAAAAATAAAACCGCAGAGGTGATCAAATACCACCAAAAGAAAGCTCTATTTGTAGGGAAAAAAAGGACACCAATTTTGTTTTGGTGTAATGTCGCATGACCGCGCAAATTGTCAGTTAAAACGACGCAGTGCTAAATCGCAAAAAGGGAGTAAAATCTTCCGGGGCTGAATCGGTTAACGTCTTAGTTAGTGCCTTGTTCTTCATTGTATAGCTAAGTGGAAGTAGCCATCCTGGTAGAGGGGTAGAGCTTTGCTTCTTGATGACTTTTGGGGGGATATTTAAGGGCAGCGAAGGAAGCACAGATCAACAGAACAGATGAGGCAGAAGCAGGGAGATCCTTGCACTGCAGATCCTTGGGTACATCTTCCTTTCCGGCAAGGAAAACCCTGAGCAGCAGAAGATTAAAGTGTTACTAAACCCACAACAGTAAAGTCAGTCTGTATATGCAGTAAAGCATGCTATTGCTAGAGAGTTTTTTTTTCTTGGGAGGGTGCTTGTGATCAGCACAGGGCCAATCGGCACTGTCCAGACAGACGGTCAGGAGTCCTGCAGCTTCATAGGACAATCAGAGTAGAATAAAAACTCCTCCTACAAGCTTTAACCAGACACTGATAGAAGCCACAAGACCATACTTACCAACTGTTTCGAATTTCCCGGGACATTCCCGGGATTTAGACTCTTTTCCTGATTTTATTGTTTCCCGCAAAAAAATCTGTTTTTTCCCGATTTTTCGTGGCCGTCTGCTGCCGCTAGAGGTCCGCGGCCGGCGGAGACAAGGGGCGGGGGTTCTATTGTAACCACGCAGCCGACAGAGACACTCTTTTGTATACCCCCTTGGCCTCTGTTCTGTAATGGCGGCGGAGACATCGCTACTAGGACACCTGATGTAAGGGGGGCTCTGCTGGGGACACCTGATGTGAGGGGGGGCTCCGCTGGGGACACTTGATGTGAGGGGGGGCTCCGCTGGGGACACCTGATGTAAAGGGGGGGCACTTCTGGGGACACCTGATGTAAAGGGGGGCACTTCTGGGGACACCTGATGTAAGGGGGCACCGCTGGGGACATCTGATGTAACGGGGGCACCTCTGGGGACACCTGATGTAAGGGGGCACCGCTGGGGACATCTGATGTAACGGGGGCACCGCTGGGGACATCTGATGTAAGGGGGGGCTCCGCTGGGGACATCTGATGTAAGGGGGGCTCCGCTGGGGACACCTGATGTAAGGAGGGGCACCGCTGGGGACATCTGATGTAAGGAGGGGCTCCGCTGGGCACACCTGATGTAAGGAGGGGCTCCGCTGGGGACACCTGATGTTAGGAAGGGGCTCCGCTGGGGACACCTGATGTTAGGAGGGGCACCGCTGGGGACTTATTACCTGACGCCTACAAACGCATGCCCCGCCCCCTAATTATGATAAGACTCTGCCTACAGCCAAAAAAGTGTCCCAAAAATGTTTTTTTACAATGTTGGCAACTATGCAAGACTGCTATATACTGCTGATGAGACGAGGTATTTAGCAAATTTTATTTAATTGCATTTCCATGTTCTGTGCTAGATTAAGATCGTGAGGGGGTTAAATCGAGATCACAATTTTTTTAACGATTAATCATGCAGCTCTAATGGGCATGCTGAATTTACCAAGTTGATCGATGGACTTGGGCTGGATTTTACTTGCAATTATCGCTAGTGCCTGGTATAGCCGCTGGCAAAAAAAAATCACTGTCTTCTCCAGGTGTGGATGGGAGAATACAATGGCTCGGCAAGAGGGATCCCCCACATCAACACTGGAGGTCGAGCAAATTTCTTTCCTGCAACCTGTGGTTGCAGGAAAGAAATTTGCACTGTGCATGGCCGGCCCTTACTTTATATGAACGCAGAAATCACGTTTTTTTATCTGTGAATGACTGGCCAAATCTGAGCTCAAACAGATCAAATCATTCCCCATTCACCAAATCTAATTACCGTGCTGCCAAAGGCACGGCTGGGCCCATCCATCTCATTGTAATGTAAATGTTATTTAAAAAAAAAAAAAAAATTCCCTAGTGATCAAAAGGTTAAATGGTGCTTTAAAAAGCGGTCAATTATTAGAGCTCTGTGTCCATGTTTCAGAAAATAATAAAACTTCACGATCTGAAAGCCTGCCACCTACTCTTTGTTATTTAGCACAGCTGTATAACTTATGTGGGAGTGAGAAAAATGCTAACACAGAAGGGAATATGTGTTATATTGTAAAGTAATCTAGTTCTGTGGCTTCACATGGTGCAGGTACCTGATGATTGGAAGGGATGATGACACAAATACTGTTACCCATTTTAGCTCATGACCTTTAAACGCCCTGCACTTTTAGAGCCGCTATAGAAGAGGGAGGGCGCCGCCTAGTGGCAGAGAGGTGCAAATGGTGGTGAAGGATGATCCGACTCGAGGGAAGCCATAATAAATTAATTAGGGGCGTAGAAGTGAGCAAGCCAAAAGGCAAATATTTAGCCCCCATTTACACCGTGTGATTGATTTACTATGGCTGGGTTCACACATGTGCAGCCGCGGTTTCAGTGCGGCCATTCAGGGCATTTCTTCTGTTCACGGTTCGGTTCAGGTGCGATTCAGGTGCAACTTTTTTTACCTGAACCGGACCCTTCAAAATGCCCAGGACCCTTTTTGAAACGGCTCCGCGGACGCCCCGCACATGTGTGACCCGGCTGCATTAAAAGCCGTTCACATTCACATATTATGCGAATTGGATGCGGTCAAAAACGCATCCAATTTGCATATGTGTGAACCCAGCCTAAGCCTCCGTTCACATCTGGCCGATTTGGCATGCGATTTGACATGTCAAATCGCATGCCAAATCGGAGCCCACTGCCGGCGACGGCACCGTCCGAATCGGTGCAGCGCCGCAATCCCAAAAGTAGTTCCTGCACTACTTTTGGCGACTTTGGGGGCCCCCCCCCCGAACTCGCACTGACATTCAGGTTTGAAATCCTGAGACTTCAGCTGAACTCGCACTTTTTTTTAAAGCCGCCCTCAGTGTGAACGAGGGCTAAAACTGGAGCGCTCCGAATCTCTGGTGCAGCTGTGCATGGTAGCCAATCAGCTTCCAATTTTAATTTGTTCAATTAAAGGCTGAGCGGCCGCCCCACGTACATTTACTGTGGCAGGGCGGCCGCTCTGTGCCAGATCACGTAAGATAAGTGATCTGACACTTCCAGGTCTGCGGGCGCACGTGTGCCTCCAGCCACCTATGGCGGCTACCGCAGACTCGATGTCCGCCGGCGCCCGCCGATCAAACAGTACAAAGGCAGAATGACAATCTGCTTATGTAAAAAAGACAGATTGTCCTTCTATTGGAGGGGAATGTTCTGAGCCTGTGTTTCTGCTAAGCAGGAACACAGATCTTTGCCTTTCCCTAGTCAAAGTACCTCCCCCACAGTGAGTAAGCACAACATAGGCATGCATTTAACCCTTTGATCGCCTCTGATGTTAACCCCTTCCCAGCCAGTATCACTAGTACAGTGTCACTGGTGCCCGAAAAGTGTCAGTTAGGTGTCCAATTTGTCAGCCGCAATATCGCAGTCCCGCTGTAAGTCGCTGATCGCCGCCATTACTAGTAAAAAATAAATAAATATATAACTAAATAAATAAAAATATCCCATAGTTTGTAGACGCTATAACTTTTGCGCAAACCAATCAAGATACACTTATTGGGATTTTTTTAACCAAAAATTATGTAGCAGAATATGTATTGGGGGTTATTTACTAAAGGCAAATCCACTTTGCACTACAAGTGCACTGAAAATGCACTTGTAAGTGCAGTCGCTGTAGATCTGAGGGGGAAATGCAAGGAAAATGTAAAAAAGCATTTTTAGCTTGCACTTGATTGGATGATAAAATCAGCAGAGCTTCCCCTCATTTCAGATCTTCCCCTCAGATCTACAGCGACTGCACTTCCAAGTGCACTTTCAGTGCACTTGTAGTGCAAAGTGTAGTGCAAAGTAGTAAATAACCCCCATTTACCTAAATTGATGAAAAAATTCGATTTTTTACATTTTTTTTTATTGGATATGTTTTATGATAGAAAGTTTATTTTTAAAAATTGTCTTTTTCTGTTGATAGCGCAAAAAATAAATACCACAGAGACGCTCAAATACCATCAGAAGAAAGCTCTATTTGTGGGGAAAAAGGGACATGAATTTTATTTGGGTACAGAGTCACACGGCCGCGCAATTGTCACTTAAAGTAACGCAGTGCCGTATCGCAGAAAAAGGCCTGGTCATAAAGGGAGGTAAATCTTCCGGAGCTAAAGTGGTTAAACTTTGACAATAAAACCTAGAAGCTGATTGGCTACCATGCACAGCTGCACCAGAATTTGCACTCTCCAGTTTTAGTAAATCTCCCCCTCATGTCACATGACATCAGTTGCTGCAAATATGCTTTTTTTTTCACATGTTCTTGATCTCAATAAGCTGCCTTATGTCCTATTCAAATTATGACATGTAATGGCAGGCATTGCAGGCTTCTTTTGCACATTGTCACACTATGGGGTTGGTTTACTAAAGGCAAATCTACTTTGCACTACAAGTGCAAACTACAAGTGCAAAGTGCACTTGAAATTGCACTTCAAGTGCACTTGGAAGTCCAGTCGCTGCAGATTAGAGGTAAGGATCTGAAATGAGGGGAAGCTCTGCTGATTTTATCATCCAATCATGTGCAAGCTAAAATGCTGTTTTTTATTTTCCTTGCATGTTCCCCTCAGATCTACAGCGACTGCACTTCCAAGTGCACTTTAAGTGCAATTTCAAGTGCACTTTGCACTTGTAGTTTGCACTTGTAGTGCAAAGTGGATTTTCCTTTAGTAAATAACCCTCTGTGGGTTGATTTATTAACCTCCCTGGCGGTATGATTATTTCGGATTTTAGGTGCTGAAAGCGGTACAATTATTTTGCATGGAAATTTGGCGTTTTATATTGTAGGCCTGTAATTCTTAACAATAACACACTTAAATCTGTCCAAACAAGAGTCTAGTAGATATCCCGGGTATGATAAAGTTTGAAACACAAAAACATAAATTATAATATAATAAATAAAAATAAATAATTAAAAAAAAAAAAATAGTAATAAAATAAATTTCCCCACGATTCACTATCGCTCAATTCTGCAAGTGTTCTAATTTATTATCGCTGTTTTCTAGCTGGTCTAAAGCCACTTTTGACGTAAAGGGACACTTTTTGGTTGCTATGGACAATCTCCAGTTTCCAGGCAGAAAGAACAGTATATATAATATAAAACTGCATGCAGAGCATGGGCCAAAGCACTGGGCACAAAAGGGATGTGAAATTTTTTTTATACAGTACTGTAATCTGTAAGTACTGTATGTGTTATGATTGACTTTTTTTTTAATTTGCCGCCAGGCTCCGTCCCCGTGCATCACGCCGCTCGCAGGGAACGGAGCCTGGCAAGGAGAGGCTTCGGAGGAGGACGGAGCCCGCGGACACTGCAGGGGACAACGCAGGATCCCGGGGACAAGGTAAGTAAAGGCACACCAGGATCCTGCGATGTAATCCCGAGTGTGGCTCGGGGTTACCGCTAATGGTCCTGATTTTTAACCCCGAGCCACACTCTGGAAAACCGCCAGGGAGGCTACAGACAAATAGTCTGTGCACTCTGCAAGAACAGTTGCTCCTTTTCTCTGTTAAAAAAAAAAAAAAGAACAGTTGCTCCAGAGCTTAGTAAATGAGCAGAAGCTCAGCTGACTTCTACCATCCAGTCATGTGTAAGCAAAAATGTGCTCAGTTATTCTTTGCGAAGTGAAGCTTCACCTAATTTACTAAGCACTGGAGCGACTGCACTTTGCAAAGTGCACAATCTATTTGCATTTAGTAAATCATCCCTTATATGCATGGGGCAGCCCATTCAGTTCAATGGTAAAGTAGCTCACGCACCTTTTTAAGCTTTGAGCGTCATTCATTTTCTTCATATTTCATAAACACGCTCAAATACTATAGTGCGAATGCAGCCTTAGCCCCCATTCACGTTATGTAGCAGGTCATGTGTGCGCATTTTTTGTTTTTTGAGCTATCGCGCTTTGCACATAGGGCAGTCCTTTAATTTCAATTGCGATTCGGCACTGCGTCGCTTTAACTGACAATTGCGCGGTCGTGCGACGTGGCTCCCAAACAACATTGACGTCCTTTTTTCCCCACAAATAGAGCTTTCTTTTGGTGGTATTTGATCACCTCTGCAGTTTTTATTTTTTGCGCTATAAACAAAAAAAAGAGCGACAATTTTGAAAAAAAAGCAATATTTTTTACTTTTTGCTATAATAAATATCCCCCCAAAAAATATATAAAAAAACTAATTTCTTCCTCAGTTTAGGCTGATATGTATTCTTCTACATATTTTTGGTAAAAAATATCACACTAAGCGTATATTGATTGGTTTGTGCAAAAATTATAACGTCTACAAATTAGGGGATAGATTTATGTAATTTTTATTATTATTTTTTTTTATTATTATTATTAATGGTGATGATCTGCGATTTTTATTGTGACTGCTACATTATGGCGGACACATCGGACACTTTTGATGCTATTTTGGGACCACTGGCATTTATACAGAGATCAGTGCTATAAAAATGCACTGATTACTGTATAAATGACACTGGCAGGGAAGGGGTTAAACACTAGGGGGCAATCAAGGGGTTAAGTGTGTCCTAGGGAGTGATTATAACTATGGGGGGGATGGGCTACCACTGACATGACAGCGATCACTGCTCCCGATGACAGGGAGCAGTGATCTGTCATGTCACTGGGCAGAACAGGGAAATGCCTTGTTTTCATAGGCATCTCTCCGTTCTGCCTCGCCGTGACACGATCGCGGGACACCGGCGGACATTCAGTCCGCGGGACCCGCCACGCTCTACGTGACGGGTGCATGTGCGCCCCGCCGGCGTTGCGCACGTACGCCCCGCCGGCGTTGCGCACGTACGCCCCGCCGGCGTTGCGCGCGTGCCCACTAGCCCCGCCAAATAAAGGGGACTTACAGGTATGCCCACTGCTGTCATTGTGCCAACGTATATCGGCATGCATCTCCCCATACTTCCGCTCCGTGACATGATCATGGGCCCCCCCCCGGAGGACATTGAGTCCGCGGGAGCCGCGGGTGTGGTGACGGAGTATGCCGCAGGCACGCGTGCCCGCAATGCCGCATCTTAAAGGGGACGTACAGGTACACCCATTTGCACAGCTGTGCTATTGTGCCAACGTATATCGTCGTGCGCTGGTCGGCAAGCGGTTAATAAAGAAAAACCAAAACCCCTTCCGAGCAATGGCATAATGTGCTAATAGGCATATGCATATGAGGGTCTTTAAAGCGGAGTTCCACCCAAAAGTGGAACTTCTGCTCATTTGTCTCCTCTACCCCTGCGGTGCCACAATTGGCACCTTTCCGGGGGAAGGGGGGACAGGATACCTGTCTTTGACAGGTATCCCATTCCCACTTCTGGGAGTCTGGGCCGCGGCCTGTGACATCGCCGCGGGGCTCCCTCCCCCTCTCCCTGTCGCCGGGCCAGTAGAAGAGAGGAGCGGGGCCTCGCACATGTGCAGTAGGGTTGCGATGTGAAGCCGTAAGGCTACACTGCCGGGTTCCCTTACTCGCAATGGCGGCGGCAGCACCCGACAGCTACTGGAAACATCAGCTGCGGTGCCGCCATCGCTGGACTCCAGGACAGGTAAGTGTCCTATTGTTAAAAGCCAGCAGATGCAGTATGTTTCATTTTTTTGTTTGGGTGGAACACCGCTTTTAGTATGAAGGTTAGCTTTTCATGGATCATGGTCCCCAAGAGCCTTTGTTTGACCTTAGCAAAATGTCACCAGGTTCCACAGGCGGTGGTCTCAGTGGGGGGGGGACGATAGTTTCAAGAAACTATTAGATAAGCACCTGAATGACCACAACATACAGGGATATACAATGTAATACTGACATATAATCACACACATAGGTTGGACTTGATGGACTTTTTTCGACCTCACCTTCTATGTATGTGTAGGTTCTAGCCAGGGTCTGCCGAGCCTCTACGAATACGAACCCCGCCAGCTTCCATTGATTAGGAAATTGAAGGAGCCAAGCAGAAAAAAAAAAAGTCAGCCAGCCAGGCTCAGCCAATATCTTCCAATAAACCTTTATGTATACGGCCAGCTTTTAGTTGCAAGATGTATCCCAAATTATCCAAGTTGAGATGTTAAAAAGGCCTTCACCCCAATGCCCGGTACACACGATGAGACTATAGAACGGATGATCGTCCGTTTGCTAATCTCAGATCGAATCTGATGAGTTTACTAAAGTCACAAAAATTCCCGTACGACAGGAAAAATTATTCGGAAGTGATGTCATGTGTTGTAATGTATTTATACTGCATTTTCGAACGATAGCTGTACTGATTGAATGAAAATCGTACGATCTGGAATTGTACGAGGAAAATTTTGTGCATGTCCGATAGAATAATGTTGGATGAACTGTCCTGATCGGCTCTGGAAAGTTCTGTACTAACGATCAGATTATCGTACGATCGCTTCGAAAGCGGTATTTTCCGTACGATTTTCTGATCGTGTGTACGGCGCTTTAGTTCCTTCTCAACAAAGTACAGCCATTGATTAGAACTTCCCACAAGAAATGGGTGTGAGTGGAACGAGGTGAGACCTTCAGACGTCACACACAGAAAGTATCAACTCTCTGCCACCACATGAATGCGGCATATACACTAGGAGGGGGATTTACTACAAATCCACTTGGAAGTTTAGTCGCTGTAGATCTGAGGGG
This sequence comes from Lithobates clamitans, assembly GCA_037952925.1. Taxonomy (NCBI): domain Eukaryota; kingdom Metazoa; phylum Chordata; class Amphibia; order Anura; family Ranidae; genus Lithobates; species Lithobates clamitans. Next base: position 45,188 of record JBBGZY010000872.1, on the reverse strand, counting down.
GACATGCAAGAAAAATAAAAAAAAATGTATTTTAGCTTGCACATGATTGGATAATAAAATCAGCAGAGCTTCCCCTCATTTCAGATCTACCTCTCAGATCTACAGCGACTGCACCAAGTGCACTTGTAGAGCAAAGTGGGTTTGCCTTCAGTAAATCAACCCCTATATTACCAAATGTTTTGGGGCGCCTATCTTTACACGCAATGAACTTTATCGGCATCCCAGTCTTGGTCCGTAGAGTTCAATATTGAGTTGGCCCACCCTTTAGAGCTATAACAGCTTCAACTCTTCTGGGAAGGCCGTCCACAAGGTTTAGCAGTGTGTCTATGGGAATGTTTGACCATTCTTCCAGAAGTGCATTTGTGAGGTCAGGCACTGATGTTGGACAAGAAGGCCTGGCTCGCAGTCTCCGCTCTAATTCATCCCAAAGTTGTTCTATTGGGTTGAGGTCAGGACTCTGTGCAGGCCAGTCAGGTTCCTCCACCCCAAACTCTCTCATCCATGTCTTTTTGGACCTTGCTTTGTGCACTGGTGCGCAGTCATGTTGGAACAGGAAGGGGTCATCCCCAAACTGTTCCCACAAAGTTAGAAGCATGAAATTACACAAAATGTATTGGTGTGCTGACATCTTAAGAGTTCCCTTCACTGGAACTAAGGGGCCAAGCCCAACCCCTGAAAAACAAATCCCACACCATAATCTCCCCTCCACCAAATGATTTGGACCAGTACACAAAGCAAGGTCCATAAAGACATGGATGAGCGAGTTTGGGGTGGAAGAACTTGACTGACCTGCGCAGAGTCCTGACCTCAACCCGATAGAACACCTTTGGGATGAATTCGAGCAGAGACTATGAGCCAGACCTTCTCATCCAAATCAGTACCTGACCTCACAAATTTGCTTCTGGAAGAATGGTCAAACATTCCCATAGACACACTCCTAAACCTTGTGGACGGCCTTCCCAGAAGAGTTGAAGCTGTTATAGCTGCAAAGGGTGGGCCAACTCAATATTGAACCCTACGGACTAAGACTGGGATGCCATCAAATGTTATGTGCGTGTATATATATATATATATATATATATATATATATATATATACACACATATACACACACACACATGTGCCCTTAACTTTGGGATGTACACCCTAATGCTATAGGCTGTGCACACCTATGATAGGATGCCAATGAGATGCCAATGAGATAAATATCAGCAAGCATTTCGATTGATGTGTAGCAGACATTTATTTGCCAGTGTAACCCTAATCTTAAACTGGTCACACACATATTGAATTTTGCCCAGGTTCACACTGAGCGGGGGGAATGAAGCTGTGGAAGTTCAGCTGAACTCACACAATTTCACTCCCGCATGTCAGTCCCGATTTCGGCCGCGATTTCAGAGACATTCTGCACAGATGTCAATGTAAATCGCAGCCCGAAATCGCAAACAGTAGTACAGAAACTACTTTTTGAAATCGCTGCAGCACCGCAGATGCGGCGTCGCACCGATTAGGGCGGTGCCATTGACGGCAAATTGCCGCCGATTTGACATGTCAAAACGCTCCAGTGTGAACCACGGCTTAGGCAGATACTTGCTGAATTGGCCAAAATGAGTTCTGTGGGTTGACCTGCTGGCACTAACTGGCATGACACAAGTCATTTTTTCATTGCCTTTTGTTGAAGAATCTGGGCAGAAAGATCTCAGTTGAACAAAGACGGGAGTCCAATAGATGTAGTCGCTGTCTGGGTATTCTGATGGGAGCCATGGGGGGCAGCTGCTGTCAGAATACAATAACTAGAAGGGTAGATTCCTCCATCCATGGCTGTTTAGCGTGGATGGGGTCATTTATTGACGTCTCTCATTCAGCCCTTGTACAGTCTTAGTATGTATGACTTGCTTTGGAAGTCTCAGTCTAAGCCCCAGTCTCAGTCTGCAGATAAACATTCTACAGAAAATCAGATTGCAATCCCAGCATGAAATATCAGGGTATCTGTGACTTGCATCTGGCGCCACCTTCTGGTCATTTTGTAGAACAGTAAATTGTAGTATATAAAGTTCTCCAGCATGGACACACTTATCTGGTGTTGGTTCAAAGCTCCCCGATTGGCTAAATTGAAGCCACCATACTGTATATGAGCCATTTATTCAGCTGCACATGCTCAGGGAAAGCAAACAGCGGTAAATCTACACTGAACAAACAGGGGAACCCATTCATTAAAGTGGTTATAAAGCCTTTCTTGCACTAAAAAAGACATCAGGGGTTCTTTTTTTTTTTTTTTTAACAATCATACTTACCTATGTGGATGCAGTATGGAACCGATGCATTTGTTCCCCCAGCGCCTCTAGCACTGAGAACTGAGCGCTCAAACACCACAGATCACTCAGTTCTCACAGCTCTCTGATCTTAGAGTCTGAGATGACTTACATCAGAATACAGTAATGTTAAACAAGGAATGTACAGCGCGGAATGTATAGCAATGGGTAGTATGTGTAGGAGAGGAGTGCGGAGTGTATGGAGGTGGGTAGTATGTGCAGGGAAAGGAGTATGGAGTGTATGGAGGTGGGTAGTATGTGCAGGGAAAGGAGTATGGAGTGTATGGAGGTGGGTAGTATGTGCAGGGAGAGGAGTATGGAGTGTATGGAGGTGGGTAGTATGTGCAGGGAGAGGAGTATGGAGTGTATGGAGGTGGGTAATATGTGCAGGGAGAGGAGTATGGAGTATATGGAGGTGGGTAGTATGTGCAGGGAGAGGAGTATGGAGTATATGGAGGTGGGTAATATGTGCAGGGAGAGGAGTATAGAGTGTATGGAGGTGGGTAGTATGTGCAGGGAGAGGAGTATGGAGTGTATGGAGGTGGGTAGTATTTGCAGGAAGAGGAGTATGGAGTGTATGGAGGTGGGTAGTATGTGCAGGGAGAGGAGTATGGAGTGTATGGAGGTGGGTAGTATGTGCAGGGAGAGGGGAATGGAGTGTATGGAGGTGGGTAGTATGTGCAGGGAGAGGGGAATGGAGTGTATGGAGGTGGGTAGTATGTGCAGGGAGAGGAGTATGGAGGTGGGTAGTATGTGCAGGGAGAGGAGTATGGAGTATATGGAGGTGGGTAGTATGTGCAGGGAGAGAAGTATGGAGTGTATGGAGGTGGGTAGTATGTGCAGGGAGAGGAGTATGGAGTATATGGAGGTGGGTAGTATGTGCAGGGAGAGGGGAATGGAGTGTATGGAGGTGGGTAGTATGTGCAGGGAGAGGAGTATGGAGGTGGGTAGTATGTGCAGGGAGAGGAGTATGGAGGTGGGTAGTATGTGCAGGGAGAGGAGTATGGAGGTGGGTAGTATGTGCAGGGAGAGGAGTATGGAGATGGGGTAGTATGTGCAGAGAGAGGGGAATGGAGTGTATGGAGGTGGGTAGTATGTGCAGGGAGAGGAGTATGGAGGTGGGTAGTATGTGCAGGGAGAGGAGTATGGAGTGTATGGAGGTGGGTAGTATGTGCAGGGAGAGGGGTATGGAGTGTATGGAGGTGGGTAGTATGTGCAGGGAAAGGGGAATGGAGGTGGGTAGTATGTGCAGGGAGAGGAGTATGGAGGTGGGTAGTATGTGCAGGGAGAGGAGTATGGAGGTGGGTAGTATGTGCAGGGAGAGGAGTATGGAGATGGGTAGTATGTGCAGAGAGAGGGGAATGGAGTGTATGGAGGTGGGTAGTATGTGCAGGGAGAGGAGTATGGAGGTGGGTAGTATGTGCAGGGAGAGGAGTATGGAGTGTATGGAGGTGGGTAGTATGTGCAGGGAGAGGAGTATGGAGTGTATGGAGGTGGGTAGTATGTGCAGGGAGGAGAGTATGGAGTGTATGGAGGTGGGTAGTATGTGCAGAGAGAGGAGTATGGAGTGTATGGAGGTGGGTAGTATGTGCAGGGAGAGGAGTATGGAGGTGGGTAGTATGTGCAGGGAGAGGAGTATGGAGGTGGGTAGTATTTGCAGGGAGAGGAGTATGGAGTGTATGGAGGTGGGTAGTATGTGTAGGAGAGGAGTGCGGAGTGTATGGAGGTGGGTAGTATGTGCAGGGAGAGGAGTATGGAGTGTATGGAGGTGGGTAGTATGTGTAGGAAAGGAGTGCGGAGTGTATGGAGGTGGGTAGTATGTGCAGAGAGAGGAGAATTGAGTGTATGGAGGTGGGTAGTATGTGCAGGGAGAGGAGTATGGAGTGTATGGAGGTGGGTAGTATGTGCAGGGAGAGGAGTATGGAGTGTATGGAGGTGGGTAGTATGTGCAGGGAGAGGAGTATGGAGTGTATGGAGGTGGGTAGTATGTGCAGGGAGAGGAGTATGGAGTGTATGGAGGTGGGTAGTATGTGCAGGGAGAGGAGTATGGAGTGTATGGAGGTGGGTAGTATGTGCAGGGAGAGGAGTATGGAGTGTATGGAGGTGGGTAGTATGTGCAGGGAGAGGAGTATGGAGTATATGGAGGTGGGTAGTATGTGCAGGGAGAGGAGTATGGAGTATATGGAGGTGGGTAATATGTGCAGGGAGAGGAGTATGGAGTGTATGGAGGTGGGTAGTATTTGCAGGGAGAGGAGTATGGAGTATATGGAGGTGGGTAGTATGTGCAGGGAGAGGAGTATGGAGTGTATGGAGGTGGGTAGTATGTGCAGGGAGAGGAGTATGGAGGTGGGTAGTATGTGCAGGGAGAGGGGAATGGAGTGTATGGAGGTGGGTAGTATGTGCAGGGAGAGGAGTATGGAGGTGGGTAGTATGTGCAGGGAGAGGAGTATGGAGTATATGGAGGTGGGTAGTATGTGCAGGGAGAGAAGTATGGAGTGTATGGAGGTGGGTAGTATGTGCAGGGAGAGGGGAATGGAGTGTATGGAGGTGGGTAGTATGTGCAGGGAGAGGGGTATGGAGTGTATGGAGGTGGGTAGTATGTGCAGAGTGAGGAGTATGGAGTGTATGGAGGTGGGTAGTATGTGCAGGGAGAGGAGTATGGAGGTGGGTAGTATGTGCAGGGAGAGGAGTATGGAGGTGGGTAGTATTTGCAGGGAGAGGAGTATGGAGTGTATGGAGGTGGGTAGTATGTGCAGGGAGAGGAGTATGGAGTGTATGGAGGTGGGTAGTATGTGCAGGGAGAGGAGTATGGAGGTGGGTAGTATGAGCAGGGAGAGGAGTATGGAGTGTATGGAGGTGGGTAGTATGTGCAGGGAGAGGAGTATGGAGTGTATGGAGGTAGGTAGTATGTGCAGAGAGAGAAGTATGGAGTGTATGGAGGTGGGTAGTATGTGCAGGGAGAGGAGTATGGAGGTGGGTAGTATGTGCAGGGAGAGGAGTATGGAGGTGGGTAGTATTTGCTGGGAGAGGAGTATGGAGTGTATGGAGGTGGGTAGTATGTGCAGGGAGAGGAGTATGGAGTGTATGGAGGTGGGTAGTATGTGCAGGGAGAGGGGTATGGAGTGTATGGAGGTGGGTAGTATGTGCAGGGAGAGGAGTATGGAGTGTATGGATGTGGGTAGTATGTGCAGGGAGAGGGGTATGGAGTGTATGGAGGTGGGTAGTATGTGCAGGGAGAGGAGTATGGAGTGTATGGAGGTGGGTAGTATGTGCAGGGAGAGGAGTATGGAGTGTATGGAGGTGGGTAGTATGTGCAGGGAGAGGAGTATGGAGTGTATGGAGGTGGGTAGTATGTGCAGGGAGAGGAGTATGGAGTGTATGGAGGTGGGTAATATGTGCAGGGAGAGGAGTATGGAGTATATGGAGGTGGGTAGTATGTGCAGGGAGAGGAGTATGGAGTATATGGAGGTGGGTAGTATGTGCAGGGAGAGGAGTATGGAGTGTATGGAGGTGGGTAGTATTTGCAGGGAGAGGAGTATGGAGTGTATGGAGGTGGGTAATATGTGCAGGGAGAGGAGTATGGAGTATATGGAGGTGGGTAGTATGTGCAGGGAGAGGAGTATGGAGTATATGGAGGTGGGTAGTATGTGCAGGGAGAGGAGTACGGAGTGTATGGAGGTGGGTAGTATGTGCAGGGAGAGGAGTATGAGGCAGTGGATGGTGTCAGCTGTTTTTTATTTTAATGTTTTTATTTTTATTTTTTTTTACAATGCTTTTTTTTTGGGAGGGGGGGGGGGGGCAGTGGACAGTGTTGGCAGGGTGGGGGGTTGTCAGTAGTTTTATTTTTTATAATTTTTTTACAATTTTATTTTTAATACTTTTTGCAATTTTTTTTATCTTTTTGTAATCAGCCCTGTTGGTCGGCTTTGGTGAGATATCAGGGGTCTAAACCGACCCCTATCATCTCCCCTTTGAGATAGAGAAAGGGACTGAGGACACAGATTCCCCAGTCTCTTTCTCAGCATTGAAGATGAATGGACAGGAGACAGAAGCTCATATCCATTCATAAACTGAAGCAGAGTAACACACAGCTTACTCTGCTCAGTTATCACAGGACACAGGAGCGATCGGTAACAAATGCTTTCTATGTCTAATTCAGAAAAGGAAGGAGCCGGTAAATGACATATTTACCGGTCCCTTCCTCGGCTCTCCATCCTTATATATCCCTCGCAGCCTGCAGGAGAGGAGAGGAGGGAAACCGGCTGCGGAGGGACAAGGGGGGCAGAGAAGGAGTGCACAGTGGGTCGGAGGAGAACGGGGGGCGGAGGAGGAGAACGGGGGGGCGGAGGAGGAGAACGGGGGGGGGGGAGGAGAACGGGGGGGGGGCAGAGGAGGAGAACGGGGGGCGGAGGAGGAAAATGGGGAGGGGGGCAGAGGAGTACACAGTGGGTCGGAGGAGAACGGGGGGCATAGGAGGAGAACAGGGGGGGGGCAGAGGAGGAGAACAGGGGGGGGGGCAGAGGAGGAGAACGGGGGGGGGGGGCAGAGGAGGAGAACGGGGGGCGGAGGAGGAGAACGGGCGGGAGAACTTGCAGAGGAGGAGTACACAGCGGGTCGGAGGAGAACGGGGGGCGGAGGAGGAGAACGGGGAGGGGGGGCAGAGAAGGAGTACACAGTGGGTCGGAGGAGAACGGGGGGCGGAGGAGGAGAACGGGGGGCGGAGGAGGAGAACGGGGGGCGGAGGAGGAGAACGGGGAGGGGGGGCAGAGAAGGAGTACACAGTGGGTCGGAGGAGAACGGGGGGCGGAGGAGGAGAACGGGGGGCGGAGGAGGAGAACGGGGAGGGGGGGGCAGAGAAGGAGTACACAGTGGGTCGGAGGAGAACGGGGGGCGGAGGAGGAGAACGGGGGGCGGAGGAGGAGAACGGGGGGCGGAGGAGGAGAACGGGGAGGGGGGGCAGAGAAGGAGTACACAGTGGATCGGAGGAGAACGTGGGGCGGAGGAGGAGAACGGAGGCGGAGAACACAGAGAACAGCCGGGGATGATCGGTGCTGCGGGAGGGACAGCTGTAAGCACTGAAAGCTGCAGCACAGAGAGGAGGAGAAGCGGCTGTCAAACCACACAGGGAGATCGGTGGTTACAGCTGTCCCTCCCGCTGCACCGATCATCCCTGGCTGTAAACTAGAGGACCATCCATGTGTGCCGGGTGGGTCACAGTGCCCCCCCCCCCTCGGGGGCCCGTGTGCAGTGAACACCCTGCACACATGGATGATACGCCACTGCCCCTCCCCCTTTTGCTTACCTGAGCCCTCATTTGATCCAGCACTGGGGCTTTGCTGAGGCAGTGGGAACCCATGATGAGAGAGCAGGAGGTGGGCCCGAGTCCCCCTGTCTGTGTTAATAGACGCACAATAAAAAAACAGACTTTTTTTGGGGCCTGGGCCTGGCACTGGGGGTGGCTGTACCCCCCTATCAGCACCATTGCCTCCACTAGGCAAAAGTATATTATATAGCCTCCAATTTGAGACTGTGAACAGCTGCATATGTCTATCTGGGTTCCCCAAGCTCAGATGTTGTAATGGAAGCGATATCTCTAAGGTGGGGAATGATAGGCTCAGTGATCAATTTGATGTATGTCTCAGAGTTGTGAATTATAATATATTATAGTCAGTGGCGGGCCGTAATGCAGGGCGCAGGGGCGCCGCCCCCCTATCCATGTGTCTGGCCCCTAATCTACATGTGGGGCACCAGACACATGGATGCCAATTGTTTTTTTTTTGTTGTTGAAGCACGTGATTAGAGCCTGAGGCTTTAATAGGCTTCAAAAAAGGGTGGGCTCGGGGAGCAGGGCTCCGCGCCCCGAGCCCACTCAGTTGTGTGACAATAGCAAACGAATATTCGTTATTGTAACACTGATTATCCTCCCGGGCCAATCAGGAAGCGGGTCGTGGGACCTGTTTCCAGATTTGCCAAAAGGAGAAGCGATCCCATTGGCCTAGGAGGAGGAGGAGGGAGGAGACACACAGCCGCCGTGATACCGAGGAGGAGATGCAGGGGAAGCCACTGCCCAGAGCCACGCCATAGATGGGGTAAGTGCGGGGCTGGTGACCGACTGACTGACCAACCGACAGGGGGGTGGCTGTGGGTGCATTGTTTGCCGCCCCCCTCCACCCCCCCAAAATAAAATATACCACCAGTCACAACTGATTATACCCTGTTTCCCCGAAAATAAGACCTAGCGTGATTGTCGGTGATGGCTGCAATATAAGCCCTACCCCCCAAATAAGCCCTACCCTGTTTCCCTGAAAATAAGCCCTACCCTGAAAAGAAGACCTACAAGGACTTTAACTAGGGCTTATTTGGGGGGTAGGGCTTATATTGCAGCCATCACTGACAATCACGCTAGGTCTTATTTTCGGGGAAACAGGGTAGTAAAGAACGGGAAAAGAGCGAAGTGAATAAATAATCAGCCCCATGAGAAACCCTCTAGTGGTGCAAAATAGAACTGTACATGGATTTGCCATGCATTTCATCTAGTAAGAAGTAATATGGAAAAAAAATCAACATGCAGTAAACATGAAGAAAATATGATGTTTTCTTGAGGAAAGTTCCTTCTTCATCCAGTATTCATCCATTAACAACTTTACTACTGGGCACTTTTACCCCCTTCCTGCCCAGGCCATATTTTCAGCTTCTAGCACTGTCGCACTTTCAATGACAATTACGCGGTCATGCAACGCTGTACCCAAATGAAATTTTTTTGAGGCAGATAGTGCTTTATCTTGGTGGTATTCAAGTGCCACTGGGTTTTTCTTAGTTTCTGTTTAGAAAATTTTGTAAATAAGTAATTTTTCTCCCTCACTGATGTGCGCTGATGAGGCTGCACTGATGGACATTGATGATGCTGCACCGATGGACATTGATGAGGCTGCACTGATGGACACTGATGAGGCTGCACTGACGGACACTGATGAGGCTGCACTGATGGACATTGATGAGGCTGTACTGATGGACACTGATGAGGCTGCACTGACAAACATTGATGAGGCAGCACTGACAAACATTGATGAGGCAGCACTGATGGACATTGATGAGGGTGTACTGATGGACACTGATGAAGCTGCACAGATGGACACTGATGAGGCTGCACTGATGGACACTGATGAGGCTGCACTGACTGACATTGATGAGGCAGCACTGATGGACATTGATGAGGCTGCACTGATGGACTGATGAAAATTTTGTAAATAAGTAATTTTTCTCCACTGATGTGCGCTGATGAGGCTGCACTGATGGACACTGATGAGGCTGCACTGATGGACACTGATGAGGCTGCAATGATGGACATTGATGAGGCTGCGATGATGGACATTGATGAGGCTGCACTGATGGACACTGATGAGGCTGCAATGATGGACATTGATGAGGCTGCAATGATGGACATTGATGAGGCTGCAATGATGGACATTGATGATGCTGCTGCACCGATGGACATTGATGAGGCAGCACTGATGAACATTGATGAGGCAGCACTGATGAACATTGATGAGGCAGCACTGATGGACATTGATGAGGCAGCACTGATGGACATTGATGAGGCTGCACTGATGGACATTGATGAGGCAGCACTGATGGACATTGATGAGGCTGCACCGATGGACACTGATGAGGCTGCACTGATGGACACTGATGAGGCTGCACTGAAGGGCACTAGTGAGGTAGCACTGAGGCACTGTGGTGAAATACAAATTTAGACTTTCCGGATCCAGGCAAGCCATAGACAGAGTGATTTTCTTTCCTGCAACCCCTGAAAATCGCTTGATTCCCCCATCAGCACAGTCAGTGTATATGGGGGAATCCCTCCTGCGGAGCCCTTGTGTTCTCCTGGCGGGGGAAGCAGTCCCCGACTGGAGACCACAATAATTACTGCTAGTGGCAATAATAGCCAGTAACAATAATCGCATGGAAAATCCGACATGTTGATTATACCCAAGTGGATCGATTAATTCACTTGGGTACATTCAGCCTGCCCACACATTGTTCATATCTCGGATGGTCGTTGCTGAACCGGCTGAGATTCGAACTGTCTATGGCTGACTTCAGTGCCAATGATGAAGATATAGATACCAAACTGTTCCCCCTGCAACAAAAGGTGATCTAGGAGGCATAAAGTTTGTGTTTACTCTCCAGATAAATTTTTCTGTGTTAAAACGGGAACTGATCGCATTAATTTCATGGTTTCCTAAAACTGTCACAATTGTTTCTGCTCTCAAATGAACTGTCAAGCCATCAAAAGGCTTGTTTTAACCACTTCAGTACCGGGCACTTTCACCCCCTTCCTGCCCAGACCAATTGTTAGCTTTCAGCACTCTCACACTTTGGATGACAATTGCGCAGTCATGCAACACTGTACCCAAACAAACTTTTTATAATTTTTTTCACACAATTAGAGCTTTCTTTTGGTGGTATGTAAGCACCACTGAGTTTTTTATTTTTTGCTATATAAGTAAAAAAAGATCAAAAACTTTGAAAAAAAAACAAAAAAACCCTTTTTTATTTTCTATTATAAAATTTGGGAAATAAGTAATTTTTGTTCATAAATTTGGGGCAAAAATGTATACTGCTACATATCTTTGGTAAAAATAACCCAAATTAGTAGATATTATTTGGTCTGTGTGGAAGTTATAGAGTCTACAAGCTGTGGTGCAAATCCCTGAAAAGTGATCACACCTGATGTACTGACTGCCTGTCTAATTTCTTGAGCCTAGGTTTACATTGGCCCGATTTGTCAAATCGCATTCCAAATCGGCGGCTATTACTGGCAATGACACCGATTCCCAAAAGTAGTTCCTGCACTACTTTTGGCAACTTCGGGTGCGATTTCAATAGACATCTGTGCAGGAACCAGGACAGGTGTCTGTCAAAACGCCCCCTGCATTGCCGGGCGGAAATTGTGCAAGTTCAGCTGAACTCACACGATTTCTAACCCACAGCAATATGAACCTGGGCTGAGGCCCTGAAATGTCAGGACAGTACAAATACCCCCCAAATGACCCCTTTTTGGAAAGTAGATATTCCAAGGTATTTAGTAAGAGGCATGGTGAGTTTTTTGAAGTTGTAATTTTATCCCACAATTCTAGGGAAACTTAAGAAATACCGTATTTATCGGCGTATAACACGCACATTCATTTTAAGAGGAAAGTTTCAAACTTAAATTTTAAATAAGGAACTTTAAAGCAAAATAAGTGTCAGTGCCCATCTGCAGCCTCACCATTGTCATCAATGCAGCCTGATCAATGCCCATCTGCAGCCTCACAAGTGCCATCAATGCAGCCTCACCAGTCCACATCAATGCAGCAGCCTCACCATTGCCATCAGTGCAGCCTGATCGATGCCCATCTGCAGCCTGGAGGGGACAGGGAGGGGGTGGGAGGAGTGCCGACAGATTACATACAGTGAGAATCTCCTATGATAGACAGAACAGTGGTCCAATGGCGGCCCAGGAGACGGGACTTCCTATTACAGAGGCCACCAAGTAAACAGGAGATTCTCACTGTATGTAATCTGATGGCGCTCGTCCTGCCCCCCCTCCCTGTCCCCTCCGAGGCAGCTAAAATTGAAGTATTGGCGTATAACGCACACACGCTATTTGCACCCGATTTTCACGGTGAAAAAGTGAGTGTTATACGCCAATAAATACAGTATATATATATATATATATATATATATATATATATTTTTTTTTTAACCGAAATTGTCATATTAACAGGTTATTTCTCACACACAGCATATGTATACTTCCAATTACACCCCAAAATACATTCTGCTACTCCTCCTGAGTATGGCGATACCACATGTGTGAGACTTTTACACGGCCTGCCCACATAGAGAGTTCCAACATGCAGGGAGCACCATCAGGCGTTCTGGGCGTATAAATCCAATTACATTCCTACCTATCACACTTTTGAAGGTCCTGGAGCACCAGGACTATAGAAACGCCCAAAAATTACTCCATTTTGGAAAGCAAACAACCCAATGTATATTCTATGAGGCATGGGCTGCAGATAGGTACTTGGGTACTCTGACGGGCTGCAGATAGGTACTCGGGTACTCTGATGGGCTGTAGATAGGTACTCGGGTACTCTAATGGGCTGTAGATAGGTACTCGGGTACTCTGACGGGCTGTAGATAGGTACTCGGGTACTCTGATGGGCTGTAGATAGGTACTCGGGTACTCTGATGGGCTGTAGATAGGTACTCGGGTACTCTGATGGGCTGTAGATAGGTACTCGGGTACTCTGATGGGCTGTAGATAGGTACTCGGGTACTCTGACGGGCTGTAGATAGGTACTCGGGTACTCTGATGGGCTGTAGATAGGTACTCGGGTACTCTGATGGGCTGTAGATAGGTACTCGGGTACTCTGATGGGCTGTAGATAGGTACTCGGGTACTCTGATGGGCTGTAGATAGGTACTCGGGTACTCTGATGGGCTGTAGATAGGTACTCGGGTACTCTGGGCTGGGCCCCTCTCCTCAGCTTAGTTATTCGAGGAGACAAGGCTGATCATGCTGTTCTTTGTAGCCAAGACAAAACCTATGACCTGAAAATTGCTGACACCTCCAATTCTCTGCTCTTTATTCCAGACTGCAAGACCCCTGATCAGCTTACCTGTGACTAGCCGTCCCTCAGTGTCAGTCTGTGTGAGGAACCAGCAAGGTCCTCCATGACATTATCTCCACCTCTTTCAAATGGATGGATTTGCCATGATTTGTGATTCCATGCTTATATAGACTCTTATAAATGTGGAGTCTAGAGTTCTGGTAAACGCACATCTTATTCAATTACAGTGAAGGTGCACTCGGCTGAATGGCCTTTCGTTTCCTTTTGGACACGTCTTTAAAGACTTTATTTTTACATATTGCATTTATTATTTATCCTCACATGGAAACATGTTATGGACTTTTTGACATTTTATTTGTTTTCAATACTTCTTGCTCACATAGCGCAGAAATTCAGATTTTATATGTTGTTATACAATTTGTTATGTTGTGTTATTACTCGTAGCTTTTCTTCATTACATTTTTTTTGCATATCTTCTTTTATCACCTGCGCAGTAATTGTTTTTTTATATACTCAGGTACTCTGGGGCTGGAGACAGGTACTCGGGTATAGAGATGGGCTTTGGCTTGTTCGAAATCCTACGTGCCCGATCCCGCCAGGAAGCCAACACTGCACACGGCTAATCACAGGCAGTGAGACATTTCCCGGTTCGCAGCTGCACAGATCGGGAAATGTCTCACTGCCTGTGATTAGCCATGTGCAGTGTCGGCTTCCTGGCGGGATCGGCATGTGGGATTTCGAACACGCCCAGGTCCATCTCTACTCGGGTACTCTGGGCTGGAGACAGGTACTCGGGTACTCTGATGGGCTAGAGATAGGTACTTTACTCTGATGGGCTGGAGACAGGTACTTGGGTACTCTGATGGGCTGGAGACAAGTACTTGGGTACTCTGGGCTGGAAATAGGTACTCGGGTACTCTGGGCTGGAGATAGGTACTCGGGTACTCTGGGCTGGAGATAGGTACTCGGGTACTCTGGGCTGGAGATAGGTACTCGGGTACTCTGGGCTGGAGATAGGTACTCGGGTACTCTGGGCTGGAGATAGGTACTCGGGTTCTCTGGGCTGGAAACAGGTACTCGGGTACTCTGGGCTGGGGACAGGTACTCTGATGGGCTGCAGATAGGTACTCAGGTACACTGGACTGGAGACAGATACTCGGGTACTCTGATAGGCAGGGGACAGGTACTCAAATTGGCTGGTGACAGGTACTCGGGTACTCTGATGGGCTGAAGATAGGTACTTGGGTATTCTGGACTGGATACAGGTACACGGGTAATCCGATGGGCTGGAGACAAGTACTCAGGTACTCTGATGGGCCAGAGATAAGTACTCAGGTACTCTGGGTTGGAGACAGGTACTCGGGTACTCTGATTGGCTACAGATAGGTACTCAGGACTGGAGACAGATACTTGGGTACTCTGATGGGCTAAAGATAGGTACTTGGGTACTCTGGACTGGAGACAGGTACATGGGTACTCCGATGGGCTGGAGACAAGTACTCGGGTACTCTGGGTTAGAGACAGGTACTCCGGTACTCTGATGGGCTGGTGACAGGTATGCTTTATTACTGGGGCAATCTGTATCTTACTGTGTGTTTTACTGTGCACTGTGGGTGGTAACTAGCTGTTACCGCAATCTCCTCCTTACACAGGATCGGTGTGTGAGGAGGAGAACCCGGTAACAGCTAGTTACTGTGGTTTGTTTGACATTTGCGACCAGCTGTGATTGAAAACAGCCAGTCACGTGGAAAAGAGCCAATTTCATTGGCTCTTTACCCTGATCAGGGATGGGCTGTGTCAGAGTGACATGCCTCATCCCCGATCGCCGCGATGCATGCCCCTGGAGGGCGTACACGAGCGGCTTGCACAAAGACAGTGTGACCGGCTGTGATTGGACACAGCCGGTCACATGGTAAAGAGACATTTTCATTAGCTCTTTACCCTGATCGGGGTTGAGCTGTGTTCCTGAGGGGGACCCCCTGCATCATACGATGCCCGCCTGGAGGGAAGGGGGGTACAATGCGCCGGTAGGGAAGGGGGTAAAACTGATTACATGTGCAACACCATTGCAACTGCAGATCAAACAGAGGCTAAGACAGCAGCTTCCTTGGCTGTAGGAGTGTTTAAGTCTGATTTAGAAAAAAAGTGTTAGTGTAAATGTAGCCTAATGATGTAGGACAGAGGGACATGGTTCTTTAACCATAATCTGTCTATAGGCCAAGCTGGGGCACCACAGTTCAGTGTAGACGTCATATGGTGATCTCCCAGTCTGCAGCACGATCTGTCACCCGCTGTGGCCAGCCCCAGTACAATGTGATCACTGTGACCAATCACAGACATCACATGACAGTTGCACACAATGAATAGCTTTCATTCATAGCCATTCATTGTGTACTATTGTAAAGATCTCTGTAATTGGTCTTAGTGATCACATGGTACACACAGGGCAAATCACAATGTACCTATACCATGTGATAGCTGTGACCAATCACAGTTATTACAATAGTACACCCTGTGAATGAATGGATGACATTCATAAAAAATGATTGCTTATAATAGGGATCTTCACTGTTATAAGCAATCATAGTGGGGAAAATAAATTCTGATCACTTCCCCAGAATAGCACAGTATCACTATGGTAACACTGCACTGCTCTGGTCACAGTATGTAAAATAAAGCTTTAAAAAAAAAGAAAAAAAAGAAAAAAAAAAAGATAAAATTGAAAAAAGTATTAGTATTATTCTTTACATACCGTTACCAGTCAGCGTACCTGATCACTGCCACACCAGTCAAATGATGATGCTGTTCTGGTGTGGTGACAGTATGTACAAAAATTGTTAAAAAAAATGCAAATTTTGTTTAATTTACTAATTTTTCAAAAAATTGTGACAAAAAATTACAACTTCAAAAAACTCGCTATGCCTCTTACTTAATACCTTGGGCTGTCTACCTTCCAAAAATGGGTCATTTGGGGGTATTTTACTGCCCTGGCATTTTAGAGCTTCAAGATGAGGCTCCTTATGAGGTAGGACAGCGGACATGGCTCCTTTTAAGTAGGACAGGGGCACATGGCTCTTTATGAGGTAGGACAGGGGGACAAAGCTTCTTATGAGGTTGGACAGGGGACATAGCTTCTTATGAGGTAGGACAGGGGACATGGCTCCTTATGAGGTAGGACAGGGGACATGGCTCCTTATGAGGTAGAACAGGGGACATGGCTCCTTATGTGGTAGAACAGGGGACATGGTTACTTATGAGGTAGGACAGGGGACATGGCTCCTTATATGGTAGGAGGGGGGACATGGCTCCTTATGAGGTAGGACAGGGGACATGGCTCCTCATGAGGTAGAACGGGGGACATGGCTCCTTATGAGGTAGAACAGGGGACGTGGCGTCTTATGAGGTAGAACAGGGGACATGGCTTCTTATGAGGTAGGATGGAGGACATAGCTCCTTATGAGGTAGGATGGGGGACATGGCTCCTTATGTGGTAGGACAGGGGCACGTGGATAAATAAAGAGGGACATGGCTACTTGTAAAGGAAGAACACGGGGACATTGTTCCTTGTGAAGTGGGACAGGGGCACATGGATAAATAAAGAGGGACATGGCTACTTGTAAAGGAAGAACACGGGGACATTGTTCCTTGTGAAGTGGGACAGGGGGACATGTCTCCTTAAGAGGTAAGACAGGGGGGGCATACCTCTTTATGAGGTAAGACAGAAGAACATGGCTCCTTTTAAACTAGGACAGAGGGCTATCACTCCTTATGAGGTAGGATAGGGGGACATGGCTCCCTGTTAAGTACTGTGGGTCAGAGGGACATATCTCTTTATGAGGTAAGACAGGTGGACATGATTCCTTATGAGGTAGGACAGAGGGACATGGTTCCTTATGAGGTAGGACAGAGGGACATGGTTCTTTATGATGTAGGACAGGGGACATGGCTCTTTATGAGGTAGGACAGGGGACATGGCTCCTTATGTGGTACAATGGGGGACATGGCTCCTTATGAGGTAGAACAGGGGACATGTTTCCTTATGAGGTAGGACATGGGACATGGCTCCTTATGAGGTAGGACAGGGGACATGGCACCTTATGAGGTAGGACAGGGGACATGGCTCCTTATGTGGTAGGAGAGGGGACATGGCTCCTTATGAGGTACAACAGGGGACATGGCTCCTTATGAGGTAGGATAGGGGACATGGCTCCTTATGAGGTAGGATAGGGGACATGGCTCCTTATGAGGTACAACAGGGGACATGGCTCCTTATGAGGTAGGACAGGGGACGTGGCTCCTTATGAGGTAAGACAGGGGACATGGCTCCTTATAAGTAGGACAGGGGCACATGGCTCCTTATGAGGTAGAACAGGGGGACAAAGCTTCTTATGAGGTTGGACAGGGGACATAGCTTCTTATGAGGTAGGACAGGGGACATGGCTCCTTATGAGGTAGGACAGGGGACATGGCTCCTTATGAGGTAGGACAGGGGACATGGCTCCTTATGAGGTAGGACAGGGGACATGGATCCTTATGAGGTAGGACAGGGGACATGGATCCTTATGAGGTAGGACAGGGAACATGGCTCCTTATGTGGTAGGAGGGGGGACATGGCTCCTTATGAGGTAGGACAGGGGACATGGCTCCTTATGAGGTAGAACGGGGAACATGGCTCCTTATGAGGTAGAACAGGGGACATGGCTCCTTATGAGGTAGAATGGGGGACATGGCTTCTTATGAGGTAGGATGGAGGACATAGCTCCTTATGAGGTAGGATGGAGGACATAGCTCCTTATGAGGTAGGATGGGGGACATGGCTCCTTATGAGGTAGGCCAGGGGGACATGGCTACTTGTAAAGGAAGAACAGGGGGACATTGTTCCTTGTGAAGTGGGACAGGTCTCCTTAAGAGGTAGGACGGGGGGGGGGGGGCATACCTCTATATGAGGTAAGACAGAAGAACATGGCTTCTATTGAGCTAGGACATAGGGCTATCACTCCTTATGAGGTAGGATAGGGGGACATGGCTCCCTGTTAAGTACTGTGGGTCAGAGGGACATATCTCTTTATGAGGTAAGACAGGTGGGCATGATTCCTTATGAGGTAGGACAGAGGGACATGGTTCTTTATGATGTAGGACAGAGGGACATGGTTCCTTATGAGGTAGGACAGAGGGAGATGGTTCTTTATGACGTAGGACAGAGGGACATGGTTCCTTATGGGGTAGGACAGAGGAGGAATTTTTTTTCTATATTGTGAAAGATGATGTTACGTCGAGTAAATTGATACCCAACATGTCACGCTTCAAAATTTCGTCCGCTCGTGGAATGGTGACAAACTTCGGCACTTAAAAATCTCCATTGGCGACGTTTAAAAATGTCTACAGGTTACCAGTTTTGAGTTACAGAGGAGGTCTAGTGCTAGAATTATTGCTCTTGCTCGATCGCGGCAATACCTTAAATGTGTGGTTTGAACACTGTTTTCATATGCAGGCGCGACTTACGTATGCGTTTGCTTCTGCGCGCGAGCACGGCGAGACGGGGCGCTTTCAATTTTTTTTTCTTATTATTATTTATCTTACTTTTTATTTTTTGTAATGTAAACATCCCTTGCAATAGAAAAAAGCATGACAGGACCTCTTTAATGTGAGATCTGGGGTCAAAAAGACCTCAGATCTCACATTTACACTTAAAAGCAATAAAATAAATGAATAAATGTCTTTTTTAAAAAAAAAAAAGTTTCCTCGTTTAAGACCATTGGGCTGAAGTGACGTTTGACGTTGCTTCCGTCATCCAATGTTATGGAGCCAAGTGGGGGGGCCATCTTTCCCTCATTAGGCTCCATGCCCCCCCTCCTGCTATCACCGTGCAGAGCGGGGATTATCATCAGTATTTACTTGTATGGCACAGCGGGGATCTCCGTGGTGTCCGGTATTTTTATATGAGAACACCAAGCCCTGATGTCTCACCCCCCCCCGCCGTTATAGGTACAGTGCGCTGTCAATCACAATAACAGCGGGGTGTGGGGCATCAGCGCTTACCCTTCTCATATAAAAATACTGGACACCACGGAGATCCCCGCTGTGTATATACAAGTATTTACTGATAATAATCCCGCTCCGCACTGGTGGTCCCTGACAAGCGGCACTGGTTTGCATTTATATTAAATGCATTAAATGTATTAATTTAATTTAAATGTATTTATTAAATGCATTGAATTAATATTATATTAATATGCATTTATATTAAAATGCTTTGCATTTCTAAGGCTGTAACCTATCATATCGTGTGTTATGTATGGCTTGCTGGCTTGCAGAATAAAGGTGAAGGGCGGGGCATGAAATGTCCCCGCCCCCACCACCTGTGGGATCATGTCAGACAAAAAAAAATATAAATTAAGTTAAAGTTATTTAACTGCTTCCCGACCACCTCGCGCCAATATACTGCGGCAGAAGGGCACGTACAGTCAGAATCAAGTACCTGTACGTTGCCTTTTAAGAGGTGGCCTGCAGGCGCGCGCGGGGCTTCATGAGCACAATCGCGGGTCCCACGGACTCTATGTCCGCGGGGATACCCGCGATCGTTTCACGGTGAGGAAGAACGGGGAGATGCTAATGTAAACAAGCATTTCCCCGTTCTGCATAATGACACTGTCACTGATCACCGCTCCGTGTCACACACAGCCCCCCCCCCACAGTTAGAATCACTCCCTAGGACACACTTAACCCCTACAGCGCCACCTAGTGGTTAACCCCTTCCCTGCCAGTCACATTTACACAGTAATCAATGCATTTTTAATCGCACTGATTGCTGTATAAATGTGAATGGTCCCAAAATTGCATCAAAATTGTCCGATGTGTCCGCCATAATGTCGCAGTCACGACAAAAATCGCTGATCACCGCCATTACTAATAAAAAAAAGAAATTATTAATAAAAATGCCATAAATCTATCCCCTATTTTGTAGACGCTATAACTTTTGCGCAAACCAATCAATAAACGCTTATTGCATTTTTTTTACTAAAAATATGTAGAAGAATACATATTGGCCTAAACTGAGGGAAAAAAAATCTTTTTATACATTTTTTGGGGATATTTATTATGGCAAAAAGTTAAAAAAAATAATGCGTTTTTTTTTTCAAAATTGTCGCTCTTTTTTTTGTTTATAGCGCAAAAAATAAAAACCGCAGAGGCGATCAAATACCACCAAAAGAAAGCTCTATTTGTGGGGAAAAAAAGGACGTCAATTTTGTTTGGGAGCCACGTCGCACGACCGCGCAATTGTCAGTTAAAGCGACGCAGTGCCGAATCGCAAAAAGCGCTCTGGTCTTTGGCCAGCCAAATGGTCCGGAGCTGAAGTGGTTAACCACTTAAGGACCGCCTCACGCCGATGTACGTCGGCAAGGCGGCACCCCCCCAGGTGCCCGAGGCGGTCCTGTTTTGTCCCCCGGCGATCGGAGGTGAGGGGGAGGCCATCCGTTCGTGGCCCCCCCCCTCGCGATCGCCGCCGGCCAATGGGAACATTCCTTTGCTGCTGTATGCTAAACAGCAGCAAAGGAAATGATGTCATCTCTCCTCTGCTCGGTATTTTCCGTTCTGGCGCCGAGGAGAGAAGACAGGTATGTGAGTGCCCACACACTACACACACAGGAGAACATGCCAGGCACACAAAACACCCCAATCACCCCCCCCCCCGTCACAAACTGACACCAAGCAGTTTTTTTTTTTTTCTCTGATTACTGCATTGGTGTCAGTTTGTGACAGTTAGTGTGGTAGGGCAGTTAGTGTTAGCCCCCTTTAGGTCTAGGGTACCCCCTAACCCCCCCTAATAAAGTTTTAACCCCTTGATCACCCCCTGTCACCAGTGTCGCTAAGCGATCATTTTTCTGATCGCTGTATTAGTGTCGCTGGTGACGCTAGTTAGGGAGGTAAATATTGAGGTTCGCCGTCAGCGTTTTATAGCGTCAGGGACCCCCATATACTACCTAATAAATGTTTTAACCCCTTGATTGCCCCCTAGTTAACCCTTTCACCACTGATCACCGTATAAGTGTTACGGGTGACGCTGGTTAGTTTGTTTATTTTTTATAGTGTCAGGGCACCCGCCGTTTATTACCGAATAAAGGTTTAGCCCCCCGATCGCCCGGCGGTGATATGCGTCGCCCCAGGCAGCGTCAGATTAGCGCCAGTACCGCTAACACCCACGCACGCAGCATACGCCTCCCTTAGTGGTATAGTATCTGATCGGATCAATATCTGATCTGATCAGATCTATACTAGCGTCCCCAGCAGTTTAGGGTTCCCAAAAACGCAGTGTTAGCGGGATCAGCCCAGATACCTGCTAGCACCTGCGTTTTGCCCCTCCGCCCGGCCCGGCCCAGCCCACCCAAGTGCAGTATCGATCAAGCACTGACACTTACAAAACACTAAACGCATAACTGCAGCATTCGCAGAGTCAGGCCTGATTCCTGCGATCGCTAACAGTTTTTTTGGTAGCGTTTTGGTGAACTGGCAAGCACCAGCCCCAGGCAGCGTCAGGTTAGCGCCAGTACCGCTAACACCCACGCACGCACCGTACACCTCCCTTAGTGGTATAGTATCTGAACGGATCAATATCTGGTCTGCAGTGTTCGCAGAGTCAGGCCGGATCCCTGCGATCGCTAACAGTTTTTTTGGTAGCGTTTTGGTGAACTGGCAAGCGCCAGCGGCCTAGTACACCCCAGTCGTAGTCAAACCCGCACTGCAGTAACACTTGGTGACGTGGCGAGTCCCATAAGTGCAGTTCAAGCTGGTGAGGTGGCAAGCACAAGTAGTGTCCCGCTGCCACCAAGAAGACAAACACAGGCCCGTCGTGCCCATAATGCCCTTCCTGCTGCATTCGCCAATCCTAATTGGGAACCCACCGCTTCTGCAGCGCCCGTACTTCCCCCATTCACATCCCCAACCAAATGCAGTCGGCTGCATGAGAGGCATTTTCTTTATGTCCTCCCGAGTACCCCTACCCCCCCAAAAAAGATGTTGTGTCTGCAGCAAGCGCGGATATAGGCGTGACACCCGCTATTATTGTCCCTCCTGTCCTGACAATCCTGGTCTTTGCATTGGTGAATGTTTTGTACGCTACCATTCACTAGTTGAGTATTAGCGTAGGGTACAGCATTGCACAGACTAGGCACACTTTCACAGGGTCTCCCAAGATGCCATCGCATTTTGAGAGACCCGAACCTGGAACCGGTTGCAGTTATAAAAGTTAGTTACAAAAAAAGTGTAAAAAAAAAATAAATATATATATATATAAAATAAAAAAAAATAGTTGTCGTTTTATTGTTCTCTCTCTCTCTATTCTTTCTCTCTATTGTTCTGCTCTTTTTTTACTGTATTCTATTCTGCAATGTTTTATTGTTATTATGTTTTATCATGTTGGCTTTTCAGGGATGCAATTTTTTATACTTTACTGTTTACTGTGCTTTATTGTTAACCATTTTTTTTGTCTTCAGGTACGCCATTCACGACTTTGAGTGGTTATACCAGAATGATGCCTGCAGGTTTAGGTATCATCTTGGTATCATTCTTTTCAGCTAGCGGTCGGCTTTCATGTAAAAGCAATCCTAGCGGCTAATTAGCCTCTAGACTGCTTTTACAACCCGTGGGAGGGAATGCCCCCCCCCCCCACCGTCTTCCGTGTTTTTCTCTGGCTCTCCTGTCTCAACAGGGAACCTGAAAATGCAGCCGGTGATTCAGCCAGCTGACCATAGAGCTGATCAGAGACCAGAGTGGCTCCAAACATCTCTATGGCCTAAGAAACCGGAAGCTACGAGCATTTTATGACTTAGATTTCGCCGGATGTAAATAGCGCCATTGGGAAATTGGGGAAGCATTTTATCACACCGATCTTGGTGTGGTCAGATGCTTTGAGGGCAGAGGAGAGATCTAGGGTCTAATAGACCCCAATTTTTTCAAAAAAGAGTACCTGTCACTACCTATTGCTATCATAGGGGATATTTACATTCCCCGAGATAACAATAAAAATGATTAAAAAAAAAAAATGAAAGGAACAGTTTAAAAATAAGATAAAAAAGCAAAAAAATAATAAAGAAAAAAAAGCAAAAAAAAAAAAGCACCCCTGTCGCCCCCTGCTCTCGCGCTAAGGCGAACGCAAGCGGCGGTCTGTCGTCAAACGTAAACAGCAATTGCACCATGCATGTGAGGTATCACCGCGAAGGTCAGATCGAGGGCAGTAATTTTAGCAGTAGACCTCCTCTGTAAATCTAAAGTGGTAACCTGTAAAGGCTTTTAAAGGCTTTTAAAAATGTATTTATTTTGTTGCCACTGCACGTTTGTGCGCAATTGTAAAGCATGTCATGTTTGGTATCCATGTACTCGGCCTAAGATCATCTTTTTTATTTCATCAAACATTTGGGCAATATAGTGTATTTTAGTGCATTAAAATTTTAAAAAGTGTGTTTTTTCCCCAAAAAATGCGTTTGAAAAATCGCTGCGCAAATACTGTGTGAAAAAAAAAAAATGAAACACCCACCATTTTATTCTGTAGGGCATTTGCTTTAAAAAAAATATATAATGTTTGGGGGTTCAAAGTAATTTTCTTGCAAAAAAAAAAAACTTTTTCATGTAAACAAAAAGTGTCAGAAAGGGCTTTGTCTTCAAGTGGTTAGAAGAGTGGGTGATGTGTGACATAAGCTTCTAAATGTTGTGCATAAAATGTCAGGACAGTTCAAAACCCCCCCAAATGACCCCATTTTGGAAAGTAGACACCCCAAGCTATTTGCTGAGAGGCATGTCGAGTCCATGGAATATTTTATATTGCGATACAAGTTGCGGGAAAGAGACAATTTTTGTCATGCCATGGGGATATGTGAAATTACAACCCAAAATACATTCTGCTGCTTCTCCTGAGTACGGGGATACCACATGTGTGGGACTTTTTGGGAGCCTAGCCGCGTACGGGACCCCGAAAACCAAGCACCGCCTTCAGGATTTCTAAGGGCGTGAATTTTTGATTTCACTCTTCACTGCCTATCACAGTTTCGGAGGCCATGGAATGCCCAGGTGGCACAAACCCCCCCTCCCCAAATGACCCCATTTTGGAAAGTAGACACCCCAAGCTATTTGCTGAGAGGTATAGTGAGTATTTTGCAGACCTCACTTTTTGTCACAAAGTTTTGAAAATTGAAAAAAGAAAAAAAAAAAGTTTTTTCTTGTCTTTCTTCATTTTCAAAAACAAATGAGAGCTGCAAAATACTCACCATGCCTCTCAGCAAATAGCTTGGGGTGTCTACTTTCCAAAATGGGGTCATTTGGGGGGGTTTTGTGCCACCTGGGCATTCCATGGCCTCCGAAACTGTGATAGGCAGTGAAGAGTGAAATCAAAAATTCACGCCCTTAGAAATCCTGAAGGCGGTGATTGGTTTTCGGGGCCCCGTACGCGGCTAGGCTCCTAAAAAGTCCCACACATGTGGTATCCCCATACTCAGGAGAAGCAGCAGAATGTATTTTGGGGTGTAATTCCACATATGCCCATGGCCTGTGTGAGCAATATATCATTTAGTGACAACTTTGTGCAAAAAAAAAAAAAAAAAATGTGTCACTTTCCTGCAACTTGTGTCAAAATGTAAAATATTCCATGGACTCAATATGCCTCTCAGCAAATAGCTTGGGGTGTCTACTTTCCAAAATGGGGTCATTTGGGGGGGGGGTTTTGTGCCACCTGGGCATTCCATGGCCTCCGAAACTGTGATAGGCAGTGAAGAGTGAAATCAAAAATTTACACCCTTAGAAATCCTGAAGGCGGTGATTGGTTTTCGGGGCCCCGTACGCGGCTAGGCTCCCAAAAAGTCCCACACATGTGGTATCCCCGTACTCAGGAGAAGCAGCTGAATGTATTTTGGGGTGCAATTCCACATATGCCCATGGCCTATGTGAGCAATATATCATTTAGTGACAACTTTTTG
Source organism: Lithobates clamitans (assembly GCA_037952925.1). Lineage (NCBI taxonomy): Eukaryota > Metazoa > Chordata > Amphibia > Anura > Ranidae > Lithobates > Lithobates clamitans. Next base: position 20,291 of record JBBGZY010000872.1, on the reverse strand, counting down.
TAAATATTTTTTTTTTTTTTGTCATTATTCAATCACTTGGGACAAAAAAAATGAATATTCAATGGGCTCAACATGCCTCTCAGCAAATTCCTTGGGGTGTCTACTTTCCAAAATGGGGTCATTTGGGGGGGTTTTGTACTGCCCTGCCATATTAGCACCTCAAGAAACGACATAGGCAGTCATAAACTAAAAGCTGTGTAAATTCCAGAAAATGTACCGTAGATTGTAGACGCTATAACTTTTGCGCAAACCAATAACTATACACTTATTGACATTTTTTTTTACCAAAGACATGTGGCCGAATACATTTTGGCCTAAATGTATGACTAAAATTGAGTTTATTGGATTTTTTTTATAACAAAAAGTAGAAAATATCATTTTTTTTCAAAATTTTCGGTCTTTTTCCGTTTATAGCGCAAAAAATAAAAACCGCAGAGGTGATCAAATACCATCAAAAGAAAGCTCTATTTGTGGGAAGAAAAGGACGCAAATTTCGTTTGGGTACAGCATTGCATGACCGCGCAATTAGCAGTTAAAGCGACGCAGTGCCAAATTGTAAAAAGTGCTCTCGTCCTTAGGCAGCATAATGGTCAAGTGGTTAAGGCAAATAAAAAAAAAATAATAATAGCTACCAGAGAAAAACTGACAGTTGCCCCAAAAACGGTCCTCCTGCACCAGTCTCAGCCATTAGTCATTAGTGGGGCAGAAGACGACGAAGATCAGTAGAGGAGCACAGGGGGGTGTGGTTTATGTTGAAGTGGGCGAGTACAGATACAAGCCTCGCGTACCTCCCTGAGCCCCGCCCACAGAGAGAGACACTGCCCCCCCCCCATAGACAAACCATACTCAGACTCCTCCTTCTTTTTTCTACACTCCCACACTAATTCAGGTCTCAGGACACCGCCCCCCCCCCCCCCAGGTCGGCCCCGCCCTCCTATGCCTCGATTGGCGCAGACTTTAGAATTCCCCGCCCCGCTCTTCCGCCTTCGGCTCCCGCCCCCTTTGTCTCTCTCGCCCGGTGTTTTGGTCCTCGGAGCGGTCCGTAGAGGAGGAGGCGGGGCCGGAGAGCGCAGGAAGATTGAAGCGGCGCCGGTTGGAACATATGGAGGTGTGCGGGGATCGGGGTGCCGGGTGGCGGTGTATATCACCGGGGAGATCCGGAGGGGAGGGGGGGAGGAGCCGCACCCCACACTGGGCGGGGGGGGGATTTCTTCATCGTTAGCAGATGACACCCCCTCCTCTCCATACATCATCCGTCTATTATCGTTGCATTACAATGTCGGTTAGAAAGAGAAGTTGTGATTGGTCGGGTTTGATTTACTAAAACTGGAGAGAGCACAATCTGGTGCAGCTGTGGATGGCAGCCAATCAGCTTCCAGGTTTTATTGTGAAAGCTTCATAGAACAAGCTGAAGCTAGGAGCTGATTGGCTGCCCTGTACAGCTGCACCAGATTCTGCTCTCTCCAGTTTTAGTAAATCCCCCCCCCCCCCCCGATGTGTTTGGAGTTGTGATTGGCCGGGTGGTCTTGGTTTTGGATTCCCTCCCCCCATAGTGATGTGATCAGCAATCGATTGCGGCCGGCGGTCCTCAGGATATTGATCCGTGGAGCGATCGGATTGGCCGGTATTACAGATCGCTGCCATGACTTGGAGAGCGCCTGCACTGCAGGGTTGTGGTTGGTTCTCTGAGCTGCCCAATCCCCTCCATCGTTTTCCGTACATTGGCCGATTTATTTGTAGAGGATTATTGGTATGACGGCCGATGAATGACTGCGATTATAACGCCGACAGTCACCTGAACGTTGTCTTCACCAGTGCAGGAAAATCAGGGACAGTTCACACCACGTGCGGTCCGGTGCGATTTTTCTTTTTTTTTCCTGCATCGAAAACACATGGAAAGTAGATTATATGGCTTCCAATAGCATCGTTCACACCAGTGCGGTCAGGAAAAACAAGTAGAACATGCTGGATTTTTCCTGTACTGGAACGCAGTAAAACGCATCAAGAACACCCCGGAATGCACTAGAACTAGCGTTGTCCCGATACCGAGCATTTGTCCAAATACTTGTACTCGGGCAGTCAGGGGTGAGCGGTGTGTGGGGGAGTTACAAGCTTCTCCCCCCATGGCTTTCAGCTACTTAGTGACATACAGCGGTGATCGGTGCTTGTAACTCCCCCACACAGGATCACCGTTAACTGTCACCGCATCCTCCATGCCCCTCCGTTCCGCTGTCCCCCTCTCCGTTCCTCTGTCCCCCCTCCATTCCTCTGTCCCCCTCTCCGTTCCTCTGTCCCCCTCTCCGTTCCTCTGTCCCCCTCTCCGTTCCTCTGTCCCCCTCTCCGTTCCTCTGTCCCCCTCTCCGTTCCTCTGTCCCCCTCTCCGTTCCTCTGTCCCCCCTCTGTTCCTCTGTCCCCCTCTCCGTTCCTCTGTCCCCCTCTCCGTTCCTCTGTCCCCCTCTCCGTTCCTCTGTCCCCCCCTCCGTTCCTCTGTCCCCCCCCTCCGTTCCTCTGTCCCCCCCTCCGTTCCTCTGTCCCCCCCTCCGTTCCTCTGTCCCCCCCTCCGTTCCTCTGTCCCCCCCTCCGTTCCTCTGTCCCTCCTCCGTTCCTCTGTCCCCCTCTCCGTTCCTCTGTCCCCCTCTCCGTTCCTCTGTCCCCCCTCCGTTCCTCTGTCCCCCTCTCCGTTCCTCTGTCCCCCTCTCCGTTCCTCTGTCCCCCTCTCCGTTCCTCTGTCCCCCTCTCCGTTCCTCTGTCCCCCCCTCCGTTCCTCTGTCCCCCTCTCCGTTCCTCTGTCCCCCCCTCCGTTCCTCTGTCCCCCTCTCCGTTCCTCTGTCCCCCTCTCCGTTCCTCTGTCCCCCTCTCCGTTCCTCTGTCCCCCCCTCCGTTCCTCTGTCCCCCTCTCCGTTCCTCTGTCCCCCTCTCCGTTCCTCTGTCCCCCTCTCCGTTCCTCTGTCCCCCTCTCCGTTCCGCTGTCCCCCCCTCCGTTCCGCTGTCCCCCCCTCCGTTCCGCTGTCCCCCCCTCCGTTCCGCTGTCCCCCCCTCCGTTCCTCTGTCCCCTCTCCGTTCCTCTGTCCCCCTCTCCGTTCCTCTGTCCCCCTCTCCGTTCCTCTGTCCCCCTCTCCGTTCCTCTGTCCCCCCTCCGTTCCTCTGTCCCCCCCTCCGTTCCTCTGTCCCCCCCTCCGTTCCGCTGTCCCCCCTCCGTTCCTCTGTCCCCCTCTCCGTTCCTCTGTCCCCCCTCCCGTTCCTCTGTCCCCCCTCCCGTTCCTCTGTCCCCCCTCCCGTTCCTCTGTCCCCCCTCTCCGTTCCTCTGTCCCCCTCTCCGTTCCTCTGTCCCCCTCTCCGTTCCTCTGTCCCCCTCTCCGTTCCTCTGTCCCCCTCTCCGTTCCTCTGTCCACCTCTCCGTTCCTCTGTCCCCCTCTCCGTTCCTCTGTCCCCCCTCCGTTCCTCTGTCCCCCTCTCCGTTCCTCTGTCCCCCTCTCCGTTCCTCTGTCCCCCCCTCCGTTCCTCTGTCCCCCCCTCCGTTCCTCTGTCCCCCCTCTGTTCCTCTGTCCCCCTCTCCGTTCCTCTGTCCCCCCTCTCCGTTCCTCTGTCCCCCCTCTCCGTTCCTCTGTCCCCCACTCTGTTCCTCTGTCCCCCCTCTGTTTCCGTTCCTCTGTCCCCCCCTCCGTTCCTCTGTCCCCCCTCCGTTCCTCTGTCCCCCCCTCCGTTCATCTGTCCCCCCCTCCGTTCATCTGTCCCCCCTCCGTTCCTCTGTCCCCCCCTCCGTTCCTCTGTCCCCCCCTCCGTTCCTCTGTCCCCCCCTCCGTTCCTCTGTCCCCCCCTCCGTTCCTCTGTCCCCCCCTCCGTTCCTCTGTCCCCCCCTCCGTTCCTCTGTCCCCCTCTCCGTTCCTCTGTCCCCCACTCTGTTCCTCTGTCCCCCCTCTGTTTCCGTTCCTCTGTCCCCCCCTCCGTTCCTCTGTCCCCCCCTCCGTTCCTCTGTCCCCCCTCCGTTCCTCTGTCCCCCCTCCGTTCCTCTGTCCCCCTCTCCGTTCCTCTGTCCCCCCCTCCGTTCCTCTGTCCCCCCCTCCGTTCCTCTGTCCCCCCTCTCCGTTCCTCTGTCCCCCCTCTCCGTTCCTCTGTCCCCCTCTCCGTTCCTCTGTCCCCCTCTCCGTTCCTCTGTCCCCCTCTCCGTTCCTCTGTCCCCCTCTCCGTTCCTCTGTCCCCCTCTCCGTTCCTCTGTCCCCCCCTCCGTTCCTCTGTCCCCCCTCCGTTCCTCTGTCCCCCTCCTCCGTTCCTCTGTCCCCCTCCTCCGTTCCTCTGTCCCCCCTCCGTTCCTCTGTCCCCCCCCTCCGTTCCTCTGTCCCCCCCTCCGTTCCTCTGTCCCCCCCCTCCGTTCCTCTGTCCCCCCCTCCGTTCCTCTGTCCCCCCTCTCCGTTCCTCTGTCCCCCCTCTGTCCCCTCTCCGTTCCTCTGTCCCCCTCTCCGTTCCTCTGTCCCCCTCTCCGTTCCTCTGTCCCCCTCTCCGTTCCTCTGTCCCCCTCTCCGTTCCTCTGTCCCCCTCTCCGTTCCTCTGTCCCCCTCTCCGTTCCTCTGTCCCCCTCTCCGTTCCTCTGTCCCCCTCTCCGTTCCTCTGTCCCCCTCTCCGTTCCTCTGTCCCCCCCTCCGTTCATCTGTCCCCCCCTCCGTTCATCTGTCCCCCCCTCCGTTCATCTGTCCCCCCCTCCGTTCATCTGTCCCCCCCTCCGTTCATCTGTCCCCCCCCTCCGTTCCTCTGTCCCCCCCTCCGTTCCTCTGTCCCCCCCTCCGTTCCTCTGTCCCCCTCTCCGTTCCTCTGTCCCCCTCTCCGTTCCTCTGTCCCCCTCTCCGTTCCTCTGTCCCCCTCTCCGTTCCTCTGTCCCCCTCTCCGTTCCTCTGTCCCCTCTCCGTTCCTCTGTCCCCCTCTCCGTTCCTCTGTCCCCCTCTCCGTTCCTCTGTCCCCCTCTCCGTTCCTCTGTCCCCCTCTCTTTCCATGTCCTCCTTTGTGAATGGACAGAGTCAGCTGACTCTGTCCATTCACATAAATGAAACATTGTAATCTCCTGTGATTACGATGTGTCAGTTTATGAATGGAGAGGAGCCGCTGTCTTCTCTCCATTCATTCTCAGTGCAGCTGAGGCTGCAGAGAAAGGGACTGGGGAATCTGTATTATTCGGTCTCTTTCTCTGTCTCAAGGGGGAGATGTCAGGGGTCTGTTAAGACCCCTGATATCTCACCAAAGCCCCCCAACAGGGCTAATTAAAAAAAAACAACAAAAAAAAACCACACATATCGCAATAAATAATAAAAAAAAATATTGTTGTAAAAAATAATAAAAATGTAAATAAAAAAGCCACACAGACACCGTTCACCCCCCCCCCCCCCCCCCGAAAAAAAGAAAGCATTGTTAAAAACAAACCAAAGTCACGTGACATAAAAAAAAAAAAGTATCGTAAACGGTTTCGGCGAGTACTTGAAAAAAAGTATCGGTACTTGTACTCGGTCCTAAAGAAGTGGTATCGGGACAACCCTAACTAGAACGCATCAAAAACACACCGGACCCCAGTACAATGAAAGACAAAAAAAACCAGAAAAAAAAACACCCGGAAACGCATCAAAAACGCGTTAAAAACTCACATGCAGAAACGCATCCAGTACAGATCTGGAGTGCGTTTTTGTGGTGGGAACTATTATTATTATACTGGATTTATATAACGCCAACAGTTTACACAGCGCTTTACAATATAAAAGGGAGACAATACAGTTATAATACAATAAGATACAGGAGGATTAAGAGGGCCCTGCTCAGAAGAGCTTACAATCTAATAGGACCCAACCCTTAAAGTGGGGTACACACTATAAGAAAATCAGGCGAACGTTCATCCATTTTTTTTTTTTTTTCCTCGATGTTTCACAGCAAATCTGAACCGATGAACAAAAATTTGTGCGAAAATTCTCCCACCAACAAAGGCTTTTTCATTTTTGTTTAACGTTTCTGATCAGGCGCAGTCTTTTTTGATTTTTCTTGTACGAAAATCTTCCAGATTAAAACGAAAATCGTTGGTTCTGTTATGAGAAATTTTTTTGGAGTTTGTCCCTTCGAGATTTTTCAGACGAAAAATTCGGAATCGGCTGTCGAAAGTTGTGTACACGCTATATGAAAACTCTGTGTGTACGAGCCTTTAGGCTCTATTCACATCTATGCAGTTGGTTTTTGCATTTTATTTATTTATTTTTTGACAGTTTGCATTTTTTTCTTTTCTTTTTTTTCTTTCTTTTTTTTTTTTTTGTGGCAAAAAGCACAAATTTGCAGTTAAAGTCCCTGATCCTTTCTAAAAAAACATGCAGAGGCACAAAAATAATTAATATGAGCGTCATCCCTAGGAGCCCATGTTAAAAAAAAAAAAAAGCCTGTGTTTCTGCAAAAAAGCAGGTGGTGAATGGAGCCTAATGCCGCGTACACACGGTCGGACTTTTCGGCTACAAAAGTCCGACAGACTTTCGACGGACTTTTGGTGGACTTTTGGTGGACTTGCGGCGGACTTTCCTACGAACGGACTTGCCTACATACGATCACACAAAAGTCCGATGGATTCGTACGTGATGACGTACGACCGGACTAAAATAAGGAAGTTGATAGCCAGTAGCCAATAGCTGCCCTAGCGTGGGTTTTTGTCCGTCGGACTAGCACACAGACGAGCGGATTTCTGGGTCCGGCGTAGTTACGACGTAAAGATTTGAAGCATGTTTCAAATCTAAAGTCCGTCAGATTTGAGGCTGCAAAAGTCCGCCGAAAGTCCGGGGAAGCCCACACACGATCGGATTGTCAGCCAGCTTTAGTCCGTCGGCGTCCGGCGGACTTTTGTAGACGAAAAGTCCGACCGTGTGTACGCGGCATTAGGCTGGCCATACAACTTTCTTGTACAACTTTCCTTTAGATTTACCAAAACCATATAATATGAGGTCAAACCTAAACACTTTCAATTTGTAATCAATCAGGCAGGCCCTTGCACTACATAATTGAATGTAAATCTAAAGAAAATTGAATAAGAAAATTGGATGGTGTATGGCCAGCTTAAGTGTAGAAGGCTAACATGCAATGTGTGTGTCTGGGGGGGGGTGTAAAAATACCGGTAATGGTATTTCCAGGAATCTTCCAGGACAGCTACTTGAGAGATGATTGGCTCCACCTTCTACAGGAAACACAAATCAGACACAATTTAAAAGGCCCCTCCCTTTCCCCTGACCCTCAGTTGTATGAAGATGAAGTAAACCTCCACCAAAAGTGAACTCGGAAGAGGCATAACAGAGACTCATTAATACACCACCACCAGGTTAAAATAATGGGACCAGTGAAACAAGAATAGGGTGGGAATATAGACTCTGTCCTGGAAGATTCCTGGAAATACCGTTTATCGGTAAGTCTAACAAGGGTTTCCCCCCCCCCCTCATCTTCCAGGACAGCTACTTGAGAGGATAAGCAAGATCTATACTTTAGGGAGGGACGGCAGCCTGAAGTACTTTCCTTCCAAAGGAGAGGAACATCTGGACTCTATAATGCCTGACGAATGCATGAGAGGAGGCCCAGACAGCAGCTTTGGAAATATCTTCTGATGATGCACCCGCTCTTTCTGCCCAAGAGGCAGCTAGCGACCTAGTAGAGTGAGCCCTAACTCTGAAAGGAGGGAATTGTCCTGAAGATTTGTAGGCCTCACATATAGCTTCTCAAATCCATCTGGAAATGGAACCTCTGGAAGCCCTGGAACCCTTTTTGGGGCCACTAAAAGTAATCAGTAATTGGGAATCTTTCCTAAATTCACTAGTAACTTTAAGTAGTGTAGAAGACATTTTCTTACATCTAAAAAAAAACTAACCTTTCTTCTTCCGGATTCCTGGGTGAGGAACAAAAGCTAGGAGGAACTACTTCCTGGGATCTGTGGAAGTCAGACGAAACTTTGGGCAAATACAAAGGGTCAGGCCTGATCATTACTCTGTCGTCTAAAATCCTTAAAGTGGAGTTCCACCCACTTTTACAACTCTTCAGCATCCCTCACTAAACTGTGCACTGTAAACAAATTGGATATTTTTTAATTTTTTTTCTCAGCACCTACTGTATATCTGCTGTATTCATTTTTCACTTCCTCCTCCCTGGCCGCGGCCCATCGCATCATTTCCTGTTTGCAATGTCTTCTGGGAAGGGGCGGCAACTTCCTCTGAAACTACCGTTGCTATGGAAACCTGACCTGAAGCCTATTACACTGCTTGTGCTGCACTGAGCATGTGCGAGATCTGCAAGGATGAGATCCAGGAAGAAATACAGTTTGGCTTCAGATGCCCACACTTAAGATGGCCACGGCCTGCTGTAAGTTTATAAAATAACAAACTACTGCTATAAACTAACAAAACAGACCTTAGTTTACAGACTAACTTTACTAGAATACATTAAGCTTGTGTATTATAGGGGTATTTTTATTTAAAAAGTATAATTTTTAAAGTGAACACCACTTTAAGAAAGGATCTTTACACGAGAAAGAACCTAAATCAGAGACCCTTTTCCCAGAAGTTATCGCCAAAAGGAAAACCATCTTTAGGGTGACTAATTTTAAAGAGGCGTCACGCAGTGGCTCACAAGGGTGTCTGGTAAAGGGCGTTCAATACCAATGACAAATCCCAGGGGGGAACCTGCTTGACTACTCTCAGTGTACATCTATCCCTAGCTAGGAGGAATCTCTTAATTAAAGGCTCCTCTGCCAGTCTTATCTCCATGAACAGAGATAGGGCAGCAACTTGAACCCTAATGCCCCGTACACACGGTCGGATTTTCAGAAGGAAAATGTGTGATAGGACCTTGTTGTCGGAAATTCCGTGTGTAGGCTCCATCACACATTTTCCATCGGAATTTCCGACACCCAAAGTTTGAGAGCAGGATATAAAATTTTCCGACAACAAAAGTGCCACGCATGCTCTGAATAAATTAAGAGACGAAAGCTATTGGCTACTGCCCCGTTTGTAGTCCCGGCGTACGTGTTTTACGTCACCGCGTTGAGAATGATCGGATTTTCCGACAACTGTGTGTGACCGTGTGTATGCAAGACAAGTTTGAGCCAACATCCATTCGAAAAAATCCATGGATTTTGTTGTCGGAATGTCCGATCAATGTCCGACCGTGTGTACGGGGCATTAGAGTGCTGACAGCAAGCCCCTTTTCCACTCCCCTCTGTAAAAAGTCCAGAACACAGGGAATAGAAAACAAGTCTACCCAAGCCCTTTTTTGCCAGGGTACAAAGGTCCTCCAAACTTTTTTTTTTTTTTTTTTTTTTAAATCTTTTTATTTTGCGTATAACAAACACATAAACAAAGCAAACATACAACAGTAAAGCCAACATTTGGCTAACATCAGGAGTGGGACCCGCGCAGGGGTCTCAAGTCAGCATAATGGAACCAAGAAATGTTAGTTTATTTGCGACTACCAGAATATACCATCATCCATGTGCGGGCCTGGCTCATGCTCCAGGGGTAGGTTAATAATTAACTGGCTCACCTAAGTTACTGTGCTGTCAAGGGTTGGTTTATCAGGGCTTCAAGGGAGGTCGTGAGATAGCGAGAAACCTCCTAGTCTGCTGCAGCAGTGGAGGGTTCCACCAACCACTTAGCCCAGACTCTGTCATATTTTTTTGGACAGCCTCTATGAATATAGGTATCTTTGTATAGGGGTATCACATCATTGACAAGCGTTTTCCATAGACCTATAGAGGGAGGAGCTTTCCGCGTCCAGCATAGGACAATGGATTTCCTGGCATAGAACAGCAAGAGACCCAACATAGTTCTCTCAGCAACCCTGGGTACCAGGTCCTCCACCAATCCCAACAAGCATATTCTTGGGGATGGGACAATAGAGATACTTAGTAGTTCATTCACCGCCATAAGAATTTGTGACCAAAATATTGAAATTACCGGGCAGGACCAGAAGATGTGAATGTAGTCCCCTGGAGTGTGATCACACTGCCAGCACTCCGGGGAGAGGAAGGACCTCATCTTGTGCACCCGAGCGGCAGTGAAGGTCCTCCAAACTTTGCCATAAATCTTCCTTGTGACTAATTTATGGCTGTCTAGAATAGTCTCAGTAACCCTAGTTGAACATCCTTTCAATAGTAGGATGCGCCACTTAGCTTCCAAGTCGTCAGATGGTAAATTGAAGGTTTGGATGTAGCATTGGCCCCTGGTGTAGAAGGTCTCTTCTTTCTGGCAGGGGCCAGGGGGACTCTACTGAGAATGCTTTCAGTGCGGAGAACCAACGCCTCCTGGGCCACCAAGGAGCAATCAGAATCACTTCTGCTTGTTCCTGCACAATCTTTCGGAGCACCAGAGGCAATAGCGGAATTGGAGGAAAAGCGTAGGCCAGGCGAAAATTCCACTGGAGCGAGAGCGAATCTGTCCCTAGGGACTTTGCTTCTCTCTCCGGGGAAAAATAAGCTGGAAGCTTCCTGTTGTGGGTGGAAGCAAACAGGTCCACTTTGGGCATTCCCCACCTGACCACTAACGTCCGGAAGATTTCCTGGTTCAGCTCCCAACTGCTGGAAGTGACAGTTACTCTGCTCAGATAATCTGTCACTATATTTGCTGACCCACTGATGTAGACTGCCCAGATTGAGGAAACATTGTCCTCTGCCCAGGAAAGGATCTCCTGACTCAACCCTAGCAGGCTGTCTGAGTGAGTACCCCCCTGCTTGTTGAGGTAAGCCACTGTTGTGGCATTGTCCGAAAAAATCAACAGGACCTTTGCATGAACCCTGGTTTTCAAAGTGACCAAAGCTTTCCAACTGCTAACAGTTCCCTGTAGTTTGAGGATTGGGCTGCCTCTTCTGGCTGCCAGGCACCCTGAGCCTGCAAATCCTCTGAGTGCACCCCCCAACCCTACAAGCTGGCGTCTGTGGTAATCTTTACCAGGAAACGCTGGGCCCAAGCCTTCCCTACCCGCAGATGCTCCGGTCGGACCCACCAGGACAGATTGAGAGAATCGTCTCCTGGAAGCCGCACAACCTGATCTAGAGAGGCCTTTCTGCGATCCCAACAATGCAGAAGAAATGCTTGTAGGGATCTGGAATGCAATTGGACCCAGGGCACAACCGGAATTGCTGCAGTCATCAAGCCCAACAGCTGCATTATCTGACGCAGGGATGCCTGGGGATTGCACCTGAATTTCTGCACGGAAAGGAGGATCTTGGAGATCTTCTCTTCCGAAAAAGAAATTTTTTTGGGCGACTGAGTCTATCAGGTAGCCCAAAAAAAAAAAGACAGCTCTGGGAGGGAACCAGAGCAGATTTCTGCAGATTGACTTTCCAACCCAATCTTTGGAAGGTCTGCAGAACTACTTGCAGATCCCGACCCAGGTCCTCTACGTCCCGGGCAAAGATCAAAAAGTCCTCCAAGTAAGGGACGATTGAAATTTTCTGCAAACGAAAAAAGCCATGACCTCGGCCATGATCTTTGTAAAGATTCTCGGGGCTGCCGATAGACCAAAAGGAAGGGCTCTGAACTGCCAATGACTTAAAAAATTATATATATAATGCAGCACTCGTGACAAATTAAACAAAATACATAAGTGTATTACCGTAGCTGTAAGAAAAGTACTAATACTTAACCACTTCCCTACCCGCCTATAGTCAAATGACGTCCACAGATGGGATCTCCCATCCTGGGTGGACGTCATATGACGGCCTCGGGTTCCCGGCCGCCTAGGGGGCGCGCGCGCCCGCCGCGTTGCTCGGGACCCAATGCGTGTGACCGGCGGCCGCGATGTCCGCCGGGCACCCGCGATTGCTCGTTAACCGGGCCGGACCGTGGATTTCTGTGTGTAAACACAGAGATCCACGTCCTGTCAGCTCAGAGGAGAGCGATCTGTGTTCCCAGAACGGAGGAACACTGATTGGTCTCCTCCCCTTGTGCGTCCCCTCCCCCTACAGTTAGAAGCATTCCCTAGGAAACATACTTAACCCCTCCCCGCCCCCTAGTGGTTAACCCCTTCACTGCCTGTCACATTTACACAGTAATCAATGCAATTTTATAGCATTGATCGTTGTATAAATGTGAATTGTGTCAAAAGTGTCCGATGTGTCCGCCATAATGTCGCAGTCATGAAAAAAAATTGCGATCGCCGCTATTACTAGTAAAAAAAAAAAAAAAAAAAATAATTTAAAAAAAAAAATGCCATCAATCTATCCTGTATTTTATAGACGCTATAACTTTTGCGCAAACCAATCAATATACGCTTATTGCAAATTTTTTTTACCAAAAATATGTAGAAGAATACGTATCGACCGAAACTTAGGAAAAAATTTGTTTTTTTTAAAAAAAAAATTGGAATATTTATTATAGCAAAAAGTTAAAAATATTGTTTTTTTTTTCAAAATTGTAGCTCTTCTTTTGTTTATAGCGCAAAAAATAAAAACCGCAGAGGTGATCAAATACCACCAAAAGAAAGCTCTATTTGTGGGGGAAAAAAGGACGTCAATTTTGTTTGGGTACAACATCACACGACTGCGCAATTGTCGTTTAAAGTGCGACAGCACTGAAAACTAAAAATTGGTCTGGGAAGGAAGGGGGTGAAAATGCCCGGTATTGAACCGGTTAAATGATAAAAACAACAAACACATACAGCGCTGGTAAAAATACCATGAATATGATACTAAATCAAAAGTGCTCAGTGCAATGTTCCTATAATCATAAATCCAAAAATATGAATAAAGTGCTAAATACGTACAATATATGCTAAACACAAACCAATTACGAGTTAATGGATTACTAATTTGCTAATTCAGCCCATATGAAGTGCCAAATGAATGTGCAATAGGTGCTAAACACAAACCAATATTGCAAAACAATATAAATTAAGTGTTGAAAGAATCAGTGAAATTAATAATAGTGGTAAATAGTCCCAAATAAATGCCATCAGCTGGACTGCTACACAGGGCTTTTGGTGGCGATCTCACTGGAGAGAAAACAGCATCTCTTCACCTATGCTGACAGTCAATCTCCTGGAGCGCTGCAGTATGATGCCTCTGATGTAGATGTAATATGAGTAGCAAATGAGTCATATACTTGTAAGTGTCCACCATCGAATCAGACCCAAAAGGCAAAGAAAAGTGATATGGTGAAGTTTTGCGGAGAAAGAGATCACTTGCACATCATAGCGCTACTCACAAGATCCGTGGTTGCAAACAGGCATATCAGAAAACTTCCGCGATCGTCGCTAGAAGCGTGCGTTCCACAGGAACAGGAAGAAGCGTCACTGGTTAAGCGTGAGCCGGATGTTTCGTCGACGCGTTTCGCCCCTCCCCCAGGGCGTCATCAAAGACATCGTCATCGTCTCGCGGAAGTTTTCTGATGGTTTTCTGCCGCCGCGTCTGCCAAGAAGGTCACTGATTTGGCAATCCTTTGATCTCTTCTACAGGGGTGTCGGTGGAGAGCAGGTCATCTAGCCTCTGGACCCAAACATCTAGATTTCTAGCTAAGCAGGTGGATGCCAGGGCTGGCCCCAGAGAGAAGGCTGAGACCTCCCAGGCCTTACGGAGCAAAGCGTTAGCCTTCCTATCCATCTGGTCCTTAAGAACCCCAGAGTCTTCAAATGAAAAATCAGATTTTTTTAGACACTTGAGACATAGGAGCATCCATTCTGGGACACTTGAAAAATGTCTGTTCAATGTCAGACTGAAAGGGAAATCTCCTCTTATGCCCTCTGGGCTGGAAAAACCTTTTCTCAGGCTCTTTTCCATTCTGACAGGACCATATCTTTAAGTGACTGGTGTACCGGAAAACACTTAGGCTTACGCCCCTGAAGTTCCCTATACATTCTATCCTGAACCGATTGAGATTTTTGTGGTGGCTCAATCTGTTCAGAAGTAAAAACTGCTTTCAACAGTTCTTCAATATCTTCAACTGGAAATAGGTATCTAGCCGTATTAACAGTTTCCTCAATCTCCGACACGGATTCCTCTGGATAGAGATCTTGATGAGACCGAAGGAACCTGGGGCACTGTCACTGCCACAGACGTGGAAGGTCCCAATCCAGCTAACCTATCATTAAAGGCTTGAAAGGAGGAAACTACTTCCCTCATGGAAACCATCAATTCCTTCAGGTTAGAAGCAGACTCAGCCCCTGCCACTGAAGAAATACATAGTAAGGTTGAATAAAGACAGTCTATCCAGTTCAAACTGAGTGAGTGTGGGTGCGTTTCTACAATTATCCCTATTTATTTAAGGTACCCATATAGCGCTGTCAAATTACGCAGCACTCCACATATACATCACACACTCACATTGGTCCCTACCCTCAAGGAGCCCACAATCCAAGGTCCCCAACTCACATTCATATACTAGAGCCAATTTTGGACAGAAGCCAATTAACCTACCAGCATGTCTTTGGAGTGTGGGAGGAAACTGGAGTACCCGGAGGAAACCCACGCAGGCACAGGGAGAACATGCAAACTCCAGGCAGGTAGTGTCGTGGTTGGGATTTGAACCAGTGACCCTTTTTACTGCTAGGCGAGAGTGCTACCCACTACACCACTGTGCCGCCCACTACACCACTGTGCCGCCCAAATGTCTCACATAAGTTTCCAACAGCTATCAGGAAGCTTGGATCTACAATTTCCACATTTTCTTTTCACAGGTTTGTCAACCTAGAAAAAAAGTAACCCCAAAAAAGAAAGGCATACAAAATTACACTTTCTAAAACATTTGCCCCTGGATATACAATCTCTCATTACAGCGGAGAAGTACTCCTTAGGACCTTAGGGGTAACACAGGACCCTATTGCTGCCGCTGGATCAGACAGAGCAGGTGCACCGTCCACAGGGGTGTCCTTAACCTACACGATGGGAAGGACCAGATAGGAGAGCGTTGTAATGAGCTTGGACCCTGTTATCCGTTTGCTGTACAGCCAGAAAAACATCCCCAGCAGCATGTGTGCCTGAGACGGTCCTTTTCAAACATGAAGAGGCTCGGCATCCGGAAGAGTGTGACATCACTTCCGGTGCCGGCGGCGAGACAGGAAGTGCCCTTGCCGTCATCTTGGTACACCCAAAACTGTGAAAAGGACACAAGGAAGAGCTCTCTGGGTGTACCAAGGTGGATCAGGGCGCTGGGGGTTGGAGGTTGCAGAAGATTCCCTAATGCAAGTAACCACCAGAAAAACAGGGGGAACTCTTCTCAGACTGCTGAAACAGCAGAAAATACTGCAGACATGGCCACAAGCGGTCTGAGTAATCTGGACAAGGGGGGTTCGCTAACCACAGTCACCAGACCAAACAAAAGAAACAAACATGACGGTGCGTACTCCTGGAGGTCTGGAAACACAAAACAACTGAGGGTCAGGGGAAAGGGCGGGGCCTTTTAAATTGTGTCTGATTTGTGTTTTCTGTAGGAGGCGGAGCCAATCATCTCTCAAGTAGCTGTCCCGGAAGATGAGGGGGGAAATGTGCTGTTCAGCCGTGTTTTTTGCAACCCTCCCCCCATTATGTTGGCACATCACATACTGTATAAACGACATCCTGGAAGTGCACTTTAACCACTTTCTGCAGTACATTTACATTGGTGGACACCGCAAAGCATTTTTAAATATTGAATATAAAAAAATTATTTAACCACATTAATACTGGGCACTTTTACCCTCTTCCTGCCCAGGCCAATTTTCACCGCTGTCGCACTTTAAATGACAATTGCGCGGATCATGCGACACTGTACACAAACTAAATTTTTCTCATTTGTTTGAGACAGATTAAGCCTTCTTTTGGTGGTATTTAATCATCACTGTTTTTTTCTTTTTTTGCTAAACAAAGGAGAAGTCTGTACAAAAACAAAATAGGCTGTTTGAAAAAAAAAAGGAAAAAAAAGATTGAGCTGAGGTGTGAATGCAGCCTTAAGCCCCATACACACGATAGGACTTTGTACAAACTTTCCTTTGGATTTTTGTACAAAGGGCGTTGGCCAGAAGTTTGTCTTGCATACAGACGACAGGACTTTTCTAGCCAACTTAAACCAAATCACGTGGTTTTTCAGCTCTTTACCACCACTCTTTGGTCAACTTATGTATTGTTGTCTGATATTGTGTCAATCTCGCCACCTTTATTGGGGAGATTGACACCTTGCGAGCCGGGTTCACACTGGTGTGGGGATCCGAGTTGGATCTCCGCCAATGCCAGGCACTGGAATGAATCTTGAGGGGGAACCCCACGCCAAATTTTAAATAAAAAACCGGCATGGGTTCCCCTCCAGGAGCATACCAGGCCCTTAGATCTGGTATGGATTTTAAGGGGAACCCCCTACGCTGAAAAAACGGCGTGGGGGTCCCCGCAAGATCCATACCAGACCCTTATCCAAGCACGCAGCCCGGCCGGTCAGGAAAGGGGTTGGGACGAGCGAGCGACCCCCCCCCCTCCTGAGCCGTACCAGGCCGCATGCCCTCAACATGGGGGGTGAGTGCTTTGGGGGAGGGGGCGCCCTGCGGCCCCCCCCACCCCAAAGTACCTTGTCCCCATGTTGATGAGGACAAGGGCCTCTTCCCGACAACCCTGGCCGTTGGTTGCGGGGTCTGCGGGCGGGGGGCTTATCGGAATCCGGGAGCCCCCTTTAATAAGGGGGCTCCCTGATTCGGTGGTCTCTCAGGCCTCTTCTCCCTCTCTCCGGTGTCGTCTCCGCGCTCTCTGGTTCTTCTCCGGTCCCTTCTTCCTTCTGCCGGGCTCCTCCGCTATCTTCTGCTCTTTTGCCTGCTCTTTTGATAGCGGAGGAGCCTGGACATCTGGATCGTCTTCTTTCCTCTTCTTCTCTTCCAGAGATGTTTGACACGACGCTCTCTCCGGCTGTTATGCTGTCTGTGCGCTCTGCTATGATTTATATAGGCGGTGACCCTGCCCCCCTATGACATCACAGTCCTGGGGCATGCTGGGACTGTGAGGTCACAAGGGGGCGTGGGCATAGGGTGACACATAGGATTCCCCAGAGGGGAATTCCCTCTCGCGCTCGCCGCAATAGGAGAATGTGTTTTACCTATTGTAGCCAGCACGAGATGTACAGTACCCTGTCGCCGAGAACCAGCGCGATGGGTTCGCGCTGGAAACATTCTCGCGGCCGTGTACTGTAGTTTGTACAAAAGTCCGATGCTTTTGTGTACACACGATCGGACTTTGCTCCATAGGACTTTTGTTGCCGGAAGGTTTGTCTGTTCGCACAGCCAACAAAAGTCCGATGGAAACAGAAAAAGTTTGTCCGATGGAGCGTACACATGGTCGGATGTTGCTCCAAAACAGCTAATTTGCATGTTTGTTGTCAAAAAGTCAGATCGTGTGTACGGGCCTTAATACTCACCTAGGTGGATGCAGCATGGATCCGATGCTTCATCTGTTTCCCACCAGCTCTGCAATGAGTCTCCAAAGATGAGCACTTGTCCCAGGGATTGGAAGTGGATGACCTCACTTTGTAGGACCTCATAGGTGTCTGATCTGAAATAAGGGAACTCTGCTGAATGTTCCAGCTACTAATTACTAATGATGTAATTTTTTGTTTGTATTTGTATACCTTGTAATGGGTAAATTTCCTGGGACAAACTGGATTATGGGTGGTTGTCATTGTCTTTTTTGCCTATTTATCTCAGTCACATTAGTTTATTGCATAATGTGCTGAGAAAGGTGAGGGTTCTTATCGCCTCCATTTCTTTGCTTTGTGGTGGTCTTGATGTTCATCTTGGGGCAGGTGGTTTCCTCCATTCTTGTCATCTTCGTGGCCCTGTTTTTTTTTGTTTGAGTGTATTGTTGCATTGGATTAGTAGTGGGGTTTGGGGTCTTTTACTTGTAATTGTGTCTGTCTGAGAATGGTTTGTACCAGGTCCAGGGTTATGAGTTCTCTCAAGAACAATGCAATTCTCTTGCCAGTGACTGACCCCTTGTTTGTTCAGATGCTTGTTGTCATAGAGGTGTTTGGGCATTTTAGAATGATGTTGTGCCAAGTGAATGGAAAGCTTTGACCTGGTTTTGTCTGCCAGCTCTGTGTTTGCTGGATTATGTTGTTTGATATGTCCCTCCTTGGACAGAATTACTATTTTTGTTGTGCAGTCTCCTGTTTTGCCGCGTACACACGGTCGGACTTTTGGGCTACAAAAGTCCGACAGACTTTCGACTGACTTTTGGCGGACTTGCGGCAGACTTTCTTACGAACGGATCTGCCTACATACGATCACACAAAAGTCCGACGGATTCGTACGTGATGACGTACACCGGACTAAAATAAGGAAGTTGATAGCCAGTAGCCAATAGCTGCCCTAGCGTGGGTTTTTGCCCATCGGACTAGCACACAGACGAGCGGATTTCTGGGTCCGGCGGAGTTACGACGTAAAGATTTGAAGCATGTTTCAAATCTAAAGTCCATCAGATTTGCGGCTGGAAAAGTCAGCTGAAAGTCCGCTAAAAGTCCGGGGAAGCCCACACACGATCGGATTGTCAGTCAGCTTTAGTCCGTCGGCGTCCGTCTGACTTTTGTAGACGAAAAGTCCGACCGTGTGTACGCGGCATTAGTTGCAATAATTTGTCCACAATAACTTCCTGTTGTTCCTGGATGTTGTTTGTGCCTGTGTGTATGACGATATGTTTGGGGTTAGTGAAATATGGATCGTTGATGTCTCCTGTTTCCTGTTCAATTGTGGAACAGTGAATTTTGGATACTCTTGTTCCTGGGAAGAGCTGTTCCCATTTGGGTCTTTCAAAACAATTTCAGGAATTTGTTGCTTGTTCACGTGGTTTAATAATGATTTGTTTGGGGTTTCCGGATTATTGGAGTTGTCTTGGCTATTGCTGGGCATTGTAATGTTAATTTTTGGAAGTTGATGATTCCCACCAATCTGTTGGTTTATGGGCACTTTGTACAAACCATCCCTTTTAATTCTGTTTCCTGATTGTGGAGCACCATTTGTGATTTTAGTGTCCTTATCTCTTCCCTGAATTGAGCATTTTCTTGTTGTAGCTGTTGCATTGCAGATCGAATTTCTAATTGGACAGACTTGCTTTCAACTTTGAGTGTGTTCATGTCTTCCCTCAGCTGGTCATTTACATTTTTGTCACCTAACTGTCTTTGATGCTGTTCTTTGAACTGTACAAAATCCCTCTCGAGTTGAGATAAGAAATCTCTGAGGGTGTTGGGTGAGGGGTGAGCAGGCATGTCTATGGACTTGTCACTGTTGGTATCTGTTCCTCATCATTTTTATCTGACGTTTAGATCCTTCTAAGCCTTGGCCTGATCTTTAATTTGGGGGAAGACCTGCTGTTTCCTCTGTGCCTTGTACCATTATGGTACCTTTGTGATAAACAACTATCCTCCTCATCCCTGACCTTGATCTGCCGATACTTGCAGATATCTCTATTCCCCCCCCCTCTCAATTTTATTCAATTCAAATAAGCTTTATTGGCAGCACCAAATAAATGTTAGCATTGCCAAGGCAGTTAAGTTTGTATAAGGGGGGGGGGGGCGGGGGGTTAATGGGGAATGGGAGTCAGTCCACAGTTTTTCATGTCCTTCTCAGTCTTTGACACAATGTCACATATTGTGCAGCTATTTTCACAATTGGCTCCTCTTCTCCCAGTAGAATTTGGAGTTTCCTCTTCTCTTCTATAGAATTGAAGTCCGGGATGAAAGCGGAGAGTCTCTAGAAGTGAGTGTCCCTCACTGATGAGTACTTGGGGGAATGTAGCAGGAAGTGGCCCTCATCCTCCAGGACCCCCTGGTCACATTGCTGGCACAGTCTATTTTCTCTTAGCTTGTAGGTCTATCCATGCTGTCCTAATTCGAATTCCAGGCTGTGGGCGCTCAGTCTGTACAGGCTCAGGGTCTGTCTGTCTTTGGGGTCTTGTAGCACCTCCAGGTAAGGGGCCAGTTTGTAGTCTCACTGCAGTGACTGGTAAACAGTTTCTTGGAGTTTGTGTGTCTCCATTCTCCAACATATATATTTTTTTGGAACCATTCATTATGTTTTTTATTTGAGATACTGAATTTATAAGCGTCTCCACAATGGAAGCACATGCATTAAATTGTGGAGACGCTTATAAATTCAGTAGCGTTAGGACTGCAAGCATACACAGGGTGCCGTGAAGAGGCCTTGTAGCTTATGCATGTGTTTGCAAATGCGTGCTAACTAAACCCCTGTTTTTAACGCAGACTGTTGGACAGGTTAATTTGGTCAGTTGGCAGACTGGTTGGTAAGTTGAGCTATGGAATGTTCTGTTTTTGTCTTTCATGCTTTTTTTCAGCTGCCCCTGAACT